>LR999967.1:32485837-33085837 GCA_905220375.1 Tachina fera | reverse complement strand
TCTCATCTTTGGTGTACGGAACCCTAAAAAACTAACAAGAACAAATTTCCAAGATTAATTTATGTATAATAGAAATTAAACAAGTCAGAGTGCTATATTCGGCTGTGCCGAATCTTATATACCCTTTACCAAAGTGCGTTTATGTAGTATAGAGATACAAACATAAGCACAGAGATATGTAGGTGCATATTCATTTCGTGAAAAAATTCATACTTTTTTTCTAGTGCAATTTTTAATTTTTTGGCATTATGTTTAATTTGGTGCTTTTTAAATTTTGGCGATTTGTTTCATATAGGCAATTTTTTTTTGGTTTTGGCGATTTTTTTCGGTCTTTAGCTTTTTTTAATTTTGGCGATTTTTTTCGTGCTGGCGATTTTTTTGATTTTGACGATTTTTTCATTTAGGCGATTTTTTTATTTTTTATATATTTAATTTTTTTAGTTTTGACAGTTTTTTTTCTCGTTTTGGCGATTTTTTTCGGTTTTTGGCGTTTTTTAATTTTGGCGATTTTTTTGATTTTGCCGATTTTTTTTCATTTAAGCGATTTTTTTTGTTTTTGGCAATTTTTTTGTTCTGGCGATTTTTTCCGGTTTTGGCGTTTTATTTTTTAATTTTGGCGATTTATTTTCGTTTTGGCGATTTTTTTTGATTTTGGCGATTTTTTTTCATTTAGGCGATTTTTTTAATTTTTGACGATTTTTGTTCATATAAAAATGTTTTTTTTTTTGTTTTGGCGATTTTTGCGGATTTTTGACATTGTGGGATTTTTTTTTGTTTTGACACTTTTTTCTCGTTTTGGCGATTTTTTTCGGTTTTTGGCGTTTTTTTAATTTTGGCGATTTTTTTTCGTTTTGGCGATTTTTTTTCATTTAAGCGATTTTTTTTAATTTTTGGCGATTTTTTTCATATAGGAAATTTTTTTTTTGATTTGGCGATTTTATTTCGGTTTATGGCGTTTTTTTAATTTTAGCGATTTATTTTCGTTTTGGCGATTTTTTTTTTGATTTTTGCGATTCTTTTTCATTTAGGCGATTTTTTTTTTAATTTTTGGCGATTTTTGTTCACATAATCATTTATTTTTGTTTCGGCGATTTTTTTCGGTTTTTGGCTTTTTTTTTAATTTTAGCGTTTTTTTTTCATTTTGGCGATTTTTTTTTGTTTTGGCAATTTTTTTAAATTTTTGGCGATTTTATAATTTTCGGATTTTTTAGTTTGACCGTTTTTGAAAATTTCAAGAGTTTAACTCTTACAGTTTCCAAGATATAGCAATTTGTCAAAATTACATAGTCAAAATTTCATTAACTGATGGGCCACCCTTTAATTTAAATTTTTTTAATTTTAGTGTTAATTGTTGTAGCCTATATAAAAACACACTAATTTTACAAATTTCAAGTGTCAATATACATATGTACACACATACATACAATTGTATGTATATTACATGGGATTTTAAAAGTTTTCGTTACTCATTTTGGAACACCCTTTAATTTTTAGCTTTTATATATTTGTTGTAGCGACCAAAGTTCTACATACACTGTCCAAATTTCAGACCCATAGCTTTTACCGTTCCTGAGAAAATAGCCTTCTTCCTAAAACATGAAATATGTTTAATTATTAGGAAAAAAGTTAAAGTTTTCCAACCCTGGAAACGTTTTTTAATCTGTTAAGTTTTTAAAATTTTTTTTTTATTATAAATACCAATTTTATTCATACCGAAGTATAAAATAAGTTAATTTAATAAAAAAGTAATAAAAACTTGTTTTCGGTAGTTATTTTCTATGGGTAAATTGAGTTTGAGTTTTCCAGCTCTGAAACCGTCTGCTCGATTTTGCTGAATTTCAATAGCAAAATTTTTCGGAAAATTTCTGACACACCAGTCCAAGAACGAAGTCTCTAGCTCTTCTGGGAGCTTGGGAAAACCGATTTCACGTACAGACAGACGGACAGACGGACAGACGGACATCGCTTGTTCGTCTTCCCTATGCATAAGGATCCAGAATATATATAATTTATGTGTCGCTTATTAATATTGTAGAAATTACAAACGGAATGACAAACCTATATATACCCTTTTACCATTTTTTGGTAAAGGGTATAAAAAGAAATGTTCGAAAAAATATTTGTTGTAAAAAAGGTTTGAAGAATACACAAAAAATATATAAACAAAAAATAGCAAGAAAATTATCGGCATAAACACATGAATAGTTCACATGTAAATACAAGTACTTAAAAAAATTTTAAATCTTTTTTATTTCACAAAAAAAAAAAACAAAAAATTAATTTACGAAAAAACCAAAAGTTAAACAAAATTAAATTTCCATGAAAATATCCAAAATGTATAACAAAATATTCATTAAAAAATCTAAAAATAAAAAAATAGAAAAAATTCCTCTAAAATTCGACTTCACCGAAAAAAAAATAAAAAGATTACATTACATCACCAAGAACCGAAAAAATAAAAAGTTTCGGAAAAAATCAAATTTCAATAAGTAAATTCTCAAATTTACATAAAAATTAAAAAATAAAAAAATTTTGATTTCAATCAATCTTTTACCCGCGGCTCCGTTCACAATTGTTTGTTAAAAGAAAACATAAAAACGGTTTTAAAACTGTTTAAACAAAATTATCCTTACCAGTCCAAAAACGGGGTTTTCGGAAAAAATCAGCACCAAATATAAAAAAGCGGTTACGGACGGAACAAAAAGTATCCTATATTTGACGCTGGTAATGTAGCTTTCCAAACAGAAACAAACAAACTCACTTTCACATTTAATGTACGGTCACACTTGTCAAAATGCTAATGAAAAATCTTTCAATTCAAAGAAAAGTTTGTCAAGTTAAAGGGTAACCGATAATGTTGGATTCTATGACATTATCTATTAGTTGTGTTCGAAGCTGTTTAATTTGATAAACAAGTGTCTGGATCAGAACTTTTTTCATTAGTGTTTGTTGGTTACGCTTTTTCGGGCAAATGTTTGACAAGTGTGACCGTAATTTTATAATACTCGTATTACCCGTAGTAAGGATTACTAAAAAACCGAAAATGAAAAATTTAAATCTTGAAATAAAAATTAACTATTAAATTTTACATATACAAAATTTTAAATCTTGGAAATCATTGTAAAATTTATATCAAACAAAACCTAGAATTCATAAAAAAATCTAAGTAGTCCTCTAAATTGTTTATACTCAGCTTGGGATTTCAACACTCGCGGTGGAGTCGTCTTTAGAAATAAAAACGGTTAAAAGGTAATTGCGAAAAACTTGGGAACTGGTATGATTAATAAGTCGCGTGCTAAGAAATTGCTTCCAAACTTGAGAGATTTCAAATCAATAAGCAACGGATACAAAAAAGTATTTATTTTGATACTCTCTCTGGCATAATTATTCGTACACTGGCGATTGTAATTTGTTTGCATTCGTGGTTGCCACATTTTTTTTAATACATTTATTTATTTATTGTGTCTTCAAATATGAACTAACAATAAGTATTAATAAAATCTTAAATCTAAAATATAAGTATTAGGCACGACCAGTGTCGGACATAAACTTAGTGATAAGTAAGTAGAGATAATCATAAGCAGAGATAATCAAAAAAAAAAGAAAAAAAAAATATTTTCAAGCAGTCCCATCTGGAGTATTGAGTAAAAGAACCCTTGTGTCTGTATTTTTTAGGCGGATGTGTCCAGTAAAGTTCAAAATATTACAAGCAAGCGGATTAGGATGTGATTCGAGTTTTGTTAAATATTTGCCTGCGTATTTTTCAATTTCTTCAATCACTAGTAAAATATTTAAATCACGATGTATATTAAAAGTTTTGATGTACCAAGGAGCCGATGTTATCAAACATAAAATTTTGTTTTGCCCCATAACTGAATTCCGGAGCACCATATTGGCTTCAAAAGCGACTTGTATAGTAAAAGTTTGCAGTCTAGGCTGAGTATTGAATTTCTACCAATCAGTCAATGTATTTGAGATAACTCAAGTTTCATCTGAGTTAGCTTAAATTCAATATGATGTTTCCATGTAAGCCTTCGATCAAGGTGTATACCAAGGTATTTCACTTGGGAATGTTGAGGAATATTTTGATTGTTGATTCGAATGGGGGAACAAGTATCTCTTCTTAGGGTAAACGTTATATGGACACACTTTTGTTCATTGACTTTAATTCTCCATAAGTTCAACCCCATTTCCAATTGTGTAATATGTTCTTGTACATATCGGGAAGCCTCGTGAAGGTTTTCATGCATACTAAGGCAGGCTGTATCATCAGCAAACGTAGATGTATGGATACTACTGCTCACAGGCATATCACAAGTATAAATCAAATACAAAACTGGCACCAGTATACTCCCCTGTGGCACACCGGCTGAGATAGTTTCAGGCATACTCATAAAGTCTCCTTCCACAACAGTGAACTTTCGGGTAGTAATGTAACTTTCTAATAAATTCAGAAAATTTATTGGTAGATATGATTTCAATTCTAAAATTAGGCCTTCATGCCACACTTTATCAAATGCCTGAGAAACGTCAATAAACAGCGCAGAACAATACTTTTTTTCTTCAAAATTTTTTCTTATAAATTGAATCAATCTATGCGTTTGTTCAATTGTGCTATGCTGATTTCTAAAACCAAATTGATTGTCCGGTATACACCCACTACTAATTAGAATTGAAGACAATTTTGTCTTAAGCAGTTTTTCGAAAAGCTTTGCATTGTTGATAGTAGACTTATTAGCCTGTATGACTCAGCCTTGGTAAGGTCTTTCCCCGGAGCTGTGTGGATAATACTCCGCTCGTATAATGGCATTAGAAATGAATAACATGATTCTAATTGCAATACGAAGCAAATTCATCAGCATCTGGTTTCAAGAGATGCAGGTTTTTCATATGCAAGCAGCTCTTGGAGTCGTTTATTGCACTCTTTAATTCAAATTTTTTTTGGGGGTGATCTGTGCTATTTGCCATTCCCTTCTAGCTTTTCTTTTTTCACGTACAAGACGTGCAATGTCTGTAGAATAAATTCTATTAAACCCAGTCTGTGGGATGGGAGTTAGTGGCATGTTTAGCATACATATGTATGTATGTATGTAACTGTGTTGAATCTTTTTAAATAAATTATTTTATAATAATAACATCGGCTCCATGGACCATAAACAAACATTTAAGAAATTTATTATTCGACATATAGTCAAAAGTTTATTTTAATTTGAAATTTATTTGCTGGTGATTAAGTGTTGCCTATATGCATTTCATTGTTGCTTTAACAAATCGTCAGTGGACTTCAACCACATATTTTGAAAAGTCACAAACATCTTATCTTATGCACAGACTTTCAAAAATTATTTGAGAATTCACAAATAATAATATTTTTGTAAGTCACAAAAGCAAAATTAGCGTAGTAAGCTTAGAAATTTATACAAACTCCAGCAGTAGCATAATCAGGGGTAGCACCTCCCGAAGCTGCTGTAAAGTAATTCGCAGAAACCTTTTTTGAATCCATTAAAAATATGTTTTATTATTCGTCAAATGCTACCTGTTATTAGCATTAAATAAACTTACATGGAAAAACATATCGCATAATTAGGATAAATATTTTTTATTACTTATTGTATAATATTCGAAATTTAGTTTTGTTTTTCTATTCAGGTAAAATTTTAGAAATCACAACACTGCTAAACAGAAGAAGAGGCATTATTAAATTTTAGTTAAACATTTTTAAAACTATCTACATAATAAAATGTGGTAGTTGAAATTTTCAAAATATACCGTCACAACTTTTTGTAAGAGCTTAAACATAAAAAATATTTTTAAAATTGACTTTTTTCGGACATTGCTGAATGTAGGGTACATGTCCAAAATACAAAATAATTGGTTCTAACCACATTCTTAATGCTTTGTCTTTAGTGCTATGTGGTTAAAAAGCTAATCTGTTTAACATTTTTTTTACAAAATTGAAAAAATTAATATATGTATTTTAAAAAAGATGCCTTTTTTGGGAAATTTTAAAATTTTGATTTCTTAGTTTTTTGCCCAATTTCACAAATGCAGATATTAAAAAATGTTTATTCATATTTTTATTTAAAAGTTTGTCAAAAATTTAATGTTGTCTTGTAATTTAAAATCCAGCAATAAACTAAAGAGTTATAGGCGAAATACTAAAAGTTAAAGCAAAAAAAAAAATTTTTTTGTCTAAAGGCAAATATCTTCTAAGTTATGAGAGACATGGAAATACATCTAAGGGAATTATTCCTTAATAATTTTAAGCTTAGCTCAAAATCCGGTAAAAATCGCATAATTTTTAAACAAGTTACAAGCCTCAGAAATTTTATTGAGTCTCAGGTGGTCAACTTTGTCCCACTGTAATTTCTCTCCAGCTCAAGCCAGAAAGCTGTCATGATATGTGTTGTAAAGCCCAAGTCCTCCTCTACCGGATGTTAGAAGTTTCATATAAATTCAATCATTAGAAGTAGAAGTTGCACATTTATTACCATTTATTTTGTAAAATTCTCCACTGTGCAATGTAAATATTACATACTTATAGAAGTGCATACATATGTACATGCATACATATGTATTAGTGTCCTGCACAAGACCACTTATAAGACCTTTCAAGACATGAGCGGTTTTTCACATGCGCTACTACAGCGAAATATTCTAAAACAAACGCTAAACAACACTGTTGGCATGACAAACAACTGAAAAAAATGTCTTGCCAACAGTGTTGTTTAACATTTGTTTTAGAATATTTCGCCGTAGTAAAGCATATGAAAAATCTCTCATGTCTTGAAAGGTCTTATAAATGGTCTTGTGCAGGTCACTAATATGTATATATAAGAACCTATTTTTCAACGCAAAAAAAATATACAAATTGGATTATATACTTTTTCGTGAGCGTGCGTGATCGGGATAAGTTTTAAACCACTTGTGCGTGATTAAGAATATTTTGTTTGTGAGCGTGCGCGATCGTGAAAAATTTAAAGATCATTCGTGCGTGAGTAAAATATTTTTCTGCGTGAGCGCGCTTGTCGTGAGTCAAAAAATGCTCACGTGCACATCTCTAGGGAAACGCCTTCTGTCAATGAAATTAAAAAATTCCTATTGAAGCAGAATTTCAATAAGATCCGTTATTTTATTTACTGTATTAAAATTCTAGATCGGTGGTTTTATGCGCCTATTGCATTTCGTCTGACGGCGGTACGTAGAGCTTGCTTCCTAGACGTTAAATCCACTGGAAGCACGCATTGTCGGTGTGGATCGCAGAGCACATAAGTGCCATTTTGCGGAAAAATTATATAAAATAATATAGGTTTTATAACCATGTCCAGTATACAACCGACTGCTTTAGGACTTATTCCCCAAGTAGAGCCGATTGCATTGAGTTGAGTTTAAGCGACTTTTGCGCACTTCGACCGGAGGTTGGGCAAGAAGCGATACTAAAAATGGCGACATATTTGAACCGTGACTAAGTAGATTGCACTCTAACGATAGCATATGCTAAACTCGACGATTTTATGTTTATTATATCTGGCAACTACGCGCACACGTTGTGTTTGTTGTTATTGATCAATTTGTGTTTGCTCTTTAACAACTTTTGTAATATTTTTTTATATTAAGAGCACAAGTAGAGTAAGTTCGATTTGAACGCTTTTTCCAAGCGGACGTACTAAAATAGAAATAGCGGTTAAAATATAATTTTTTTATTACCAAAAATAAAACAAATTATTAATGATTACTTCAAGTGTTAATATAAAAATATTTTTTTTTGTGTTAAAAGAAATCAAATAATGCAAATTCATGCAGTAAAAGAATTATTTTGAAAAAAAATTTCAATTATTGATAATTATCATAAAAAAGTATTAAATATTGGACTAATTTTGTTTTAAAATATCCCGCAAAAATATTTACATATGTATGCACTTGCATATGTAAACAAACAAAGTACAAAAGTTTTTTTTTATGAAATACTGTGTGAGTAAATACTATGCAAATAATAAATGCATATAGGTATAGTAAATGTTATCTTTTAAGTTTAATTACGTAGATATGAGTTTGTTTAATTTTCTCAAAAAGAAAAATAAAAAAATGCCGTAGACCCTTAATCCAGGTATGCATTATTTCATATTTCGTATAAAAATGTGTCACGGAGAAAGGTTTACTCGCACAATTATTTATACTTTAGGAAATATTCGTTGTTGCAAAAGTTTTATATGATTTTACGAGCATTTTCCGTGAAAGTAATGACCAGGGAAACCACAAATATATACATATGCTCTAAAAACGTATTTTATGCGCATTCAATATGCACTTAAAACTTAAAAATATGCCCGAAAAACACCAAAAATATGCTCTTAAAAATAATATAGAAGATTTATTTGGAAAACAAATATATTTTTAATAAAATTTGCACATAAAATGAGACAAAAAGAAAATATATAAAAAGTTTAATTAGACATTTTTAGATTTATTTGAACTGAAGTGAATTTTAATCAGAAATAATTTCTTATTCGGGCTTAAGTTCAGTAATTTCAATTCTTATTGAATGAAATATTTTTATTAATTAATGTGAGTTTCTAAAGAAGAGAAGAAATATTAAACTAGACTTTATAGCTGGGGGAAATACCGATACTTTTTTGTGCAGTCACGCACTTCATCAGCACCCTGGTATATCTGCTTGTGTAGCGATTGTTATGAACATCAGCTGTTTAACGTACATTTTCTATGAAACGGAATATGAGAAATGATTGTTGTGTATACAATTGATTTACCTTTGGTAAATACATTTATAAGTATCACTATTAATTTTCTGTGATAATAAAGAAATAAAATTTAACTTCAACTTCAAAATAAATATCTACCTATATCAGAATTAAATCTTTGGAACTGCATTTTGGATAAATATTCACTTAGATTTTCAAAAAGAGATCGTTTCCTGTCGCCTCGAAATAAACTTTTATACATTGAAAATTTTCTTTTAACTTCTACTAATGTAATCTGTGGAACGTCCGTCAGCCAATTTTTATTGAAATTAACGTCCAATATTTTTATTGAATACGCCAAATGTATACAACATGTAATCAGTCAGTGCTGGATTTACGTATAGGTCCGTTAGACCCGGGCCTAGGGTGGCATGGTTCTAGGTGGGTGGCCTGGTTCTATAATTCTAACCTTACCCGTTAATTTACCGGTGCAATGTAATTTTTTATATTGAGTAGACCATTTTGCATTTTTAAGATTTAACGACGTTTCGGGTAAGTGTATTTTACATGTTTATTTACGTACTCTAGATAGGAATTATTAAGAAGCAGCTTTTAAAAACTTATGATTTGTGCAATTGCTTTTGCTTCTGCTTCTCAAAATGTAAACAGTCGCAGTCAAAGCGAACGCATAAAAGAAAAAAAAGAGTTTCAGCATTTGACATGTTCAAACAGTTGTCGGTTTGACTGCTTCTTTAAATAAATTTGGATGTTAAATTTTCGTTTTTAAATAAACTATACTTTTTTTTTGCAAAAGTGTAATTGAAACTCAACAGAAAAGTGTGCATTAATTATATAATTTTCGAAGAAAAATATTTTAGCGTAAAAAAATTATGAAAAACAAAAAGCTTTTTAGTTAAAAAGTGTCCCATCAGGGTGCCTAGATACGTTCAGATTATATTGCCAAATATTGTTAGAAAAAAAAATTAGGAGTCCCTGTTAGTTATTCTAAAAGAAATTAAAGAAATGACTTTTGCAAAAAAATTTAATGAAGAAATAATTTTTTCGGCGCAATATGTTAACGAGATTTATTTAGTGGACTCTTAGCTACATTATTTCCATATATAGTAAAGCGCTATCACTAAGTCTGAATTAGTTGTTAGCCAAAAAATGATAACACCATGTTTTTCGGAATCTTTGGAGATTCATTAAAATTAATTGGTTTACTTCCCTTTGGTAGTACTATCAAACCTATACCCTCAGGACCATGCGGATTTTTTATTGTTGCACAGTGTAAGTTAAATAGTTACAATCTGCATATTTAATTTTAAAAAGCTTTTTTTCATAGAACAAAAAGGGCGGCATATCTCACGGGGCCTGGGACCACATCAAACATAAATCCGCCACTGCATGCCTTACATGCATAGAACATTAGAAATGAGATTTGGTCGGAGAAAAATAAAAATAAAAACTTTGACGAACATATATGACCAATCATATTAAAATAAAAACATATTGCATAAAGTATCAAAACATAGTCTAAGCTCTAAAAGCCAAAAAAATATGCTCTAAAAACCAAAAAAAAATGCTCAAAATATGCATGTAAGACTGAAATATGCAAAAACATGCTTTAAATGGTAAAAAAATATGCATAAATGTGCACTAACAAATCGATGCCAAAATTCATAAAACGGATAAGTAGATTATCTCCGAATTTCATATTTGCGGTTTTCCTGGTAATGACATTGTATTGGAACGTCAATAATAGATTTGGAAAGGATTATGATATACAGTCTACTCTCGATAATTTCAACTTCTTTGAAGGTTCTTAAAGACGTTTGATAAATAAAAGAAAATCTAATTATAGGTATTTAATTTCATATCCTCACTAATCTGAAATTATTATATTCTCCGACTTTCTATAATTTGAAATTGGGTTTCTCTACGCTTTATAATTGGAACTATTTTGATTTGATTTGATTGATGTCTTAAAGTCTGTTTTTTATAAAACTTTAATTTATTTTTTATGTTTTAAAAACATGGCAATAATATTTTTATTTTTCATTATCGATGACAACAACCATTTTTGAAGAAAATAACTTAGAGAATTCAAACAAAAGAATTTAAAAGTATTTTGAAACACGTGACCGGTCCCCAAATGATAGGGACTAGTCTAGGGCTGCCATACATCCTGGTTTTCCAGGATTTGTCCTGCATTTTGACAAATTATCCTGGTGTCCTGGTCCACTATTAAATTGTCCTGGTTTTTTTTTGTACAAGCAAATTTAAAAGCGACTACAATAAATTTAATTGTTGGACTTAATAAATGGTTGATACATGTATCAAAATAAAAATTTGTTTGAGTAATTTTTAAACAGTTAGTTCTTGGAGTATATGTATGTACATAAGTATGTATATATAAGGTTCTGTTGTACGTTCGTTTCGGATTTGTATGAGTGTCCTGGTTGACGGGCGGCTCATACTTCTGGAGCCCTACACTAGTCCGAGTTCTAACACTTCCTATAAAGTGGGCTAGTCACTTTTACATGGTGATGGCCTAGGATGGGGTTAATTGATACTTTGTAAGCAACTTGTAGCTTGTCACTCAACTATCCCTTAGGGGCCTATTCGGTGTGAAATAATATAAAATAATTTATAAATGTCATTCCGACATTTAACTGTAACAATGAAAACTTATAATTTTTTTGATTGTTACAAATGCATTTTTAAGTAGCAAATTTTTTGAGATTCGAACCGACAACCTCGTGCATGACAGGCATGCACACTACCCACTCAACCACAAGGCCACTCATATTTGAAAAGTATAAAGTATACATTATTTTATAGGTCCATGTATTCAACTAAATCGAAAATTTTCAGTACCGTTTACTTCAATACTACACCTAGTCCAAATTAAATTGGCTCAAGATCAAGACGATACACGAAAATAGTGAGTATGTAACCATTTACACGATATGTTTTTTTTTCGATATATATACTTCTCCGTACTTTTGATAACACTCTCATTTGCTCAAGTCATAGCACGAGTACATTTAGATCAATTGTCACCAAACTTTATGCAGGGTTCTTACTGAATTAGAGCATAAATAAAATGGTTTTTATTATTATTTTTAATTGTTCTCAGGTTCTTTGTTCCTACTCAGTATTTTATATAATGCACATTATCAGGGTCTATATAAACTTTATGGCGATGCAAATGCACAATGCACAAGCATGCAAAATCCTTAAAAAAACCTGGGTAGAATCGTCGCTTTCGATAACGAGCTGATTCGATTACGTTTTTTCAGTTTGAAATTGTGGCATTCGATACTTGATACCAAATTATTACATTGTTCGATAGCGAATGCTATAATCTCAAACTAAAAAAATTTGATCAAATAAGCTCGTTATAGAAAGTAGAGGCCTGCATAAACAGTCTTGAAATGTAAATACGTCTAGTTTTTTTTAATGCATTCTCGTTGCATGTATTATACTAAACCAATCATAAATGCTGTCGTTAAATAAGCGAAGCAACAAGCGATGTCTCGAAGACTTATTGTTCGTAACACACAATCAAAAGAAATAGTGTTGATGCGTGTATGCTTGTTATTTTGTATATTGCACGTTTGAGTATGTGTGTAAGATGTAGAGGGTAAGCTATTATGTGTTTAAAGGAGGTCAATGCATGTGTGCGTTTGTATGTGCGCAGAAAAAAACATCATACACACAACGTGTGTGCGTACGCCCACATGCGTATGAAGAAGCAAGCATCACAAATTTGCCCGTCACGAAGTATTTTCTCTCTGCAATAACTGTTGTTTAGCGTTTGTTTTAGAAGATTTCGGTACAGTAAAGCATTTGAAAAGTTCTTGTAAGTGGTCTTGTGCAAGATTTTAATAGAAAGCGATGATTAGACCCCTGCTTTAAATAAAAAGTCAAGGCAGATACATATTTCTTTCGAATTGATTTAATTATATAAAATATTTTGTTTCAAACATTTTTCTATTGGTTGAGCAAACTTGTCTTTCTTTTTGAACGCACCTCGTGTAGTATTTTAAGATTTAATGAGCGGTGTAAAAAAATCAAAACGCCGTGAGCTATATTTTTAATTTTAAATGAAATTATTAATTGCTTTATTTATTGTAGACACAACAATCATTTCTCATATTCCGTTTCATAAAAATTTACCTTAAATAGCTGATGTTAATAACAAACTCTACCCAACTAGATAGACTAGGATGCAGATGAAGTTCGTGGCTGCACAGAAAAATATCGGTATTCCCCCAAGCTAATAAGTCTAAGTTTAATTTTTCTTCTCTTCTTTAGAAACTCACATTAATTAATAAAAATATTTCATTCAATAAGAATTGAAATTACTGAACTTAAGCCCGAATAAGAAATTATTTCTGATTATTATTTATTGCTTTAAAAATATGCATTCAAAATGTAAAAGAATTGTTTTATGCAAAAAAAAAAATCATCAAGAAACCGACAATTTGCCCTTATTAATAAATAATATTTTAAATGGAAATCTTTGGTAATTGGGATTTCTTTAATCATCTATTTAATTTATTCCTATTCTTTGTTTAAGTTTTGGGGAAAACACCTAATAACCTGCTCATTTTTATGTACTGGTATTTTAAAATGTTCTTTTTTTTTTGTTGTTTATCAGAAATTTAAAAAAAAATAGATACTACATATAAACAAATTCAGTTCTTGGAGCTATTATTAGCACGAGGGTAGTAATAGAATTATTTAAACATTTGGAAAGAATTCCGATTTTATTACAATATGTTTTTTTTTTCGTTTGAACTCTTCACTGTGAAATTGATATCACACAGAAAAAAAAACAATGTAAAATCGTTAGAAATAGGGTTAATTTTACATTTTATGGCAATGATTTTGCTTCATGTGTGTTTCATGTTAATCTAACATGATTTATAAAAAAATTTTCCTGTTGTAATAAATAAATAAATAACTTTATTTAACGTTGAACTAACATTTAATTACTGTTAAAATCAGAATGAAGAATCATGTTAATTCAAAGTTCTTTCAAGTTAGATCAACATGAATTTAACTTAATGTAGTAATTGTATTTTATTAATTATTTAACTTACGTATGGTTAACATAGACTTTAGAAAAATTTTTGTATATAAATTAAATTTGGCTTCCCCGGCCAAGATTTGAACTCGGAACTCATCGTGTGGTAGTCAATGTGCTTACCCCTGTAGCCACAACAACTTTAAATATTCTTAAGCTACACACTAACGGTCTAATTCATAAAAAATATTTAAGGTTTATTGCAGGTTTATTTGACAAATTTCCCATAGAAATATGTCAAATAAGCGCTTAATAAACATGAAATATTTTTTATGAATAAGGCAGTAAATATGTATCATCTTGAATTAAATTATAATTTAACATTATTTCTTATCATTTTACATACAATTTATTTGAAAAGTTTTAGTTTTAGTTAAAAAAAAAACAAAATGCTTTGACTTGAAAAGTTTTAGTTTAAAAAAAAGTACAAAATACTTGGTTGACTCCAGGATTCGAACCTGCGATCCTCCGAATGCAAGACTAGTACACTGCCTACCAGCCATCGCCAGTTTGTTGACTGTTTACAAACAAAAACACAACAACAATACAAAAACAACCGACGCAACTAAGCACAAATTGTATTGCAGCTATGAACAAAGCAAATAACCACCAGCACACTCAAACAACATAGTAAATTTAATGCGATTTGAATGAATTTGAATTAACCTTTCGGCATGTTGATTTTACATTGGTATTTTTTTCTGTGTGCATAATTCGAAAAAGTTAATTACTCTTGGGACATTTCGTATAACTTTTTCGAGATTCTACTGTATTATTATTTTTTTTTGCTTAGAATGTCAGTACATGTTTACAAACATTCAACTCGTTTGTTTAATTAAATTAATTTGCATTTGGTCCATCTGGTATTTTTGATCCGGTCATTAATTCTGTTAATTCCATCAGGTAGTTACTCTAGAACTTCCCTCGTATTATAAAATATTCAACTACCCTACATGATTAATGGTAAAAAGGCAGATATATATGTATGCATATGTATATTTATACATATGTGAATATGTACATACCCTGTAGTCAGCCTAGAACCATATGTCTCTATGTCAACACTCTCGTTCTCGAGACAATTATACTAGTTGAAATTATAAGGCCAGGTTTACATCTTTGTGCCAAATGCCACACAAGCGTAAAAAAGCGTAACCAACTAATTACTAATGAAACTGTTTGATTCGGACATGTATTTATTTATTAAGGTTAACATTTTAATACATAATTAATAGACAATTTTATAGCATCCAAAATGATTGCAAACTGTTTAAATCAATAAATACATGCCTGAATCAAACAGTTCTTCATTAGTAATTAGTTGGTTACGTTTTCTTGGGCAAATGACACACAAGAAATGCCAGATGTAAACTCAGCCTAACAATCCGTTGATGCGCGACTAGAGATACGTTAGAGACAACAGTTCAAGTGTATTTCTGTAGTTCGATTCAGTAACTTTTAACGATCCCACAATGGTAATTTCTGTGATTCTGAAACTTATTTTTAACGGTAGGACGCAGCTTAAATAAGGACACTGCTGACATTAAGCTGCAGCGAATATCGTTAAAAATATTACTGAACACCAAATTCAATAAATGTTCGTTATACTTATTTTAACGATACGATTATCGTTAAAAAAAGTTAGCAGTTTTTCTTTTTTATTATCCTGTGCAATAATATTAAAAATACATATGCATGTATGTATTAAGATTGTTTCCCCAATCCTTATAAAATTGTTGACCAGGGTCAATAAAATTTACTAGTGAATCTTTGGTTCAAATGTCTCCATATGGTCGTAAAAGAATAGTGCTAAAGTCTACTGCTAGATTTTGAATGACAACCGTATGTTATATGTCAATAGGCGATTACATTGGCTGGGGTATACCTAGTCAGTAGTACTATTGACAATGTCAGTAGTAAATTACTACTATTTTACTATTGACATCGAGCGAGGAAATACCGATATTATAGACTAGAGCACCTAAAATTTACTAGTGAGTCCAATGAAGCCAATGTCTCCATGTGGTCCCAAAAGAAATACTTAATCAGTAGTGGTAAAGTCTAGTGGTGGATTTTCAACAAGAAGCTAATGTTAAATGTTAATAGATGATTACATTGGCTGGGGTATATCTGGTCAGTAGTACTACCGACAATGTCTCTAGTAAATCACCACAATTTCACTATTCGCATTTCCTGCAGGGTACATACATATGTATGTATGTACACCATTTTTAAGCTGTGTAAATATGTATTACGAGAACTTGAGCATTATGCTAAAAGTAGCACAACCTTTTGTTAATTAATTTTAATTCGAGTAAATTTTAATTAAAGCTCCCTCCCTCCCTGCATGATTGATGTTGATTATGCAAAACTTTGCACTAAATATCATTAGTATGCTGAAAAGGTTTATTTTTATGTATGTTTGTATATCATTTGTTTTAAATAATTATTTCACAGTCAGCAAATAATTTGTTTTTTTTTATCATTTCATTGTCATTGCGTCAATGTTTTTAGGTGTTCTTTCATACTTATATAATATACTCGATATTGTTTGCTGTGCGCTTTTCAGTTTATTACAAATATTTGGTTTTAATAACTATTTAATGAACATTTGAATTTAGTTTTATTGCAAATGAAAAGCAATTAGTGGCAGCAGGCAACACAGTGACAGTGAATGAGTGAATGGGGCAAAAGTAAATTTTAAATATAAAAAAACAAAAATGATTCATTCCAAGTTTGTACTTAAAAACTTGATTTTTTTGGGTAATCTTTATAATGATGGAAAAGTACAAATTGTTTTATATGTATGTCGGAAATTAACCTTTACAAGTTAATGTATTTTTGCTGTCAAATCGCTATCAAAGTTCAGATTAATTACAATAATACGACTACATAAATTAATATCTTCCTTATTATAGAATTTTTTGTAACTTATATCAATTTTTGGTTTTCAGACCTAAATAAATGTTTGAACAGATGTTACTACAATAAAGAATTAATTGTAATGTCACGCGATATCGACAGAAAACATTCGTTCGACAATATTAATTGAAAATAAAAACAAAATGTCAATAAAATTTATGCAAAAAACTTTTTCTTGAGACATCGTGGAATAGGCTGATACAAGTTCTATGATAACGAATCTGATTCTTTTTTTAATTTAAGATTGACCCAAAACAAAGTCAGTGAAAATCAGGCCTGCTCTAAATGCATCATTACGTTGCAAATGAAAATTTAAATGTTCTAAAGTGCTTCGCTAAAGTAGGTAAAAATAAATACATAAGTAAATATTCTTAATATTAGTAACTGCACAGCATCCTAATTGTAGCGTAGATAATTTGTACGCTCACATATTTTCTCTCAAGCAACTATGACTAAAACCGATTCCAACATAGAAGAGCATCTCTACTTCGTTTATACAAAAACCTAAAAATAAATAAAAAGGCTCTCTCTCTCATACTTCAGTCTGAGTATGTTTATACTCAGGATGTGGATATTTAATCGGCCCGAAAAAACACGCTGATATTCGGAATATTTATTCGTCATTCGCCACTGTACACAATCATTTGTACATATAAAGGGTGTCCCAACAAGAACGCAAGATTTAAATTTTAAATAAAACACAGATATTAAAAAAAACGTGAAACTTTATTATATCGTAAAGTAGACAGAATGAGGTTATGTGTGTAACAACATATCGGGCAGATGGCCGCCGCGGCTTTGCTAGCACACACGCGATCTTTTAATGAAATTTTCAATGACCGTTTTGTATTTCATTGATGCAGCGTCCAATTTCCTATTTTAAGGCTTGAGTCGTCGTCGGCTTATTCGCGTAAACCACCGACTTCAAAAAACCCCAAAAGAAATAATTAAAATGTTGTTCAATCGCACAATCTATGCGGCCCATTCTGGTCTCCAAAACTCGACCGGGAAATGATTGATGCAGCAATTGAATTGTTTCTCTGGCTGTATGACATGCCGTCTTGTTGAAACCACATGCCCTCCACATTCATTTCTTCAATTCTAGGCACGAAAAACCTGGTTATCATTTCACGATACCGAACACCATTGACTGTTTGCGCTTAACCTGGCTCATTTTCATAAAAAAAGGTCCAATGATTCCTCCAGCCCAAAATCCACACCGCACAGTGACACGTTGAGGATGTATTTGCTTCTCGTGAAGCACTCGAGGATTTTCCTCACCCCAAATGCGACAATCCTGCCTATTGACGCAGCCATCAAGATGGAAATGGGCCTTGTCACTGAAGATGATTTTATCGGCAAAATCAGAATTTTCGTGTTGTCTCTCCAATACCCAATTAACGAACTCCCTTCGCTGTCCATGGTCAGCTGGCGTCAGTTCCTGAGTCAATTGAACTTTGTGTGCATGAAGATGCAAATCTTTCGCCAAAATTTGCTGCATAGTGGATTTGGAGACACCAATTTGCTAAGCTCGGTGTCGAATTGAGGTGGATGGAGTTTGAGCGACATCATCACGTACAGCTGCGACATTTTCGGTCGATCGACCTGGTCGAAGGCGCGTTGTTGTCTTTACATCACTAACAGACCCAGTTTCGGCAAAATTTATCAATTAATCTCCTTACAGTTGACTCTTTTGGAGCATTATTGTGACCCCAAATTGATCGCAAATTGCGAACTGTAGCCGCAAAACTTTCACCATTTTGGTAAAACAATTTCACAATGAGAATGCGTTGTTCATTCGTTTAGCGCTCCATTTTTACTAACCTCGTACCTTCTACTAGCAAACAAGAACAATTGTTCAAATGTCAAACAATGAGACTTCAAATGGCGCCAAATTTAAATCTTGCGTTCTAGTTGGGACACCCTTTATATGAAATGAAATTGAAAATGTGTGGCTGTTTGAAAACAAGATTTATGTGTGCGTGAGTAATTAAAATAGCCCTGTATGCACGCATGTGTAGTCGATTAATAGTCAGGTAATTTTTATATTCATGCGTGTGATTGTAGCTCATACAGTCTATAAATGGATGCTTATAGTTATACGTACTCGGTTTAAAATTAATGCGAGTGCTTGCAGCTGATACAGATTTGCCTTGGCTGTCACCTGTAAAGTCAATTCACCTTATAAAAATTAATTTTAATTTTTTTCACTACATTTCTGATTTATCTTTAAATTTCTGATTTGCATTTGTGTCCCTTTGAAGTAGTTTTTGTAGGAAAGTTTAGGAAAGGATTAGTCACTGGTCACTGAACTATACCGACTTTAACAGATACCAATCCTAATGTATCAGAGCGCCCTCCTTCGTCGGTATTGTGTAGCAGAATCATAGGTGAAGTAAAATAACCAATAAAATAGCTACTAAACACAATTTTGGAAATTTAATGCGCATCAATGACATCAGAGGCGCTGCAATCAGTGTGTTATTTAAAAAAATTTGCAAAATAGCAGAGTTGCTTTCCTATATCTATTTCTTCTCTATTACTATCCCTTTCCTAAAGAAGGTAACACCTAGTAATAGTAGTAAGCATTGAATGCCTGCTACTGTGACCCAGTGTGCCTTACTACTCCACCACAATTGAGCTCATATTATTTTGCCTTTATTCTGCCCTCCATATACAAAAAACCTTTCATGCATACTCTAATAGATTCTGCAAATTGTCCATGTAAAATTTGCTAACGATTTGCGTTTGCGTTTTAAAAATAAAGGTTCAATCAGACCGTATTTCCATAGCCATAATCATTACCATAAACATAAATATATTTGATTCACCCATTATGGCATTGGCATAAACAGCTGTTTATGTTTTCATTTGTTTATTAATTTCAAAAGTTCAACAACAAATATGGCTAACCAATAAACAGCTGTTTATGTTTTCTGCTGCGAAAAACCAAAATTCAATTGGTTTCTTTGGTATTGGTATGGCTATGGCGTTGGGGCGAGTCACCTATAATCAATTGCACTGTTGTCCGTAAGTTCGGCTGGAACAGCTGTTTTTTATGGTTTGGTTATGGCATCTGTAGTTGAAACTTAAGGTCCTAAATAAATAAGAATTACAGTCGATAACAAATAAACTTTAATAAAAGTACTTTTTATTGGGAGGTTTACATATGTACATTTATTTATATATTATTTATAGAAGTGTATTTATTTATATGCGATTTCCTTGCTGGAGACGCAATAAATTTCTATTTCCCTAATTTACTAATTTTCATTTAATCATTGTCTCTTTTCCAGACAGTTTGGACATTAACATAAGTTTACTTATATGGTAGCATTCGCTGCAAATCATTGTTAAGTGACATTTGAGAAATCCAACATGTTGGTCTCACTTAAATGTCAAAATAACTTGACAGTTTTGCAAATTTAAACAATACACTATTGTAATTAAGTTTAGTAGAAAAAAATTGTTTGTTTGTTAGAATATGTATAAACAAATATGCATGTAGGTGCTGAATTTTGGTGATTTTATCTTAAGATACTATTACATACTAGTACAATACGATTTTTTCTATTATTTTTTTAAACGGGTTACTCAAGTGTTAAAATGTCTAATGCTTATATTTTAATATTAATTCGTTAAATGTTGTAATTCAAACAACATTTTAAAAGGTAAATAAATGTGGGTGGAGTCGCCGAATAAATTATTTATTGTGGGGTAGAATAGAACACTGATAAAAGTATAGATTACGCACAACATTGTTTTAAAATCAATGGGTGATATGAATAAAAAAAGTATTTGCTTTTTACTTAAAAATTTGTTTTAAAACCAAAAATTTTTATGTTTTTTTTGTTTTTTTTTAAATTTTTAAGTAAAACGCAAATACTTTTTTTATTCATACTACCAAATATGTGAAATATTTGTGTGTGTAATTAAAATAAAATGCGGTGTTGGAAATTGTTAAACAAAATTTTATTTAAAAATTAATTATGTGGCCCGCACTTATTTGCTGGAAAATTGCTTTTTAAGATTTTAACACGAATATTGAAGGTAGTGAAGCGAATAAACGTGATTAAATGATTTGATATGTACATTCTGATATTTCATTTATTAAAAAAATTTTACAATAAACCACAAAATTTCATTTGTCAACCATGAGTCATGACAATTATCGAATTTCAAATTGAGTAATAATGATCAAAGTCGCCCCGAATTTTAATTACTTTAGTTTCAAATGTGGTTAATGTTGTAAAGTAAAAAATAAATTTTGCGAGAACAATATATTTTTTTCATTTAATAATATCCACGAAGCGACTCATATACACAAAGAATATTGGCAAAGTGTACAAAATTGCAAAGCTTTTTCATACAGAATATTTGTTTCTGC
This sequence comes from Tachina fera, assembly GCA_905220375.1. Taxonomy (NCBI): domain Eukaryota; kingdom Metazoa; phylum Arthropoda; class Insecta; order Diptera; family Tachinidae; genus Tachina; species Tachina fera. Next base: position 33,064,731 of record LR999967.1, on the reverse strand, counting down.
AATTAATATTTTTATTTAAAAAAAAAAGAGTACAAATAACCAATTAAAAATTTAATTGAGTCCTACAAATCTCTTCTTTAAAAATTTAATTGATTAAATATTATTAATTAATAATTATTAATTACTATATTTTTATTTGATATTAAAGGCCGGAGCACAATGCATCCGTCATACGTTAAACTTCGCCTTTTTCAACTGACATTAACGAAGCGACGGAGAAGGTTGGCACAATGAGTACTTTATTGACGGAAGCATTTGTAGGTTGATTTTCCATTTTATTCATTAAATTCAACTTTTTTATTTATTTCGTTCATTTCTTTTGTTTAATTTTATTTTTGCTGCCACAAAACACAAACACATAACAAAAAACATACCAAAAATACCAACAGATAACTGTCAAACAACTCAACGTACGCAAATATTTCACAGAGAAAAAAACTGCCTAATAAAATCAATAAGATTTTCCCTATGAAGCGTTTTTAGGCTAAGGGGTATCCCAGCAGAAAGAAGCGAAGATTTTTTCATAGAGATTCCTTATTGTTTTTATGTGATAAATCGTATTAATTTTATCAAGAAGAAAACCACATAAAGTCAAGAAGAAATCTTATTATTCACAACTTTTTTTACTCGATTTCCGTTATTTTTGGCATCAAAAAAACAATTCATAGAGAAAATCTCTTTGATTTTATTAGGTTTTCTTATAAATTGTAAACTATAGCGATTTCTTATTGATTTCATTAGGTTGCCTTATTGATTTTTTCAAAAAGGTTTTCCTTATTAATTTCATTAGGTTGCCCTATTGATTTTTTTAATAAGGTATTCCTTATTGTTTTCATCAGGTTCCTATATGATTATGTGTAAAGCATCTTATTAATTTTTTTAATAAGAAAAACTCATTAGGTTTCTTATTACTTCATATCTATAAATAAACATAGAAACAATTTTTTTCATGATCTTTTTCGTTCTTGTATAAGCATATTTGTACAATAATTGCAGTGCGGATTCAGGCTGCTTGTTAGCATATTTGTTAGAGTTCTTGTCTATCAGTCACAAGGTTGCTGGTTCAATACTTGTCTCCTCCCAAGTAATAAATATATATGTATGGTGAGTTATTTAATTAAGAATATAATATAATATGTATGTATGTATGTATATATAAATAAATAACATCTAAATATACTATATACATACATACATATATCGTACAGAATTTAAATGAAAATACATAAGCAAAATTTTTTTCATGTTTTATTAGGTTGCCTAATAAAATCAAGAAGAAAACCTTTTTGAAAAAATCAATAAGATAACCTAATAAAAACTATAAGATTTCTTATTGATTTTTTCAAAAAGGTTTTCTCTATGAAATTATTGAAAAAAAAAACCATAGAGATATCTTATTAATTTTGTTCTATTTTATGAGGTATTTATTAGGCACTGTTTTCTCTGTGCTGAACAATTTTTGTACTTTGCGCTGACGGACACGTACTGAATGTAACAGACCTCTTAAGAAACCATATATTTGAACTTAGCTGTCAGTTGAAAAAGTCGAAGTTTAACGTATAACGTTTGTTTAAAAATCAAATAAATTACAAAGTTTTATTGACAATAAAATTTTTAATTGATTTTTGCTTTTATTTTAATTTTTTTGATTGGAAAAACATTTTTTCTGTGCATATAAAATTTATTCACAGGTGACAATTTTTATACTGCACCATTTAATTCAGATGCAAAACTGTTCACGCTTCTTAACACAGTTATTTTCAGCGTTGCCAACTAATTTCATTGCTCTCAGCACTGTGTTTTTTAAAATATTCAGTCAATGATTTTAGTACGTTTTTCCCTAACAACAATGACATGAGCGGAAGATGATAGATAATAATGAGGAAATTACAGACGTGTGATGTACAAGTATTTAATGATTTTTTTTCAGGCCCTTGAGAATAATATTTTATAAGCCATAAAATGCAAATTTGTTTTTGAAATTTAATATTATTTTCATATCATTAAATATTTTTTTTATTAAATATTTATGTCTTTTAAGAGGGTAGAATTTCAGAATTCAGTTTAAGCTTGCTTTTGTTAAATATTTATTGCTTTATGAATAACTTATAAATTTTTGTGAAGAAAATGTTTTTCTTGAAATTTGAGTTATAAATCTGTAAATCAAATTTTACCAATCGAAAGCAAAATATCAAGTTAGTGGTGTTGAGATTTGAGTTCATATTGCTGATAGAACTGTATTTACGTTTTCTTTCGACTTGCCCTTCGAATAAATGTTCGTTGTTTGTGAACACAAATCAATTTTTGATACAAAACAAAATCAAACCGATGATCAAGGTTTGTTGTGAAATATGAACTAGTGAACGAGTTCGATAAAAGAACGTTTATTCTGTCACAGGTCGGCTTAAACAACAACAAAAAAAGTAAAAGTGTTGCAAGAACACTGAAGTGTTGCTTAGCTACAACGAAATGTGCATATAGATAGACCTTCTAAACCATCAAAAAATAAATTAACAAAAATAAATAATTTATTTCATTAAATTTTGTCACTACACAAGTTAAATAAATTCAGTAAAGGGCGACTGTGACTCGCACACGAAGGGTTCCGTATGGACACTAGATATGTAATTCAATACGAACTTTAGCCTATATAATAAATAGTTTTAGCTTTTTTTCGTTTTTGTGTTTTTTCTGTTTTGAGCGTTTTTTAGTTTTTGCGTTTTTTCGGTTCTTGGCGCTTTTTTTAGTTTTGGCACTTTTTTTTTGCCGTTTTATCGATTTTTTCGGTTTTTGACGTTTTTTCATTTTGGCGATTTTTTTTCATTTTTGCGATTTTTTCATTTTGGCGATTTTTTTCATTTTGGCGTCTTTTTCGTGTTCTGTCGATTTTTTCATTTGTCGATTTTTTCTGTTTTGCCGATTTATTTTAGTGATAAAATTTGTTTTTTAATTTGGTGCTTTTTTTTCGTTTTATTTTGGTTTTTGGCAATTTTTTTTGGTTTGGCGATTTTATAATTTTCGGATTTTTTTAGGTTTACCGTATTTGAGAATTTCAAGACCTCGCCTCTTACGGTTTTCAAGATATAGCAAGTTGTCAAAATTACATATTTAGTCCAAATTAGATTAACGGGTGGTCCATCAGTTTAATTAAAATTTTTTTAAATTTTAGTGTTAATTTTTGTAGTCTCTATAAAAATACAGTAATTTTACAAATTTCAAGTGTCAATATATATATGCACATACAATTATTACATGGGATTTTAGCATTTTCACCCTTTAATTTTTAATTCTAATGTATTTGTTGTTGTAGCGGTCATACTCTGTTCAAATTGCATGTCCGTATGTCTTACGGTTCCTGAGAAAATATCGTGTGACAGACAGCGAAAACAATAGGATTCCTTTTCACGTTTGGTGTACGGAACCGTAAAAAAAGACTAATGTCTCCCAGTTTTGCCCCAAGTCATACACTTTTTTTATGGGACCCCAAAGATTTGGGGCCTCGGTGTCATTTTTGCATTTTCTCAGGCTGGTAAGATACCAAACCGTTCGGAATTTTGATTTACTCTCTGAGGAAAAAAACTTCATCTTCAAGATCAAAATCGCAAAAAGTTTAAAGAAATTAATTTTTTTAACCTTTTTCCCCAGTTAAGGTCCATAGGTAGCAAACCGTTCAAAATTTATGGAAACAATCAATGACAAAAATGTACCTAACTTTTTTTTAACGATAATCGCATCGTTAAAATAATTATAACGAAAATTTATGGAATTTGCTATTCAGTAACATTTCTAACGATATTCCCTGTAGGTTAATGTCAGCTGTGTCGTTATTTAAGCGACAATAATTTATGTGCTGTTAATTTTATCGACAAAAATCAACAGAAAATATCAGCTGCGTGCTATCGTTAAAAATAAGTTTCAGAATCACACAATCGTTATTTTAAAAATTACGATTGTCGGGTCGTTAAAAGTTACAGCTGACGCAGCTGATATTTTCTCTTGATTTTTGTCGATAAAATTGTCGCTTAAATAATGACACAGCTGACATTAACCTACAGCGAGTATCGTTAAAAATTTTACTGAATAGCAAAGTCGATATATTTTCGTTATAATTATTTTAACGACGCGATTATCGTTAAAAAAAGTATGTGAACCGCACTACAAGGCCGGCTAATTTTATTTTCTGAGGAATAAATAAAAATAAAAAAATAATCGGTAAATTTGAGTTTTTTGATAAAACGTTAACAAATAAAAATTAATGTATTTAAAATATGGAGTATATTGGTGCATTCCTTGTGCGTGCTATGTGATCTTTCGTTTTCTTTTAGTTTGATTTTTTACTTTGAATTTGGAAAATAATCGTTAATACTTAAATGTTTGCGATGAACTATTTTCACAAAAAAACCAACCACCTTAGTCTGGAACTTGTCACTGTCGTCACAATCGTCCTCTATATCCGGTGAATTCCACTGGATGTAGCACAGATTGGTCGTGTCACATGATCACGAATGATCGTGATTTAATTGTTATCTAATTCAGTTGAATGGATGTGAGCCTAAAATAAGCTCAGGGTGAGTGAAATTATTCTATGGTTAATTCGTGACCAAACGTTCTTTGGTTCTTTAATTTCACAAAGCGAATTTCGTAAGTATTTCGTGAGCGTGATCCCTCTTCAGCAATAATAATTTTTCTGTACATTTGCAGTAAATTTGTGCATAACATTTTTTTATCATGAAATTCTAAAAAACCCGATCGTAATCTACAACCTTTCAGCAAATATCATTTACCCCCAATTCTTTAAAGCTTTAATTGTAAATATCAAGTTAAATAATACGAGTACATTCACACTGGTATAGCAACTTTTTTTTTTAATTTTTTGCTATAAATGCTCTTAATAAAAAGCTAAAATTCGTAAATTTTAGCTACGAGTAAATATTTTAATATTTATATTTATCACACACATTTATTTTTAAGAAAATTTATTCCGTATTCGTATACATACATTCATATCTAAAGAAACGAAAAATCTTATAAAGTTATCAATGACTTTGACGAGTAAAAAAAAAAAAGGTATTGACTATTGATTGCAATAAAAACTCAAACTCAGACTTGTTTGATAAACATTTCACGTACGTCCTCTAGTTACTAAATCAACAAGTGACTAGAACTTGTGACTGGACATAAATTAACGCCAAATGGTGGCACATAAAAGCCACCATTATTAGACATTTTTGCCTGTTGTTGTGCTTTTTGTTTTACTGCATATTTGGCCATCATCTAATGGAGCAGAGCAGTTGACCAGTCAATGTTGCCACAATTGGGATGAATAAAATATGTAATATGTTTATAAGTATTGATGTCTTTCTAAAACAAGCGGCTTGATATTTATTACCAATCCAATAAAATTCTTACAATAATTGTAATATGAACATTGCATTGAAATAAAAAACTCATTTAACATAAAACATGTTTCAATTTGAAGAATAACAAATACATAAAAATTGTTTTGCTTTTTTTCATATTAAGATTTTCAAAGCGATCTATGTACCGCCTATTTTGAGAGCGTGTGTGTATTGAAGTGGGCTTAGCATATCTGTTAATGTGTTAAAATTGTAACTAAATTAAATGAAAATTTGTCGAAATACATTTAATAGCATTCGAAATAATTCTAATGTTTTTTGATTGGTCAATTGTAATTGCTGATAATGCACGTAATGACGTACGCGGAGTGCAACAAGTGTTTTTTGCCCAAATGAATTTTAAAGCCAAATGAAAAACAACAGTAGTTTAGCTCAATATGTATACATACATACATACATACATGTGTATGTACATATGTTTGTATATAAATAATTGCCAACTGCTTTTATTTGTAGTAAATGAAGGTATTGAAACCAATTTATTTTTCTTTCAAATGTACATAAGTGTGTGCAAGTCGAATGCTGTCGATATCGTGCTACAGGCGCCTAATATCTCTTGATCTATTTTATTTAGGCTGGTTGGCATTCACTATCCCTGATCTAATGACTTCTTATTGTCCTTTGGGAATTTTCATAAACATATCAGGCATTAGGTTAGTTAGTTTTTTTGAGTTTTATTTTTTGCTTAGAAAATAATGAGCTGTATAACCTAACCCTTTTTTAATATATTATAAACAAGCTATGCCTGCAGTGTGGCCCGCTCGGAATTAATTTATGAATTCCGTTGGGGAGTTCCGGTTCAAAATCATCATTTATGACCCAAACCCTTCAAATTGCAAAAATAGTCCAACTGGCAAAAATTTAAAAAAATTGGAAATCCTGTGCAAAAAATTTAAAAAAACTTGAAATCCTGTGCAATAAAAGCCTGTACGTCATTTTAGACGCATACCTATCTATGATTTAAATATAATCAAAATCGTTTGGATCTTTCCGGAGAGGCAGAAATTACTCTCAAAAAGCTAACGTTTTTAGTTCTTCGAATGTTCAAAATTGTTTTCGAATTTTCTAAGTCAAATTTTAGTTTTCGATAAAAAGCACTGATCAAAATATTTCTACATACATATATACGAGGACAGGTCAACAAGTCCGTAAGTTTTTGAATTTTCCGCCTCTCAATTGAAATGGCAACACTGCTCCCGTCAAAAGGCAACTGTCAGTTGACTTCTGTCTAAATTTGAACAAGCTGCGTCATTTAGTTTGTGTTTGAGAAGAAAATGTAAAAAAGTAAATTTCCTGTCCTCATTAAGAATTATTTTTTGCGAAAAAAAAATCATCAAGGCTAAGCTTGATAAATACATGGGAACTCTTCACTATCAATTTCAATCAATGGTAAAATAGTGATTTAGTGCATTTCTTTATGGCCGTATAAACACAGAAGTTGCTGAAGATTCTGTACGCCTAGTGGAGGTCTCTACACTTGAAAAATCGGTCTCTACACTCGAAAAAGTTGGAAAAATTCACGATATGATTTTAGCCGATCGGAAATTCAAAGTGAGAGAAAAAGATTGTTGAATTCATAGGCATCTTCTTTGTCTCACTGCTATCAGACAGGTGCTGCTTTTGCTCACAATCGACCACAAACGCAAGTGCACACAAGAGCAGTTTCCATGGCAAAAATCCATGAAATTGTCCCTCATCCGCCCTATTCTCCATATTCAGCCCTGAGTGAGTACTTCTTGCTCCCAAACTTGAAGAAATGGCTCGGTGCAAAAAAATTTGACTCCCTACATTTGGATGACTTCGATAAATAATATTTTTCGGAAGGGATGAAAAAATTCGAGGAGAAACGTTGGACTAAGTGTATAGAAAAGGAGACTAAGGTCGGGTTTACATCTGGCATTTCTTGTGTGTCATTTGCCCAAAAAAACGAAACCAACTAATTACTAATGAAAAACTATTTGATTCAGACATATATTTATTGATTTAAACAGTAGTTAGCAATCATTTTGGATTCTATAAAATTGTCTATTAATTATGTATGATACTGTTTAACTTAATAAATACATGTCTGAATCAAATAGTTTTTCTTAGTAATTAGTTAGTTACGCTTTTTTTACGCTTGTGTGGCATTTGGCACACAGATGTAAACCCGGCCTAAGTTGAAAAATAAAATAACTTTTTATATAAAAACTTGTGTTTCATCAAAAAGTCACTGACTTATTGACCCACCCTCGTAATATTGTTACTGTGCATGTTCCGAAAAAATATTGACATAAGCCCTGTCGGAAAATGGGTGGTCGACTACAAAAATATATTAAGTTTTCGTTCACTTACTAAAAGCTAACTACATTGTCATCTAGAACTAACCCAAAATTAATTCTTAAGTTGAGTACCTAATGGGACTATACACGGTGTGGTGATACATAGTTTGAGCCCCAGGAAAATATAAACTTGTCATGTTGTTTAACCTTTGCATTAAAAGAACAGTTGGCATCCCTTAAAACGTGTTAAAAATTTAGTTGATAATTTGTAAATTGTATTAACAAACTTGTGTGTACGTTTATTAGAAGCACTTACAGACTTTTGTTTATAACTGTTACCAATTGATTGGATGCAGTACATTAAATGTATTAAAACTGATAAAATCAATAAAAAAAAATAAAATAAACCCCACTGCAAAATAGACCGAAATAAAATTGAGAAATAGAAAACAAAATCTGAAATAAACTGTAAATAAAGGAAACTTTACTGCGGCTTAACAGCCGAAGATAAAAATCTGCATTAAGTTTGGTAACAGGTGGATCCAATTAATTTTATTTCATTTTAATAATTTGGGATTATTAGTGCGTTAATAATTGCTAAACTTTAATTTTATTTTAGTTTATAAATTGCAATTGGGTCCCGCCTGCTACTTAACTTACTGTATTTACCCTAGGCTTCAGCTCATAATATAGTCTGTTGAACTGAAGTACAGTTTACTTTGTTTTCGGTTTATTTTAGATTTTGTTTTTTGGTGCCAAATTACGATAATTAAAATCGATCGAAATTGTTAAATATTTCCATACAAACTGTATTGAAATATTTTGAAATTTCTTTCGATAGCGATTGCCGTAATTTGGCCCCTGTTCTTAGTCACGTTTCGGTTTTTTTGCAGTCGTAGTCAAGCAGCATGTTTTTACAACGAGACTCATCGATAATAACCCTTAACATATTATAATATATGTATGGAAAAAATGTTCATGTGCAAAATTAAAAGAATCTAACATTTACATTAAAAATTATTATGCATTTATGCGTTTTCAAAATGCAAGAAAGTGTTTAGCAATTATAGTAATGGTTTAGTGTATTTATTTCACGGAGTCTTTCTAATGAAAACAGTGTTTTTAAAAATAATTTGTTTTCCGATATTCTGATGTGAACGTTTGCAATTTTATTGATAAGGGCGTACATGAAATTTACTCTCAGCCATGATTAAACATTATTATTCAAAATTAAACATATTGTGCTCAAAAATCAACAAAAGGTTTAACAATATAGTTGTGTAATTTTAGGTCGAAAGTAGTCTGTAAAGTGTTGCCTACTATCTATTATCGACCTAATTTTCAAGAAAAGTGTTTTAGAGTGTAGCTCTTTTCTTTTTTGGTTTATAGATCGCGACTGTTAACGATTTTTATCAAAAAAAAAAACGTTAAAGTTGTCAATTTATTTTGGTTTGTATCTACATATATTACGGTTTGTCTTGTCATAACCGTCAAGGTGGGCGATTAAAATATTCCAGTCGTGTTCAAAAAAAGTTAACCAAAATAAATAAAATACTAACAATAAACATGCACTCACACAAACATTACTTGTTTTCAGCAAAATCATAATTTTTTCTTCTTCAAATAAAAACACAATTTAATTTAATAAAACAAATAAATTGTTGATATCCAATTTCTCTTGTTTACTCTCTAATCAGCTGTGTTTCTTTTTTAAGCAAGCCACACACTTTGCGACGGTTGCTACAACATGAGCAGGTTGTAAATGAGATTGTAAAGTGTGTGACGTTGTTGTATGAAGTTGTGTCTCGGCTGTACGAAAGATTAAAAAGATATGATTTTTTTTCAAGTCGTACAGACATGTAAAATTTTATTATTTTTTATTCCATTGGCCTTACGGCCGTATAAAAAAAAAATAATAATAATTTGTTAAATTGTTTATCTAATTTTTCGACCTTTTATATATGTTCAATGAAACTATTTTTTTAAGCCTTATTTATTTTTATATAGATATTTCGTTAACTTCTTCAGGATTATTCTTGTTTTTATTTTTTGATAATTAGTTTTTGTCTTTTTTTCTTTTCAATCAAAAAAATGTGTTTATAATTATAAATAACAATGTGTGTCATATAATTTTTTTAAACATTTTTGAAAAGTATTGGTAGAAAAACAAAAAAGGTGTAAGTCTACAATATTTATTCATAAAATTAAAAAAATTAAAAAAAACATTAATTGAAGAAAATCTTTTTAACATACACAATTTTGTAATGGTTTTTGGAAAAGAGAATAAAAATGTTTAATACTTTTACACAACATTTTGAATCTTGAAAATTCTTAAAATATTTTTTTGAAAAATGTTAACAACATTGGTATTAGTCTAAGATATATTATCATGGTACAGGATATGAATTGAAAAAATATTATATTCTACATGTATATTTAAAATTTGTTTACATAATTTTTTTTTAATATTAATTAATTTATAGCGATTTCTTTTCTGACAAATATGTTGCATATATGTTACATGTTTTACATTTATGTGTTCGTTTGTACAAAAAATACAACTGTGGGAAAAATTTTCAATTTCTTTTCTGAATATGTTGCATGAAAAACATGTAAATATGTTGCATATTTTACCCTCACTTTTCTCAAGGTGTACATACTGCCATTTTTTTACAACTGTGGTAACGAAGGTTTTATTTTGCACGTAATGCCTATAATTTCGAGAGAATGTTTCTTAAATAGAAAATATAAAAATTATTATTACAAAAACTAATATAAATAAATATTAATTTAAATATTGTGACTGTTTTGGTTTTTTTAAACATAATTAGTGATGTCAATGTGTGCTTAAAAATCATATGTGTGCGGAAAACCTCTCAAATAGTCTTAAAAATTAAAATTAAATTAAGGGCCATTATTATGACTTAACGATAAAGTTTCGGATAGTTATTCCTAACTTTAGCAAAACTGAACTATAAAGTAACATTTAAAATTTTCCATTATTACAACTGTCCGATAAAATAAATAATAAAATATTTGGTTGGTGGCAACATTTGTGTGGATATTGTGGATCTTGTTGCTTAAAAATGATAAGTGGCAACTTGCTTTTGTTTATTTGTCAAATTACAAACATAATGAAAATATTTTTGTCAATTCTTTTGTTTTTTTATTATTGTTATGTGTTTATGCCATATTTTGACCAAATAAATAAATTTTTGTTTTATAAAGTAGAAAGTGTGGCAAGTGGCGAAAATGTGGCAACTTTAAATCACTATACCTCACAATAAATATTACAGGTATGATCAACTTGTCTTTAGTTTATCGCTCACTTTTTGTTAAAATGAAGTTGTAATAATGAAAAAGTGTTTATCCATGCAATAACATTCTACTTTTAGCTATCGTCAAGTTATTATAATGGCCCTAAGTAAGTTAATGTAACCGTTGTAAATAAAAGCAGCTTATTTTGTTCGATTGTAGTAACAGAATATGTAGCACTTTGAGTGATTCTAGGTAACATTTAAAAATGCTACACTTATGTAGTGTAACACATTTTCTTCAGAAAAGAAATCGCCATTAATTAAATTACATGGGTTTGATTTGTGTCAAAAACGAGCTACTGAAAGAGTTCGATACAAGTCTATTTGTTGTATAGTTTGTGCGCAAAACACACAACTTGGTAAACCAACGTGTTATACCAACGGTCGCAACGTGTGTGGCTTGCATTAACACAAGAATAGAGTTGTCATATTTTAAAGTTCAGTTTTATGCACAAATGTAAAAAAATTTCATAGCGATAAGTTATGTTTTAGGGGGTGCATCCGCCCCTCAAAGTTGGCCTTCAAACCCAATTTTAAATGTAATTTTTTGCATATGACTAAAATACCCAAAATTATATTTACCAAAATTGCATTTATATGGAAATTATTTTACTAAGCATTTACAATAAGAATTTATATCTATTAAATTATTTCATACATATATTAAGTATAGTCATGAGAAAACTAAACCGAAAAAAAAGACAAAAAAATACGTTGGATAAATGGTTTTGAGGGTCAACTTTGAGGAGCGGACGCACCACCTAAAACACAACTTATCGATATGAATTTTTTTGTATTTATTTTTTTACATAAAACTTAACCGATTTGGGGGAGAGAATATAATTTTTTTGAGAACAATACTGGAATTATTTACTTTTTTTTAACAGTATAAAACAAAAGACTTAGATACGAACGTTCAGGGTAGAAGTTTTGTCGGTCTCTCTCTCTGAAATAATATGGCAGATTTCATCTACAGCACAAATAAATTTAACCCTTTGACAACGAAGAATTTTCCGCTGGAAATTTTTAAAATTTTATTTAGGATTCTTACTCGGAAACGCAACATTTCAAGACTAAAGTGTTGTCAAAATTTAAAAATTGTTACTCCTTCTACAAGAAAAATCATGGGACATATGTGTCCCATTCGTCGTCAAAGGTAAAAATTTGGGAACAAATGCTTGATCATTTAAAACTATTTTTGCGTTGCAAAAAGTGAACATGACAACGCATGCACTAACGTATAGCTTTATTTATATTGCAAAACCAACAAAAACCATTCTAGCTATGACTTGTTGATCGTTCGTACAATAGTTTGTATGATTATGTTTGTTGTTTTATTTACATTGAAAAGCACACAAAAATAATTCAAGCTTGCTATTAGTTTCTAATCAACTGTCCAACAGTTTGCATGCCGCGATTTGTGCGTAAATTTGTGTTTTTAATTGCGCTTTGAAAACGTCTTTTCCACCTACATAAGTGTTATAAACTATATACTAAGATAAGCTATTTTTCAAAAAGAACAGATTACGTCGGTTTTATAAAACTGAGAGTGAAATTGTACAGCTTTTGGACGCATCGGATAGTGAAGATGAAGAAAATGTGTTGGAATTAGATATCGAAGATAGAAGTGTTCTGGATAATTTTACGGATTTAGCGATCGGAACCGAACTTGAAATCGAAGATATTCTGCAGACCGAAATGAGCAAAAAATCTAAGACTGATGCGGCAATTGAAAAAGGTGTTCCCGAAATCGACATTGAAGATATTCTGCAGACCGAAAAACCTTCAACGAGCAAAAATTGGCCGACTTCCTAAACGCAAGCTGCACTGCATATTTACAATGCATACACTTCGTAAACGCATTTGTAAACTTTATGGCAACGTCCAATGTTCCTAATCGTTTGGCAACTCATTTTGATGAGTATCAGTTGTCAAAATCGCGCATCATTTTTATTTTGTAGGCAAACATATGTATGACTTGCATAGCGACTTTCCTAAAGGCCGACAAAATGCAAAAAATTTCTCTGCAACGCAAGGTTGCACTTAAGACATGTTTAGCATTGCACACGCATTTTTTTAAATTATGAATTACAACTTGCGTTTAGGAAGTCGGCCATTCTTTGACTGATGCGTCAATTGCAGAAGGTGTTCCCAAACCTAAAGCAGCCAAAGAGCTTTTTGTTAAATTTCAGTGGAAAAAAGCCAATCAAAATTACATTTCGCCAGTTTATACCAACCCTGATTACATATACGGACAGGTTTTAAACCCAAAGGTAAACACTAATGAATAAGTCCCATCTGTTTTAGAAGTGTTCAATACAGTTTGTGAGTTCAACACACTAGCAGAGCACATAATTCACCAAACGAAACTTTATTGTGAGCAGAAGGGTGTAATATTTTCTATAAGTAACGAAGAGTTGAACGCGTTTTTTGGGATGATTATATCAATGAGTATCCACAGATTGCCAGAAATAAGATTGTACTGGTCTACGATGTAAATATACTCAGTACCGTTTATTTCCAAGGTTATGACTCGAGACCGCTTTGAAAAAATTCTCACAACTAAGCTCGATTTTGATTTAGTTTACATATGTACATGAACTATGTATGGGATCTCATAATTTTAAATTAATTTTTTGAGTTATGTCACTGTTTTTAATTGAATTGTTTTTGTTTTCTTTGTTTTTTTCAGTTATAAGCTATTAACTAAAATAAAAATGAAATAAAAAAATATACCTTATTTTTACCTTTGACGACGAATGGGACACATATGTCCCACCATATTTTCACCTCCCCCCCGAAACCTATAGAGCCAATTTAAAATGTGTTGGTCAATAAATTCGCATAAGCCATTGGTAGATGTAGTACTATAAGTTTATCCAACAATATCAATTAGAACCCGTGATATTAGGAAACTAAAATTGCAACAAAAAAAATAAAATTTCTGACTTTGAGAAGCCCCCAAGCCCAATTGAAACAACAAAGCCTTATTATTAACGCGAATACCAAAGAATGTATGTGTTTTTTATCGACCAATACCGATCAGTTCAGAATCCATTAGAAAATGCGGCTATAATGACGAAAAAAACAAATGGGACATATATGTCCCATTCGTCGTCAAAGGAGTTTACAATAGAATTTTAAAATATATCGCAATATTGCAACGTTTCAATTTTAATACTTTAATATGGTCTGGCAAGTTCGTAGTTTTTGTTTTGCATGTATACCAAATTAATTACCAGGTGCCAAATTTAAAAATATAAAACCCATTTCAATACGGCAATATGGTAATGTTAAACTAAATATGTTAAAACTGTCAAGGCAGCTCAGTGTTGCCAATATTTTTTTAGCTTATCCCCAATTTTTGATTTGTCATCCCCAAAAATCCCCAAATTTAGTTTTTTTTATTAAAATTTTTTCTTTTGAGAAAAAATAAAACTATTTTAATTTTATTTAAAAAAATAATGACAAAAATAACATATTTATTCTATAAAATTCATTTATACCGATAGCTACACTTACATTCATATTAATTTAATATCTATATATACATAATCGTAGTGTGTGTTTGTTCCTAACGCATGATCTCTGGAACTATAAGGGCTATGGAGCTGAAATTTTCAACACAGGTTCGCGTCAATACCCGAAAGATTTTCGTTTAATTTTGACCCAACAAGTGACCATTGTGTGGAGTAATTTGTAGTTAAAAAAATAATTGAGGGTAAGACAACTTTTGCCCGGGCTCAACTAGTGAACTTATAAAACTTGTAAAGAATAAATTACATATAGTTTAATATTTAACAAACAATTTTTTTAACCAAAGTTTACCACTTCAAAAACTTCAAAATCGAAATCTACTGATTCATCAGCCTAAGAATCTTTGTTGTACATATTACTTGTATTAAAAAGCCTTACAATTTCAGCAGAAGGATTCAATTTGTCACAGCAAATTTAATTATTTTTAAAGTGCGTGTTTATTTTAAGAATTGCTTCCAACCTTATGCCTTATATTGCATTTTGTTACGTATTTTTGTTGTGGTAGTGGTTAATCTGCCTTGATACTTCTTCTCTATTAGAAACCAGTAGCACACTTTTTTAGACTTTCCAGACGCATATTTCTTAGTTCAAAAATCATTCTTGTTACCATCAATTATAAAAAAATTCCCAAAAAGTCCCCTAAAATTTGGTTATTATCTGGGGATTGCCAATACGAAATTTTCATCCCCAATCACTGAAAAAATTCCAAATTTGGTGACAAATCCCCTAAACTGGCACCACTGGCGCAGCTGTTGTTGATGAAAAATACTCTCTCTCTCATATTATACACTAATATATAAATAATATAAAGTTGGATGTGTGTTTGCCTGACTTTGATATATGCTAAGAACACAACTGCGACGAACGACGAATTTTTCGGTGCGAACTTTCGTCATAAAAAATAAAACACATTTGTGCATATGAAAATGAACATAACACCGCCGTACAACGAAATTCGACGTGCGTGGCGAACTCTGAGATAGATTTATTTCTATTTTGTACGCCGACGAACGACGAAAAAACAAATTTGAGAGAAAATTCTCTCTCTCTGTCTGTTTTTGTACACACAACAATCAACTTTATCAAATATGAGAGAAGAATTCGGTGAGTAAATTCGTCCTTATTATGCTTCTCACTACGAAATTACGCAGCGAATGCTTATCGACGAATTCGTCGACGTGGACGAAATTCGTCGTTCGTCCCAATTGTGTTCCTAGCAATACAAATAATGCGTATTTGTATCGTTGCCTGCTCACAGTGAAAAATTAAGGTGGCCCAATATTGCCACATTAAAAATTTAATACACGTGTATAATTAGTACTAATTGTGAATTCCCTAAATTATTTTGCATGATATTAATTTATTGCGTATCAATATTTAACTCCAGCACAACAAAAAAAATATTTATATGATTATTTAAAAAAAATTTAATCAGCCGTTCTTTTTATTACCTACTAAAATAAAACGTCAAAAAACTAAAAAAAGTCAAAAAGTTTAAATTCTGGCGCTTCGAAAATAATTTTTTTGATATGACGTAATGGAACTCATGCCAAGAGGTATCGAAAAATCAAAGGCACAATATCGATTTATTTTTTTTCCATACAAATCGACCTGCTCTAAATAAAAATAAAAATCAGAAAATAACAACTTGTATAATGTTTCCTTGTATTTGTTTATTTTTAATTTTAGTTTTATTTCGTTTAGCCGAATGAACATATTCCTAAGAAGGGTTAAGGGACCCATACACACATACTTCTCATGCTCATGCGATAAGCATGTGTTGGTAAATTTAAAATTTTTTTGTTAATGAATTTGTCACACAGACAAGGCAGTGTGAAAAATCAAAATAGTTTTGATTTTGAAATGAACTCGTACTGCTGACAGTTTTTCAAATGGACAAAAAATTAATTTATTAATTTTTCCGATATGTATTTTTTTAAATTTGATGCTTTACTGAAAAGAAGAAAGTAAACCGAACGAAAAAGTAAATAAAACAAACAAAAAATAAGTTTTGAAAAAAAAAATGTGTAAAGAAAATAAATTTTTTCTTAATTTCTTGAATTCTAGCAATAATTTGATTTTGTTCTCAAACGCATGTTTATTTTATAAATTTTTATTTTAAATCATGATTGATAAGTTTGTGGTAAAATATCAATCACACACGTATACCAAGGGTTCATCGGCAGGAGCTGCAAGCAATATGTGTGTATGGGCCCCTTTAGAGCTCGAAAAACTCTGAACATACGTTGTCCAACAATTTATGACAGTTGCTCTTGTTGCATAATAATATATAAAATAACTCATAATTTCTTAATTTTTTAATAATTTATGACAATGCATTCTTTTATACTGCTTGCACGAAGTAGACACACATGTTCAGCAAATAATTTATGACATGTGCATTTCTTATCGCAAACATAAACATGAATCGAAAATTTTTATTTATGGCAAACACTTGTACCCTACTGGCAAGGATTTAATGTACTTGCATGCATGCTTACATACTTATGTACATAAAATATAAGCAAAATTATGCATTGTAGTAATGTGCAATTTCGAGTGAGAGGAATTTTTTATAGAACAATTCACAGAGTTTCAGGGAAATTTTCAAATAAAATTTAGCTAAATTTCATGCTAAAAACTTTTCGTATTATGCAAAATAAGTTAAAAGAAAAACTATAAATTTAAAAATTCTAAAGAATTTTTGGAATTTTTTTATAGAAAATCTCAGTTTTTTTCTAATACATATTTTTGTTTTCAATTTGTTTCAAAAGAAAAAAATTCTTTATATGATATTTTCTGTTTCAGAAAAATAAAGATTCTTAATTTTTTTTCTTGTTCCATAAAATAAAAATCAGTTTCCAAAACATTTTGTAGATAAAAATCTCTAGATTCAACTTTGGTTTTGAAGTCAAGAGCTAATTATATTTTCAATTTATCGGCGTAGCAGCTTCAAATTTGTTTAAAAAAAATAGTTTTGTGGAAATCTTATTTTCGAAAATTGTCAAAATCTACGCAACCCAATGCTTAACTATCGTAAGACATCTAAGTGAACTCAACACCTTTTCCTTTCTTAAGTTATGAAATGTTTACATTCATACACCCACCCACCCACACACACAAAATAATTAGAATCGACTCCCAGTACCTCAAATCGTCGAAATATCATAAAAAACCGATTTTCGAAAATTGGGTTAAAATGGGAAACTTTTTATAGAGTGAAGTTAAAAATTAAGTAGAAAAATTTTCAATTCTGGAAAAAATCAGACAAATACTCAGATTATAAAGAGCTTTCTTTTTAAATTAAATTTTTAAATTATTTCTATTGTAATCAGAAATAATTTCTGAAACTAAAATAAAATAATAAATTTAAGAAGTGCATAATTTGGATTTTAATTGCCGTTTTGCTTTATAATAGCGGTTTTCACACCGAGCTTGTTAGTCGTTAACCGTTATTTTTTTACACGCATTTTGTTTTTGTATATTTAACGCGCTATCGGATTAACATTTAACAAATTAACGACACGGCACGTTTTAAAAAGGGGGTCGTTCACAGTTGGTAACTTTAACAAATAAACAAATTAACAAACTACCGAGTAACAAATTAACAAGTTCGGTGTGAATACCACTAATATTGTGTTATCAAATCTGCGTGTTAATTTTTTTTGTTAAGCATTTTGTTGAAAAAAAAATAAATAAATATATATATATATATATTCAATAAGAGTAACATATAGAGATTTGGTCCTGACATAGCGAAGGGGGTAAACAATAATATATATTTTTTTTTTAATTTTGAAATCAACATTTTTTAGTTTCAGCATCATGAATTGTGGATGGCAAAAAAATTACATCTATAATTGTGATGACCTTTTTGATTTTTATATCCGTTGAAGCACTATTATAATACCTTTAAAACAAGGCATAAATCATTCGGTTACCCTTGATATTAAAAAAGTTATAACAATTTATGTGAAGGCAGTTTTAAGAAAATTTTGTATTTTTTTCGTACATTGTATGCATCGTAATTTGGGAGCCACTGGCAATATTATTGAAATTTATTGGTAAAAATTTTAGTTGTACAAAATTTAACTACCATATCGAGTTCGGTTCGATTTGGAAGGAGTCGGTCCCAAAATCTTATTTTTTTGGTTGGTTTTTTATGGAATAAGTCATCTGTGGAAATAATTTTGAAAAGCGAAAGTTAATTAAGCTGAATAACATAATAATAAGAATAATATTTAATCTTCAGTTTGGGATTGCTGTGATTGTATTATTTTCGTATTGTACACTCGAGCCATGGCATTGATATACATATGAACATATATACATATGTTTGTACATAAATGATTTATTTATTAAATCCTACAACACTTCTTTAACATATGTAAATGTCAAACAAACTCTATTAATTTAATAATTTTAAAAAAGATACCTATGAATATATGTAAATTTTTTGAAGATTTATGAAGTGTTTATATATTGGAATATATTAAAATTAAACTATTGTAGTAATAACTCAAAGTCGTTGTGACCAACCTGTCGTACAATTTTGATTTTGACTACAAAAAAAAGAAAGAAAAAAAGTAGCGAAACTATTTTTGGTTTAATACAACTTGGCAACATGTTTTAGAGTTTGTTTTGTGCTGGACGGGCGGAGGGGTGGCCAAGGGAACGCTTATAAAGTATAAAAATATCTCATAAATTATTATTGTGGCATTAATATTAATTGTTTTTTGTGGTTTTAAATTAAAATTGTTTAAATTTGATTAAAACAAATATACCCAAACAAATTAAAAGTGCTACAAAGCCCAAAGAGCTAAATAACACTAACGACTTTGATTGCGCCTTGAAATTGTCAGTGGGAAAGACGTTGATAGACGATTTATCTTCTGGCATTGCAACTCGAAAAGAAATTCTTGAAATTTCCGATATTTCTGTATTGTTGTTATTATGAGCTGATGAGTTAAACATTTCCCGCCTGCGTCGTTTTAAATTGGACGTATTAAAGTTGTAACACTGTTCGGCATTGACGTAACAATCGTGATGTTCCAAACAGCCGGTAATACGCATGGACAATATCAGTTCTTCTCCACTTCGCATGCCTTGAAACATTACGGCTTTGAAGTGGAGCTTATGGCCCAGTGGAGCATCAAAAGTGGGCGGCTGATTGCATACACTTTTCATGGAAGGATTAAGACAACCTTGAGCGGTTATTAATTGAACATTATTGAGCATTTCACCAGATGGTGAAATTCTTTGTAAACTGACATCAGTCAGTTTCGTATAGTTCCAACCTTGAATAAGAAAAGCTCGCATTAGTTTTAAAAAACATAAATTTAATACATATTAATCATACCATCTCCTGTCAAAACATGAGCCCTTAAAACTAAATCCTCTCCTAGCTGGACAGCTTCATTCAATTTCAAATGTCTGGTATAGCCCTGAGGTGTTTTTCTTAGCAATTCCGCATGGGTGCGAAAAGAGTTTTGAGTACCTCCTTTGGCATAAGTGCCAATGCTGCGAGATTGACTGCAATTCGTTTTAATATGTAGATTACGTTATTACAAGATAAAAAAGCAAACACTTACACATCATTTGCCACGCCCATTTTCAGGGCATGTGTCTTAACGGCCACTCTATTCTGGGACTTGCAGTGCAAAGTCAAAATATTGTCCGAACCGGTACGTATTCCCCTGATGGCGGGAAAACGTAAGCGCAAGCATAAATCTGCTCCACACTGTTGTACGCCGCAGCGTATGAAATCTTCCCCCTTCATATCAATCACCACATAGCTCTTGTGTAATTTCACCTCACATCTCTTATCACTGGAATCATTATCCACACTCGGAGTGGCACTTAGAAAACTGTCGATTTTTAAAACTGCCCTAAAGTAACCACTTGTTTTGGGCTGTTGTGGCAGACAACGCATCTCATGGACGCGCAAACGCAAAGCTGTCATACCATCCGAGTTTTGCTGATCTCTAGCGGATGGCAAATAAGCGGCTGCAGGTGTCGAAGCCGGCTGATTGAATGGGGTATCAGCTCCCACTATGATGGGAGTGGAAGGCGCATGATAATCATAACCCTGCGTTGGTGCCGGTAAATGATGGTGTTCCTCAAACGGATCATTGCTAATGGGTGTTAGTATAACTGGATCATTTTCAACGGGTGATATGAACTCTGTTGGATCTTCCCCTACTATACCGTTCGCGGGCTTAGGTGTTGTAGTTGTTGTGCTTGTAGTAGTAGGTTTCTGATAGATGTATCCGCCATTAAAGGGATCATAATGTTGACCGCTACAAAAACAATTTAAATGTTTATGTACATTAGGGGTGGAATAGTGCACGACTTTTTGATTTCAATGCGCTAGGACCCCCAATTTTGTAAAGTTTAGAAAAAAATGTATTAGCCAAAAAGTTATGGGAGTTAAATGGTGGTAAGTGGGTCCTCATTGGGGTCAAAAAGTTTCACAACAATTTTTTTTTGGAAATTAAACATTTTTGTATGGGGCCAACCCTAACGATTGAAGATGGAGATCAGGTATGTTCTTAACAAATGTTGAGGTAAAAATGTATTGCAGGTCGGTCAAATATTTGTCACCTCTAGGGGCACTCTGGGGCTAGTTAGCGTGATGTATAAAAAATTCTTTATTATGGAAGCCCTCTTAAGAAGGGCAGATATAGGGTGTTAGTTTATTCATAAAAAATGCCCGCCATTTAATAATGCGGGGATCAGTGCTAAGTTTTACCCCTCTGGGAACAACTCAAGGACAGTTGTTTTTATATTCCCAATAAAACATTTTTTAGAGATACATTTTTTTTTACAAATTAAACATTTGTGTATGGGGACAACCCTAATGATGGAAAATGGAGTCGAAGTGTGTTCTAATGAAATGTTGGGGCAACAAAAATAAATGGGGGCCGGTCATATATTTGACATCTCTAGGGGCACTATGGGACTAGTTGGAGCTCTGGGGGTGTAATTGTATACAAATAATATTTTGTATGGAATCCCCCTTAATGAGGGCAGATTGGGGGTTTGTATGTGAATGAAAAGGTGTGGGAAATAGAAATGGAAGCAACTCAGGGACATTTGTGAAGCTTTTTGTGGGTTTCTCATAGTTTTTCCCTAGTTTTGACCCCGATGATGACCCATTTACCCCCATCCCATAACCATAATTTTTTGGCTCATGAATTTTGTTGTTTTGACAACTAATCAGACGATAAAGAAAAAGAACAAAATAAAAAAATTGAATAATGGAAGGACAAACTTGTAGAAGAGTTTGAAAAACATACAGTATTGGATTAAAAAGGAATTGAAAATTTTCCAAGTCCATTTTTCAATACAAAAATATACGGTTATCCGTGGCAGATCATTCAGCCAGTGCGAGCGAGCGGGACGAAAAACTATCGAAGGCCAAACAACACACACAAGCATAACCGCACTTTAGAAATAATTACTATGACGCGAGAGCTGTTCTTCAGCAGCGATGCCAACTATTTATAATCCAAACGCGTTATTTACATGAGAGATTTTTCAAGTGCTTTACTACAGCGTAATATTCTGAGACAAATTTAACACTGTTGGCAAGACAAACAACTGAAACAAATGTGTTGCCAACAATGTTGTTTAGCGTTTGTTTTAGAATATTACGCTGCAGTAAAGCATTTGAAAAATCTCTCATGTCTTGAAATGTCTTATAAATGGTCTTGTGCAGGACTTTAAACTCTTTTTCATATTTTACAATATTGTTTCTTCGAAATTGTATCCTAAATAACTTAAATAATTTAATACAGAACTAGAATCGCCTTCCAAATACTCGAAATCCTTATCTTTTATTTTAATTTTATTTATAAAAACTTTGTAACAACTTGTATATATTGTCGAAGAGTTTTGCAATTAAAATGCATTTAAATAGCACTTTAGCTAAAATAGATGCTTAATAAGTTATATAAATTTTTTTGGTCACGAGTACGAGTTCATACTTTTAGTTGTGAAATTTCAAAATATTTGCCATTTACAGTATTAAAATGCGTTTTTAATTCTAACCACAATCAAAGGAATTCTATTTGTGACAGCTGAATCTATAAACAATTTAAAAATTTTATCAGAGCTTTGGATACTAGAAAATTGTTAAATTTATACAAAATAATTAAAAAAATATTAACTGAAATGATGTTATTGACTGCATTTAAAAGACAAAAAAGCGCGTTTGGCATAGTTAAAACGCACTAAATCTGGCGCTAAACGCGCTAAGTTGGCATCTCTGCCAACTTATTTATTGTTATGTCAAGGGTTACTTGCAATAATTGCGGAAATAATTGTGAAAATATACAGACATATATGTATGTATAATTAAAAAGGAAAATAGTCTCTCAAAAACGTGTGTAGTGAAATAATTTATAATCTTATAAGTTTTTAAAAATAAAAAATTTTTAGATTAACCAGATATTTACAAATGAATTATATTTATTTTCAATCTGCACCTTTCTTGTTGACTTTTTCCCAAGGTTGGCAAACGGTATCGTTAAAATACCGATACCGATTCAAATACCGCTATAATTAGATACCGGTATCGATACCGATATCGATACCGAAACGCATTTCGGTTAGAAAATACCGGTATCAGGAATACCGGTTAGGTCTATACCGGTATGTACCGGTATACCGACTCCCACCAAAAGTAAAATTTCAAAAATATATTTCAATTAACTTTCTTATATAAACACGTTTTTTTACGCCTTTACACATTCTTATGCAGCACTGTTTTTTTTAATCAACCGGAAAGTGCAATCATATCGTAACCATCACCAGTGCGAAATACTAACGAACTTCATGAGCTGCTTAATGCATTTAGGAACGAAAAACGTATCTCTAGACATATAAATGTTCTAAATTGGTCAAAAGAGCAAAACCCTTACAAAGACAGTTATTTTAAATAATAACTTTTTAAATAAATAACTTATTTATATGAAATCGCGAAAGTTAGTATATTGGTTGTTCCAGATGCACAAGGTAATGCAAAGATTTAAAGTTTTGAAGAGTGCTTTTTTATGTATGCACATTAAAGATTTTTTTTCTTTAATTGATATACTACATATGTGCGCTGTCTAAAATATGAGGTTTGCTGCCATAAATGCGGTCTTAATTTTTTAGCTCGATCCGACGCTGCCTTCTGGGGGGGCCTAAAGTACCCGATAAATAGTGGGGATTTTTTTTAAATTTGAAATAATTCTGCAGTTTTTAAACTAGCTGTCCGATTTTTTATGAAATTTTATACAGCATTTGAGGAGGTGTTACAGAGCTCAAGACTGGAATTTAGGCTATATATCCTTAAAAGGGGCGGAGTCACAAAGCACCAAATTGGGTAAACTTTTAGTTAATGAAAAATTAAAATCGATGCCAAGCTCATGTTTTTGGTCAGATAAAAAAGATTTTTGAAAGTGGATTTTTTTCTATCTAAAAGCTAAAAAAAGTGTGCAACATTTATGGGTTTTCGCTTACAGTTTAGGAAATATTCGAGAAAAAGTGTAAAAATCGACATTTTTACCAACCTTTGTCCACTGAAGAAGGCAAACGTTGTTAGATTTAGAAAATGAAACTTATTATGAATGTAGGATCTGAGACTAGGCGCACAACCAGGTCTGTCGGTAGACAAGGGGTTAATGACAGGCATTAAGGGGATAACACACAAAGTAAATAGATAACACACAAAGTAAATAAATAACACACAAAGAGACGTACACAACACAAAAGAGAGACTGTGCAGCCAGTTTAGCTGATGATGTTTGATTATCTTAGTTTTAGTTTAAGTTTGCAAGTCAGTTAATAAAGTAAAGTCTACATGAGTAAGGGATATAATTTGTAACATTTGTAACACATTTGCCAATAAATATTTTCGGCTGAAAAGTCTTTCTTAGGTAGAAAGTAATAACAAATAGAATTTGCTTTTGAGTTCCCGGCAATTCCAAAAAAAATTACAAAAAATTTGAATTGAAATATTCGTTTCGTCTGAATTTGGTGACTACGAATATATCTAAAAACGGACGAATATTCGAGAATTCGAATACGAATTTTCAAATTTTACTAAGTGCATGCAATTCTACACGTGCTTCGTGTGTAATATAAATAATACATACACTGTATGTATTTATTTTTATTATTTTGTTTAATTAACCAAAATGAGTACTTTATATATGCAAAGTTTAAACTGCAGTTTTCTTATTTTACTTTTTTAATAAAAATATAAAAACGTATATAGAAACATATAAGGTTAAATACTTTATATGTTAATGAATACCGATACCGTTATTTGTTTCGGTTTCCAACCTTGCTTTTTCCATATTGTGGCTACGATTTCCCATAGCCTTAACATAAGTAAAGCAATAAGCAATATTATTCCGCTATTCTGCCGGCCAGTATAGACGGGGGGTTATGGGTATGACATTATATGTCAATGTGTGATTGAACCTTAAGACGCTGTTTTTCTATGACTTTGTTCCATATGAGATTCTTATCAAAAAATATAAAATTAACTTATAAAAAAAATACTTTACCCCTCTTGTGGACTTTCGTAATTCGGTCTTTCTTCAGGCACTGGTGGAAGATATTGCTTAAGGAAAGGTATAAAATTTCTACGATCCTTTGCACTGCGATTTTCAACAATCTCTGGTAATACGAGTTCACTGCTCGAGAAAACCGGTGCAGGCGTAACAATTTCTAAAGCTTCTATTGGCTTAGGATAAAGTCCTGCTGAATCAGATGATACAGGCGATGTCCCATAAAGCGGGGATAATTCTGACTGCAAAGTCACTGGTATATGTGCTTGCTGCACCGACAAAGGATTATGATAATGTTGAAAATAATTAAAATCCGGTGCTTGGGCAAAGAAGTGTGTAACATCCTGATGGGAGTTTTGTACTCGTATCAAACTTAAAAGCAGCCAAACTATAGCACTCTTAAATGATCTTGACATTTTGATGGCACCCTCTCAACTGTTTGACGAATTTAAAAATGTGTTTCGTTTTTATAAGTTGGACAGAAGGTTTTCAATATTAAATTTGTAATTTAAAGAAAAAAAGTAAATGGCCACCAAAAATCATGTGCGCGTGTTAAGATTTTACTTTTACTTTAGTTGAATTATGTATGTAGTTTTAATGCGACAATCGGTTGTTAATTTGTTTTTGAAATTCACGATTGCTGTGTTTTCATTATTGTTTTACATCTTGACGTTTCTAAATTATTTTTAAAAAGAAATTGCTTAAATTCAATTAAGATTGATACAGGTCAAGTCAGTAAGTAGCTTGCAGGTTTTATAAAAACATTGCAAAATTGTTTAAAAAAAGTAAGCAAGAACTTACAAAAGCTAAATCGTTGCGAAAATGCATTGAACGTACTCACCTAAAAGCTTTTTACAATAAGAAGGAAGTCGGAGTTTTTAAAGAAATCTAGATGGAAATTTTGTAATGCAAAATAAATGAAAATTCGTATAGTTTCCAATGATTTTAACGTGGGTTGCCATTGATATATATATTGCCTCGATCTAAAAATATTTAAATTGTTGTTTAAATAAAACTCGGTCCACTGTTCTGCTAATGGAAAAGGAAAATGGTTATGAAAATTTGGTATCAAAAGAACAATGAATTTAAATTAAATTTAACATTTTTTAACGCCCTAATAATCCCAAATTATTAAAATAAAATATCGTATTTTTTAATAAAAATACATTGAATTTGATTATTTAGGGGTTTAGGGAAGCGAACATTTACCCAAAAATTTTTTAGAACAACTAGAGTTAATATTTTTAACTTTCATTTAAACAAATGAGAAGTTTAAAAAATATCAAACTTGAAACAAGAACTCAATAATCGACATGTTTTTTATTTTCTCGCTTTACCATTGCTACATTGGCTGACTTTTTTCAGCTCGAATTGTAGTTGTAAGAAGTATGTAAAGAAAATAAATTTTAAAAACAACAGCAGTTATTCAAGAATAGAGTGCTGCCACACAAGTATTTTTTAACCTGGTGCAGTCAAGTTAATAATTAGGGTTGTTTTTTTTGGACTTGTTTAAAGTTAAAAGTTTAAAATTTATTAACGCACTAATAATCCCAAATGATGTTTTACTTATTTAGTAAAAGATTTTTTATTAAAAATACATTGATATGCATTATTGAGGGGGCTTAGCTGGTTCCTATGTGCATTTCACTGTTAAATTAAAACTTTGAAACAAGTCGATTTTTCACCGGTTTTTTTTAGAAAAAAAGTAGTGCATTAACTATTTCGCTATTATAAAAAGTTTTGGCAAAAATTCCAAATGTAAAAAATATTACAAAGAAATTTTTTTGTTTAAAATTGTCGTTATTGAAGGAACCAGATCTTTTCGAAATATACCTTTTTTTTGTTATAAATATCAAATTTAAGGCCTGACTTCTTAAATGCAGTTTGCAATCAGTTATGCCAGAATTTCTTCACCAAAAATGGATAAATGTAGACAAAAAAAAAATGGCAAAATATTGGTAAGCGCTATCGAATGCAAAAATCATGAACTTTAAGCAAAAAAAAAACAAAATTTTAAATTTATTTGTTGGTGGTTCAGCTTGGTCTATATGCATTTCATTGTTGCTGTAACAAATCATCAGTAGACTTCAACCACACATTTTGAATAGTCACAAACCTCTTATCTTATGCACAGACTTTCAAGAACTATTTGAGAATTCACAAATAATAATATTTTTGAAAATCACAAAAGAAAAATAAAATAACTTATACAAAACCCAGCAAATAATTTATATTCGATATGAATCTATTTTATTTTTCTACACCAACAAATAAATTTCAAATTAAAATATAATCATTGCAATATGTCGAATAATAAATTTCTTAAATGTTAAAAAAAACCAAAAGCTATTTCATATATCATTTTTTTAAAGAAAATCGTAAACATTTTTTAAAGTAAATAAAAACAATCAGCCTTATTTATAAAACTTATTAAAACTTATTTAAAAAGGGTTGTTAAAACAAATTTTCATAAATTTTTTTTTAACTCTTTATTAGTCTTTAACAATTTGTATAAATAACGCTGAATAAATTTAAGTAATAACTAAATTATTTATTTGCTCATTGAGTGCAAACTTGCAGTACGCCTTCTATTCATTTGTACATTCTGCTATTCAGTCTTTAAATTTTTGGGCTACTAATCCATTCCTTGCGAAATTTTTGTTTATACTTTTTGTCCATTTTCTATGATTTTTTAATTTTCACTTAAACTTCAATTTATATATTATTTCCACTCGTGTAAAACAAAAATGGCCCTGGTTTGATTGATATCATAAACCATCAACTAGACCTTACAACTTATAACAATATTAGAACGATTATAAGAACGGAGTAGCAAATCTTATTTTTACCAATTTAGCCATCTCTTTCATACAAGCTCTTGCAATTTTTGTTGCAGCAATTCTTGAATATGTGGGAGAGTATTGATATAGAAATATGTACACATATACATTTTGTATTTCTCTCTACATCTTTTTCATATTACTCTGTTGTGTTTTTTGGTATAGGAAATAAGTGTTCCTTTGTTGCGAATATAATTTTTTTATGAAAAATAACAAACAAACAAAAATTTTGTCTACTAAATGGAATGAAAAATAGCTAAATTTATACAAAAAATGGCTAAATTGGCATCACTGCTTGCAATGCAACCTTGTAAAGCGTAGAGTTCGTAAATACAGCAGAGTTATTGTTGGCAATGCCGCAAGTTCATTATTGCAAGGCAATTCTTTTCAATGCGCAACATCTGTCAAATTTGTGAATTGCTTTCATGTATGATCCTTTTGTGCTTGGTATATTTTTATTAACACTATTTGAATTTGTATTATAAGCCAATTCGAAAGCGGTTTCAAAAGAAAGATTGCTGCACATTCATTTAAAAATAATTTAATTTTACAAAAGTACACAAGTAGAAAACTTTTGCGCGTTCATAAATGGATTAAATTGCCACTTACATATATTGCTTTGCCTTCTAAATGAAATTCTTTGCAGTGTTAGATTTCAAACCGAATTTATGAAGTCAGCAGCCATATTATGTTTCTCAATATTTCCAAAAATATTATCTGTGCTTTTTCCACCTAAAAGAAAATTTTCAGTCTAAAATATTGATAAACACGAATATAACGATCAAAACATCACATACCACCCTACAAACAATTTCCATCGCCGGATCATCGCCTGCAAGTTGTCTAACATCGCTGCGATGCATCGCGTGGAAGGTAAATGCGATCCTCAGGCGAATCACGAAAACGTTCGCATGTGTCAACCACGTGAATCGCGTGCCGCGCTTCGCCGGTGATTCGAGTACCGCGATTTGTGTGCAATTCGCGTGATCATCGTGGATATTGACTATTGCCGTTACTTGTGTTCGCTCACGTATTCATCGCTTAGTTGTAAGGCGTAGTAGGCGATGGTTAGCGATTCGTATTCCTTGAGAAGGATCGCGTAGTCATTGCCAAACGAGCAATCGCCAAAAAATTTCAAAAATCTTTGTAAGCTGTGTCGTCCTCAATGTCTCTTTGTTTTCGGTTTTTTTATATTTCAAGCTAAATATGTAAACAAAATTTATAAAGCAAATAAATCTTTTTGATCAAATTAAATAGTCTACTATTACAAATTTTGTGCGCTCTGTACCACGAATTTTACGAGTAATATGTATTTATATATTTTTATTATTTTTTTTTTGTATGATGTGTGATGGGTATATAAGGAAGCCTCCGCGTCATAATAATTGTAAAAAAAAATATTTGTTGCAGGGGTGGTTCCAGGGGGTGTGCCACTGGCATAGGTGGGTCGGCCCTCCAAAATCAGTGGGGGTCGCTTATACATTTTGACTCTATTGATTAACTCTAAATGGGCCAAAGTGACATTTTTCAATATTTGATCTTTCGGATCAAAAATCGGGACATCAAAATACATTTTGAGGTATGGTTCCTTCGGCAAAGTTTCTTATTTTGATACCTAGAATACGAATTTCCTTGTAATTTGAGCGATTTTTTTGCCTTTATACAAATCGACCCGCCCTAACATACATATTTGTCCTTATGCTTTTGTTAATGTTTATTTTTATTAAACAATTTGTAGTATCAGAATATGATTTTGTATACCAAGATAGTTTATGTTAATTAGAAAACAAAATAAAAAACAATTCAAAATGAAGGTGTTGTTAATAAAAAAAAACTTTTTATTGTTGCAGATATTTTGCCGATTTTTTTTAAATTATTTCTCAGATTTTTGGTAAAATTGTCTATACGCACTGCCCACATTGTATTTTTAATAAAAAATAATAATTTGGGATTATTGGTGCATTAACAAATGTTAAACTTAAATTGCAATAATTTCCAAAAAAAAACACTAGAAATTATTATTTTTTAGATGAAATTCAACTCGAAAAAGTCTGCAATTATTTTAACAATAAAGTTAACAACTGCTCTACGGTTTTTTTGTGCAAGTATTATAATATTGGGTGTTTTTTATTGAGGTATAGAACTTTAAGTTGGCATCACTTTTTTAACTGGCAGCCATTTTGTCAGCTGTCAAGTGATTAATATTTAGTTTGGTTTGCCATTTCATCATGAACAGGTTGAAAAAAGAACAACGCTTGCAAACCGTGCAAATTTATTTCGAAAATAATGGTTCAGTTCGCGAAGTTTACCGCAAGCACCGTCCATTTTATGGTCGACATAATCGTCCATCAGAGCAATTAATTCGGTTAACCATGGATCGTTTTCGCACTACGTTTACTCTATGTGATAATACGCATCCGCAGAGACGTCGAACAGTGCGCACCGAAGAAACAATTGCCGCTGTAGAGCAAAGTGTTGAAGAGGACCCGAATGAATCGATTCGCCACCGTGCGATGCAATTGGAGCTTGTCCATCAACTTTTGTTCCCGAATTGGATGGCATGAATGTGGATGAGATGTGGTTCCAACAAGACGGCGCTACATGCCACACAGCGCACGTCACAATCGATTTATTGAAGGAAACATTCGATGAGCGCATAATTTCGCGGAATGGACCTGTCAATTGGCCACCAATATCGTGTGATTTGACACCATTGGATTATTTTCTTTGGGGATATGTGAAGTCGCTCGTCTACGCCAACAAACCAGAAACGTGAGGGGACTTGGAAGCTAACATTCGTGGCGTTATTGCCAACATACGGCCCCATATGCTCGAAAAAGTGGTTGAAAATTGGACCTGTAGAATTGGCTTTATTAGAGCCAGCCGCGGCGGCCACATGCCCGAAATCATATTTAAACATTAATAGCATAAAATTATCCTTCCAATAAAGCCAAATTGATGGACATTAAAACGATTTTCTTGTGTTTTATTTCAATTCGAAGTTCTATACCTCTAAAAAAACACCCGTTATAATATATAATATAATCATTAGTTTATATAATTAGTTAGTTAGTTGATTTAATGTAACAATTATATCAACTAAGCGTTGTAAATGACTTTAATTTTTGATTGGCTCCACCCTCAGTTAGTTCATTATTACTTTTGTTGTTTCTCACTGTTATTGATTTAGTACAGAGTTAAGCAAACACATACATAATATTATGTAATATGAAAGAGAGTAAAATGCATGCTTGTACGAATGTACTTACGTTAAAATAAGAGAATAACGAAGTGGCCACGGGCGGCCTTTTGCTTAACTCTGGCTTAGTATAATACATGCCACGAGAATGCATTTAAAAAACAAGACGTATTTAAATTTCAAGGCTGTTTACGCAGGCCTCTAGTGCGGTCTTATCTTACGATTAGAAATGTTGCTTTTTTTAATAAATAACGTGCATATCATATATTTTTTTCACTGCTTCTCATACATACATTTGATCGTGGGACCACCTGTGTGTAGCCGTGTCAGAAGTCAAAAGCTTTAAAAAAACTAATCTGACATTCACTTATACACATACATATTTGCACACAGGCAGGTTACCTGCCGCAATCGCATAAATGTTGCAAAATGTATTTTAGACAATTTTTTTTTGAATTATCAGATCTTGAAACTAAGCATAATTTTTCATTACTAGACACAATTTCCTGCTCAATACCAACTAAACATTTATACCGCTTCATTTCACGTGTCAAACCAATAGACGTCGCGTCGTTCGTTCAAGTAACCATGCGCCTTTCGCATTTTCTCGTTTTTATTTATTTTTTTTATTGCACACTGTTTTGATTAATTAAAAAATGCACTGCTTGTGTAAACTTTTTTATTGATTTTATTTTTCTTAATGCGAGGGTACATTTTGTGCTTAATTTAAAAATGTTTAATTCATTTTATCTACGTTTCAAACAGAATGTCAAAATTTTCCATATTTTCCATGTTATATTCAATTATGTTGGTTAATAAAATAAATAAATAAATTTAATTTGAATTTAAATTAATTAATTTAGTTTTAAAACCACTTTTTTTTGTGAAGAAATATAAAATCTTGTTTTCCACTTTTAATTCTTAGCAATCGTACAACAAGTTTAATCTTTTTTCTTGAACAAAAACTAACAACATGTTAGATGTGAGCAAAATATTTATTTATTAGTTCTTATTCATTTGTTTGTTTGTTTTGTTTGCAATTAAAACATATTTGTGCAAATTATTCTATGACATTATTAGGCACATTTATGAATTTCAAAATTCCTCTAACCATAACGATACATAGTGAGTTAATATTTGAAATTATTATGATTTTAACCATTTGTGACGGATTTCGATTTGCTGACGACAGATTTGAACAATGAGTTAGTTAAGTGTATTGTAAGAAATACCGATGATACATACATACATACATAAGTATTATGAGTAGGAAGACTAGACATAGGTGCATCTTTACACTAAAAAAATTGTTTTTGTAAGTTTTTTACATTCTTAGAAATTAATGGAAATATGGATGTACTACTGTAATGTTAAAAGGATGTGTAATGGCAGGATAGCCATGTAATGTGTTATACATAGGTTCAGGATGTAAAGGATATCACGTAAATGTGGTCCTAGCGTGTGGTACTGTGTACAGTCGAATACGCTTTACCGCAAAACGCTTTACTGAAAAAAATCGGTTTACTGAAAGCGATACAAATCCCCGCAGTGATTTTTAGCGCAGCTAATCTTATTCACTTCGCTTTACTGAAAATATCGCATTACTGAAAACCAAAAGCAAGCCCTCAACTACGTTTTGTATGAACCTTACTTCGCTTTAGTGAAAAAATAAGCAATGACAAATTTATTTATTAGAAATCGATTGCACGACTTAAGGCTAAAAATATATTGCATGTTTTGTCCTTTTAAAAAATTAAATGGCAAAATGTATTTGTCCTTTTCGCTCTTACGTACTTTATTGTATTTTTCTATTATATTATACTGATTTTAAGCAGTACGCTTAACTGTATCAAATTTTAGTAATCCAAACTACGTTTTAGAGAAAAAATCGCAAAAAAGAAGTTGGGTTTTGGTTATTTCCACTAAAGCGGAGTCGACTGTATGTGTGGCCCTATAGTCCCTTAGTTATTTTATACAGCAGTCAGGGAGACCAGCTCAAACAATAGGTGCTCAAGAGAGGTGCCAAAACATTTGAGAATTTAATTGAGAACAAGGCAAGTTATTGCCGGTTTACGTTAACAAATTAAAGTCTGATTTTATTTAAAATGTTGCTCTACTTATTCATATATATACTATTTAACATTATTAAATTTATGTGTTTCTTTATGTTTTTAGTTTTGCTATAATATCTAACATAAATTAGTGATAAAAATAAAAGTGTGTCATTTAAATTTTATAATTTAAACGTTTTGTTAATTATTACAATGAACTGTGTTGCAATGCAATTAAACTACAGGGTGGCCCAAATAAGACCTAGTGATGTTAAACACGTGTAACTCTTGTAATAACGGTTTTTTTAATTATTTATTTTTATATGTTAAATACATTTTATGAAAATTTAACTTGGCTATGTGTCAAATATG
This sequence comes from Tachina fera, assembly GCA_905220375.1. Taxonomy (NCBI): domain Eukaryota; kingdom Metazoa; phylum Arthropoda; class Insecta; order Diptera; family Tachinidae; genus Tachina; species Tachina fera. The sequence goes on along the minus strand of LR999967.1, from coordinate 33,031,175 downwards.
ACATCAGACAAATTACCACCATTTTGCTCGATACAGGCATTCGCTCTTTTTAGCGCATTTTGCATTACGCGGCGGAATGTTTCTGGCTGCAGGCGCCGTATTTCGTCTCGAATATTCTGCTTAAGCTGTCCAAGTGTCTGTGGTTTGTTAACATACACTTTGCCTTTTAAATATCACCATAAAAAATCGGGCGTAGTTAAAAAAAGGCAATAATTTCGCTGCATCAGAACAATTGATCGTTGAGAAGAATAATAAAAATCGATAATTTTAATGCGTTTTTGTGGACTGTACGTATTCATTTTAAATTTCCAAGAGTTCAGTTATAATCTGCAAAAAGAAAAAAGAAATTATGTTAAAAATAAAAAAGTTATATGTGTTTCAGCCTAGACTGCAAACTTTTAATATACAAGTCGCTTTTAAAGCCAATATGGTGTTACGGTATCCAGTTATGGGGCACTGCTTCTGCATCCAATGTAGAGAGAATTCAACGAAGACAAAACAAAATTTTAAGGTTAATAACATCTGCTCCATGGTACATTAAGAATTCAAATATACATAGTGATTTAAATATGCCACTAGTGACTGAAGAAATTGCAAAATACGCAGGCAAATACCTAACTAAACTCGTGTCACATCCTAATCCGCTTGCTCGTAACATTTTGAACTTTACTGGACACATCCGCTTAAAAAAGAGAGATACAAGGGCTCTAATACTAAACACTCCGAATGAAGTTGCTTGAAAAATTTTTTTTTGCTTATCACTATTTATGTATTATTTACAACTATCACTTAGTTATGTCTGGCATTGGTCGGGCCTATTAATTATATGTTAGATTTAAGATTTGAATACTTATTGTTAGTTCATATATGAAGATACAATAAATAAAAAAACATGCATAAAAAAAAAAAAAATTTGTGTTTCACATCACCTGGTCTTATTTGTTCCACCCTGTATGATACAGTGTATTACAGTAACTGAGGTACACTACACTACTTTTGCATTTCTATATGCTTTAAAAATTAAGCAAATACATAAACGATAAGATTTTCGTTTATATCTTCTTCGTTAAAGTAATCAAAATAATATATGAAAACTTCACGAATCCACAAAGAAGAAGACTAATATCTTGCTCTATATATTGTTATTATCAGGGAAACCGCAAATATGCAATTTCATGTTTTTTCTTGTGTAACGTATTAATGCGGAGATAATATTATATTTATCAGCTTCAGATCATTTTATGAATTTTGGCATGGATGTCTTAGTGCATATTTTTGCATATATTACCCTTTAAGGCATGTTTTTGCATATTTCAGTCTTACGGCCCTTTTCATAACGTACAATTAAAAGCTAACAGGAACTTAAATGACAAGTTTTGTAAGAAGAACTTGCAGTTAAAGTTCATGTTAACTATTAATCATACATTGTGAAAAGGGACGTTACACGCATATTTCTAGCATTTTTTTTCGAATTTCGAAAGCATATTTGACGCATTTAGGGCATATTTTGATACTGGATAGATTTTTTTTATTTTAATATGATACAAGCCATTTATCTGAGCTCTTGCCAGTGTCACACATACTAAGAAATTTTCGCAAACCCCACAAGCATGCTTGTTAAGTACTTTGATCGTGTCTAGCTATGGAGGCTAGCTCATTTATCTATAATGCAAAAATGTAAAATTTTTTGTGAAACAAATTAGTGTAGCCAACTCAAATGCGAGTATGTATGTAAACGTGCAAAAAATCACTGTTTGTAATTATTATATTATTAGAACTCAATGTGATATTTTTTTATGGTTTAAAATATCGTAATACTTCCGTAGCTTTCTTTGTGTATTTGAATACAAGAATTAACAGGCCCAGGTATGCATATATGGTGTGAAACTCACTGTTGGTTCCTTTACATTTTAATGCAGCACACGTACATATCTAAGATCGACGTGAATGTGTTGTAATTGTGATTTTTGTTGGATTTGTTTTATTACAATGGGGCTAATTTTTTTATCATCAAAATGCATAAACTGCACTGTACAACAAAAAAAACAAGCCTACAGCAACTAATTATTGCAAAGGGAACCATATAATTAAAATAATAAACAAGAAATTAATACGTATCGTGTTTTGTAAGCTTTGCATCTGAGCCTTACTTAAAAGGCCTTTTTACACAATACTTGATGCATCGACCTAGGAAACCATTTTAGGCACAAGATGTGCTTGGAAGATTCGTGTTAAATAGTACGATCATTATTTTTGTGGAGCACTTTGAGCCTCTTGCCGTTTTTTTCTTTATGATTTTCTTTGTCCCTTTCGTGAAAAGTGCTCGTATGGCTGTCAGACGAATTTTAGCTACCTTGCCACTTGACAGAATTGTTTTACGTATGACAACTAACAGCTGTTAATTAATTTTGCCAAATTGCAATAGTGTATTGCTGCATAGTTTTTAAAGTAAAAAGGTGGCATTACATTATTTTTAGTTGGCAATCTATCATAACCAAAGTTTCTATAAATTTTAGGCAACTACAGAAAGGTGCCATACACACACAACACAACGGTTGCTATCCATAAAACTCTGCAATAATCTTGCAATCACTTACTTTGGTAAGCAAATTTAGCAACATTGATGTTTTTTAAATTTAACATTTGGTAACGCACTAATAATCCCAAATAATTATTTTATTTATACAGTAAAACGTTTTTTTTTTAAATTTTTTGAAATTGAAAAAACATCAACTAATCACCAGTATTGCGAATGTCGAGTCGAATATTCGTCTACGAGAATTTTGTTGTACAGGGTGGAGCAGTTTAAATGGTTTATAACTTTTTAACACACGACTAAATCGGTCGGAAAATCGGTCCAGCCGTTTAGAAGATAAGTTTTCGCAAAATTTCGGGTGTAATGGCCATGATTTGATTTCGAATGTTGGTTTTTAGTTGGAGCATGGTTCTTGGTGCACTGTTTCTTTCAAATATCCCCAAAGAAAACTGTCAGGAACTGTTAAATGTGGTGAACGTGGAGGCCAGTTAAAATCGCGTGTGCGCGAAATAATGCGTTCGCCGAATATGTCCTTTAACAAAGCCATTGAGGCACCTGCAGTGTGTGCTGTGGCTCCATATGGTTGGAACCACAAGTTTAGATGGTTTCCCACAGCTGGCCTAACAAAATTCTCCAACATCGTCCGATATGGACCAGCGCTGACAGAGATAGAGACACCACTTTCATTTTCAAGAAAATACGGGCCAATTATCCTTTCAGAGGGTACACCGCTCCAACCAGTACACTTAAGTGGGTGTAATTATCGCTGATGAACTGCTTTTGGATTTTCTGTAGCCCAAATCCTGAAGTTTTGCTTGTTGACATAAAAGTTATAAAGAATTCAAACCATATAGCTCATTCTGCGCCACCCTGTTTATAAGAAAACTTATATAGCAAACACCGTTTAATTATTTCATCAAAACTGTCATTATTTTTGGGGGAATTATCCGGGGAAGACGTTTAATTACCTCATATGATTTAGATTTAGTAGATTTTAGGCGAAATTTCATTTTGGTGTAAAATATTTCTGGGTAATTAGACGAAAGTTAATTAAGCATGGACATTAGTGTAAAAATTATGCCCATTTCTTGACTTGTTAATCAAACTGTAATTATTTTTAAGTTCGAATTAAATACGAAATTGTGTTTTTGAGTGCATAATTAAATAATAACTAAATACCCAACCTTGTGTAATTAATTATTATTTAAGTTTTACGAGCGCACCATATGTTTTTATGCTTGTGTGTGTTTATTGAAAACAGACATGACATCATGTGGTCGTCTTAGGAAGAATTTCGTTTAATTTTCATTAATATATAATAAATACAAAAAAAACGGAGATTCAATATTTTGGGTGAATAAGCAATAAAGGTATTTAACCGATAGTTAATTACACGGGGTTTACTGTACACGTTTCCTTTAATATAGTTCAATAATATAGTTCATCATACGCAATACGACTGATTAACTTGACAGCACCCCGTCAAAAATACTGGAGTGGCAACACTCTATTATTGCCCAAGCAATGAATAGCTGTTGTTGTTTTTTACATTTAAGGCTCGGTTAGCTAACTGTAATGAAATGTAACTGCAACGGTAGGAAACAGCTGATACTTCTTACAACTACAATTCGAGCGGAAAAAATCAGCCAATGTAGCAATGGTAAAGTAAAAAACTAAAAATACATGTTAATTATTGAGTTCTTGTTTCAACTATAATATTAGTTGCAATTTTCATTTGTTTAAATAAAAGTTTAACATAATATCTCTAGATTTTCTGAGAATTTTTTGCGTATTAGTGTGTTAACAAATGTTAAATTTAATGTTAACAATTCCCAAAAAACACTGCAGATATTTTTTTTTACCAAAAAGGCAAATGAAATTGATTTTATGTCAAATTATGGACTTGAGATAACTATTTGGCATAATAATACGTCTTGTTATCAAAAATTCCCAATCTATCATATTTAATTTAATTAATGTTTGATTATTTTTCTCCATGTAGTATAATTAAGTAAATACCCTACTTTATAGGCAGGCAGGTGTACACATATTTATGAATTATGGCTGTTGAAAAATGCCAACTAAAATGTGCTGTCATTTGTAGTTGTCATCAAATACATATGAGCAAGATTAAAATGAATGTAAAATATTGCTTTATGTATGTACAGATGTGTGTATATGTATGTACATATTTATTTATATATAATGTAATATGTGTATGAACAAATAAAAAACAATTTGAAAATAATGATTTGTATGACAAGTTGGCCATAAATGTTTGCTGGCTGGCTGATGCTGATGCTGACGCTGATGTTCATTTTGATTTAGTGCGGCAGTTTTTATTATCATTATTATTATTACAGCGTGTAGTTTATAAATTAAGATAAGAAATTTATACAATAATTTATCTTAATACACATATGTACGTATGAGTGCATATACATACATATGTTTATGTATGTCTGTCAGAGAATTAATCGATTAAAAAGAGTACATACATGTTTCTATTCTATATTCAATCCAACAACGGGTGGTAAAAAGAGTTTGTAAGTAAGTTCTTTTTGCATGTAGGCATCTTTATACAATTTTCTAAATAGCCAAATAATGTTGGACGTGGCAAAAGATCGATAACATTTCCTATATAAATGTGTCTCATATAATTAAATGTAATTAAAATTCTATCCCTGTCAAAATTTTATTTTAAATATGACGAGAACAGTTGTGCGAATCACTAAATGTGAAAACGATAATCGTATCGTTAAAATATGTATATGTACCGAAAATTAATCGATTTATCGCTACCAATTTAACTCGAACTATTTTTGTATTCTTTATTACTTGTCGGTAAACAAACGACAAAAATTTTGTGCGTTGTTTATTTTACGAAGTTTTTTTTTAAATTTTACATTATAAATCACGCTAGAATTTAATAGTGGGTTAAATAAAACTACATTATGCGCCTATTTGTAATGTCAAATTGTATGGAGGAACTCGTTAACACTTAGTTCAATTTCGTTGCTTATGCTAACTTCCTGCCACTTTTTCATTATGCTTATTGGAAGCGAATTTTTCCAACATTGTCTGGCAATCCTATGCATAAAGAAAACTCAACTGTTTTACAGTGCAATCAGTGTTGCCATATTTTATTTCAAAAAATCTTCAAGCCGACCTAACAAAATCTTTTTTTCTCATTAAAAATCTTTTTTTTATAATTTCCCAGCTAAAAAAATTATATATGGTCCATATATTTTTAATATATGAATGTATATAACTATATATGAATATGTATGAATTCATGTATGGAAATATATGGGATTATACATGGCAAAACTATTATATATGAACTAATATATGGACTAATATATGAAATGTATTATGACATATGAGCTCATATATGAAAATTTAATTATGAAGCTCTTCATATGTGGATCCATATATAAATATAAGATTTTATATATGGAGCCATATAAGAATGTATGCATACATGATATCTCACATAAGGTCGTTTTCGCAATCAAAAAAGCTTGGAATTTTATCACTGTTGAATTGGAAATCCATTAGAAAATACATACGGTATGCAAAGTTTATATGCGTACCCTCAACGTTTAAAAAGAAAAACTTTTTGTTACAAAAAAACCATTCTTGTATGATTTTATACATTGTGGGCCTCATTTAATATATCAAATAATCAAAAGGATAATCCAGTCATTCATTTTATAGAAAATAACATAATTCTCTAGATAAGAAACAAAGTTCATATTACTGTATTGAAAACTATTGTTAGACGGATTATTCTTTCTTTTATAATTAATTGCATTAGTTTTTAATCTGATTTCTTAAGCTAAATGTTATGTACGAATATGATTTATGTGTTTTTTAAATAATTGCTTCAACTTTTGATGAATGAAATGACTTTTAGTTCGTTTTGAATTATTTGCCCAAACAAATGTTTCATTAAATACAAGTCTAAAAAAATTTAATTTTAGTAATTTAATTTATTGCACAGCAGTGCGCTTTTGTGAATCAAGAGTGTATGAATATGAATTTTGCATACATACATGTATGAAAATGTATGAATATATATAATCATATATGCCCATATGCCCTCATTTTTCGGATCCGAACCATATATGGGATATCATATATGCTCCATACATATTTTTTTATCTGGGTTTATTAAAATTTTATTAATATATGTATGCACCTTGAGCTTACTGCATTGAAATTCATTTAAAATTTATTTTGTTTCAAGTGAACTATCCTAACAGACATAAACCTAAATATGTAACACGAAATGTTTACTGTACTGTATGTATTTTACATTCTACATATGTACATACATACTTCCGGACTTACACAAGCTGTCACAAACTAGGAGACAAATTACGTTAGACTAATTTTCATAAAATTGTGTTTGTATTATACTTGGGTCGAACTCATTCAGCCGGTCGTTTTTGACACAAACCTATGTATGATCAAACTAGGCTTGCCTCCCATACTTTATAATAAAGTATCGTACTTTTTTATTTTGAGTTATTGTATTTTATGGGAATAATAAAGTACGGGAAAGTACTTTATTTCGCATGATTTGATTTAAAGTGGGATAGTGCGGTGTATTGCTATGTAGAGGGGGCTAATTGCCACCTCTGTAGGAAATTCCCATCTTAAATTCAACAGTTAAATGCTTGTGAAGTAGATTGTGATTTACTAGTGGCAGTTTTTTAAGAACCAGAGAATATATACGCGCTGCACTAGCCCCGTAAAGCACTGGGTAGCATTACAAAAGCAATATATACACAACTTTAAAAAGATCAAACGTCATATGCATACAAAAAGCATACGTATAAATTTTTATGTCAGATGAATTAGTGTCGTGTGTTCTAAAAACAAAAATTGTACGGCTTAAAAATTAGTCAAGTGTGTGAAAGGCCAATAACCCAGCAAAAAAAAAAATTAAAAAAGGTAATCGAGTTTGGAATTAATCATTTTTGGTGGAAGCTTTTCCCAACTGAATTACCAACTTATGATTATAACAAGGCGTGAGACTAAGGGCCAATTTCGCTAACTTATTTAAACATCAACTTATATTTAAAAGTAAAATAAAAATGAATGAAAATCGACATTTAAATATAAATTGATATTTAAATAGGGTTGGTGAAAGTGGCCCTAAAATAATCGACTCTTGAGAAGTACTTATATTTTTTATATAGCAACATATTCATGTTACCTATGAAAACTGAAATAATCATTCTTCTCATCAATCAACTTCTACATAATTTCTTTAAAATTTATGTAAAGTGATTTGTGAGTGAGTAATGAAATTTAGTAATCAGAAAACTAAGTCACTATATCGCAAGCAGTTCTCATGGTAAATTTTCTCATGGTGAAACTTTTTGCCAGGAAAATACCGATTTCTGTACATATGTATGTATATGTTTTATAGATTTATAATATAATTAATAAACCGTGGACAGCGACTTTCATAAGAAAAATACTCCCAAAAAAGATAATTTTGAAAATAAAACGGCTCAAATAGACAGAGAATATATTACACCTAAAAAATGCATCAATAAATAATAAATATATAAATATGAATGAATAAAATTATGAAAATCAATTGGAAATTGAACACTGAATAAGAGAAATGATAATTTATCAAATCTGTATAGTCCCAGTTCACATGCGATTTTTATGGCTACCCAGCTAAAAAAATATGTATGGAGCATATATGATATCCCATATATGGTTCGGATCCGAAAAATGAGGGTATATGGGCATATATGATTATATATATTCATACATTTTCATACAATTCCCTCCACAGTATGCAAAGTTCATATTCATACACTCTTCACTCACAAAAGCGCACTGCTGTGCAATAAATTAAATTACTAAAATGAAATTTTTTTAGACTTGAGAGAGAGGTTGTATTTAATGAAACATTTGTTTGGACAAATAATTCAAAACGAACTAAAAGTCATTTCATTCATCAAAAGGTGAATCAATTATTTAAAAAACACATAAATCATATTCGTACATGACATCTAGCTTAAGAAATCAGATTAAAAACTAATTCAATTAATTACAAAAGAAAAAATAATCCCTCTAACAATAGTTTTCAATACAGTAATATGAACTTTGTTTCTTATCTAGAGAATTTTGTTATTTTCTATAAAATTAATGACTGGATTATCCTTTTGATTATTTGATATATTAAATGGGTCCACAATGTATAAAATCATACAAGAATGTTTTTTTTTAACAAAAAGTTTTTTTTTAAGTTGAACGCGTATAATCTTTGCATTCCGTATGTATTTTCTAATGGATTTCCAATTTAGCAGTGATAAAATTCCAAGCTTTTGTGATTGCAAAAACGATCTTATGTGAGATATCATGTATGCATACATTCTTATATGGCTCCATATATAAAATCTTATATTTATATATGGATCCACATATGAAGATCTTCATAATTAAATTTCCATATATGAGTTCATATATTATAATACATTTCATATATTAGTCCATATATTAGTTCATATATAATAGTTTTGCCATGTATAATTCCATATATTTCCATACATGAATTCATACATATTCATATATATTTATATACATTCATATATTAAAAATATATGGACCATATATAATTTTTTTAGCTGGGTATTGTTATTTTATTTTTAAGAACACTGAACTTCAAAATTTTTGTAATTCTTGAAATTAGTTTGTCGATGGAGTATAATAAATAAATCCTACCAAAACTCGTCTGCAAGAAATTAAAACAATTGGTTTCTTATGATTTTTCTTATATTAATTATAGAAATTAATGCGTTTCGAATTTGGATGTAAAAAATTTACATGAAATCATTTTTTGCGATTTTGTTTCTGTTTTTGGCGATTTTCTGTTAAATTCGTAGACGATTATTTTATAAAAATGTATATTAAAAAATTTGTAAATAAAAACAAATTTATTATCAAATAAATATTAATAAAAAATACATGAAAAATGATTTTGGCGATTTTTGAAATCAATTTGGCCAAATAGTTTCGAAAAATCTGACAACCCTGGTTAACACCAGTCAAGTCTTATTGTTACGCTTATCACTTTTTCTTCTTTGAACTTTCATCGGCGTTCACAAATATCAGCTTGGCAATAAGTAGTAACTGTTGGCCCCATTATATCATGTAATATATATATATATATATATATATATATATATATATATATCTTTATTTCGTTACTTCATCGCATTTGTAATGTAACAAATATTTGTTGCTGCCACCCAACAAAGCTTATATGCTCTATTTGACCAGATGTTCAGGCTGAGCACAACGTGTTGACTACAGGTAGCGAACAAATTTTGTGATGGAAAATTATTCTACTGTTGAGTAGAGCGGAAATACTCAACTATGCGTTTCTAAGGCAAACACACAACGGTTGCGCAACAGCTACTTATTATGAATGCACCCAATTGAAATTACAATAACCTGTATTTGTAAACTAATATTAAATTCTTTTTCTAAATGAATGTGTTGTTCCGATTTTTTTTCCGATATTTTTTTATTAACTTTTGAAAAAGATTCATTTGGTAGTAACATCGGGACCCTTATAATGAATTTTGTAAAAACTCTGTCGTTATACTAAATGATAAATAAATAAATTGAAAACGAAATAGTTTCACGAAATATTTTAATAAAGCTTTTTTCAACTATCAATTTCACAACAAGTATTTCATGTAAATACATTTGTACATACATACAAACATTTATAAATTCACCTTATTTACAAAGCTCATGGGAACCATTACAATACCAGATTGATTTAAAAATTTTCTTACTAATTCCATAGTAACTATTAAAAGTCTAACTATCCTAAAAGGAAATTTGCGTACAGATGACAAATTGCCAGGGCAAATTAAGAGATCTGTGTTTTCCATTTTGAAATCTTACATCTCTTGTTGTACAATTTGGGTTGGTTTTAATGATGTACTCGTATGTAATGTATATCTAAAGATATTTCCATTTTGTTGTTATGACCAACAGCAACTTTTAATTTCTTTATACAAAATTTAATTTCACCTCATGTAAAGTCAATTAATTAACAACTGTTTATGGTAACGGCACGAAGCCATAAACAAGTGATTTTAATTATTGTAAACCAAATTAGAGTGTGATGACAAAAAAGAAACAAATAGTGAAATACATACTCGTACTTAAATTTGTATGCATGTACAAATGAACAAATTTATGGAAAGAAAAACTGTGCAACAAATTTAAATTATCGTGTGCAACTGAAATGCCTATAAACCTATTTTTTTAATAAAAATTTTGTATTGGAACATAACTTCTAATACTAAAGCTCTAATTCATTCGTTATCGAATGAAATTACGAACTATTTCAATAGAGTTTATATGGCAATATTTCGTAATTTCGTTCGATAACGAGTGTCGTAATTTTCCCCCAGTTTTCGAATATTCTTCATTTGGGTCTCGAAACCTTAGAATATCGTCGAAAAATGCAATCCTTATTATTTATATTTGACATTATTAATGCTAATATAGATTGTTCTATCCTACTGGAGAGAGTTCCCTTTAATGTACCGAATAGATGTCTTCGACATTGTAACTTATTTTATAATTGCCTTCATCGTAGAAACTATACTCTAAATAGTCCTCTAATAAGAGCTTTTGCTGATTTTAATAAATTGAATACTATTCAAATGGTTGAATTTAATGCATCCAAACAAAACTCTAAAAACTCTATTTTATACCTTATTAATAGATTAAATTAGTTTTATTAATGCATATAATTAATATAACATATTAATTAAGTTATTATAGTCTGTAAGGAACATTGTTCTATAGACCTAAATAAATAAATAAATAAATAAATATGAAAGAAATTATTTTAAAAATTTAATAAAAATAAAAAAAATATAAGAACATGGATTTTCCATCTGTATTGGAACAGTGTCTTGAATTGGGTATATACGAAGTAGGAAAAAATAGTTTGCATAAGTAATTACCAGGGAAACCACAAATATGCAATTGCATGTATTTCTTGTCTGATATATCAATCCGGAATTAAGATATTTATCCGTTTCAGAACTTTTAATGAATTCTGGCATCGATTTGTTAGTGCATATTTTATCCTTTAAAGCATGTTTTTGCATACTTCAGTCTAACGCGCATATTTTGAGCATTTTTCGAATTTTTAGAGCATATTTGGCGTTTTTAGGGCATATTTTGATACTTTTTAAAAAAAATTTATTTTAATATTAAAAAAAAATTTTTTTGGTAAAATTTTCTACTATTTTCTGTCAAAATTTTATTTTGTAGTGAAAGAAACAGTAGTATGGGGGAGCAATATTTTGCTACCATTATGAAGTAAGACTTTATAAAAGAGTATTGTGCATGTTCTGGCTTCCGAATCGATTTCACACGTTTTCTTGTGAGTTCTGATGTTAAATCACATGCTACCCGTGTTTAAGTTGAAATTTAGAATGTACTAATTATTAGTATGTGGTTCTGACAACCAAATTTAGAACAAAAGAAATAAAATTTTTTTAATTTTCACTCACTTGTAAGCAGTCTTTCTTGGGAAAGAAAAACGAAACAAGAAAATTAAAAAAATTTAAATCTTAAATATCCAATTTTTTTCTGGTAAATTTTAATGCTGGAACAAATACTATTGTTTTAACATCATCACTGGACGCTAATTTCAATAAGAACTTGGTTTGGTAATTGTGACGAACGCTGCCCCGATTACATCAGTTGAGGTTGAAAAAGAAAATTTTCAATGTATAAAAGTTTATTTAGATGTGATCGGCTGCGATTTTTATTTAAAAAGCTAAGTGAAGAGTTTTTGTTTATTGCAATAACAATTATAAAAAACCTTATCTTATTCTTCAAAATACAGTTCATGATCGCTTTTGAAGTAAATTTAAATTTTCGCTCTTAGTTAATTTTTTTATTGTTTCCTTTTTCTGTTTATTTTATTTTTGTCTTGTTTTGTAAATTTTGTTGAATTGCTGAATTAAAATTAGTTTTTCATTTCCAAATAATCCAATTTATGTTATTTTTAAGAGCATATTATTTGAGTTTTTAGTGCATATCTCGAAGTTTTTAGTGCATATTGAATGCGCTTAAAACACTTTTTTTGGAGCATATTTCTGGTTTCCCTGGTAATTACGAATAAAAAAAGGAATGTGTGTCCGATCACAGGGGAGATGTGTAAGCATCTAGTAAATAAAATTTTTTTAATATTGGCTTATGGTAACTAAAATAAGATATATAAATTTTTGACTCTACTTTATTTAAAAATCTATGGAAAACTGCACCTATAGTAGTGGAATTATTAGTTGTGAAGGTTTGTGGGGAATTGATATTATGCAAGTGGAAAACGTCAAAAATAAAATTTTGATAAAGCTTGAGACTGTGGGTTTGCAAAATTTTTATTAAAATCTCCACCCATAATAGTTGGCGTGAGATGGAGATTGTTACCCAATTGTCGTGCACCAGTTTCAGTGTAAGGCAACAATATCTAATGAAGATATGTTATAATATAATATTATAAATTCTTTATATAGACTGTTTTATATCTTTTAAACAAATATTTGACATTTAAAACGCTCTTTCATTTTATATTTAGTTTATATTTATTTTAAATTTTTCAACTTTTTAACAAAATTATCCACACTATTACACCTCAAAAGCAATTTCTATTAAAAGTAGCATTGCTCCTGAAGGTATGCTTTAAAATTCGGTTGAGTGTATTTCTATGCAGCTGGTAAGTTTCCCTGTACTTCTTGTTCGCATGATTACACTAATACACTCATACATATGTAGCTAACACCGATTTGATAACGCTTTACGATCTTACTCATTGTATTGTGAAAAAGATTTTCACCCTTTAGCGTATAGATGTTTACACATCAAAAATTAATAGTTAATACTTAATTTATTGAGACTTTTGTAAAATAATAGGTTATAAAAGATAAATAACAAATTGGAAACATTTAAGATTATAATGTAATGTCTTAACAATTCTGACATGATAAATACAGTAAAATCCATTAACTGAAATATCACCAATATTTGTTTTTCTCTTATAGCTTAAAACATTATAAATTTGTTTATGTGCTTTTTTAATTTTTTCTAGAATTTCATTAAAATGTTTAACATTCTTCTTGCTTACTTGTTCCTTAATCAATATGTTCCAAAGCTGAATTTGCTTGGAAATAAGCTTGCAACGATCAATTATGTCTGTTTAATGTTCTGTTATGGATCTTCTCCAATTTTTTTTTGCCAATTATATTTTATTGTGAACAATTTTTTGACAAAATCAGACGGTATACATACATTTTTTTGATTTAAGTTCAACTTTTCGGAGTGAATATCAGAGCAAGAAGTCACTGCCGAAGTAAATTCATTGATACAAAAATCTATTTCTGTATTCATTAAGTTCCTTATCGAAAGTGGAAAAATTTTTAAGAGTACTTAAAAAATCCCACTTGGTATTTTTATATGAAGAGTATGAAAGCAGAGGAATCAAAGTAAATTCAAATTCAGGAAATTTACGTTTAGAGGAAAATTATCAGAGAAGGAATGTAGAGTAGATATATTGTAATTTGTACTAATAAGATCAACAATATTAAAACTTAAAAGAAAATTATCTAAAAATGAGGATCCGTTAGGATAAGAAGGCAAAGGGTCACAAAGTTTTAGTAATGAGTGAGAGTAAAAATTTATTATTTTTAGAATTCACCACCAATTATTATAGCATCAAAATCGTTCGAGAAATTTGCAATGTTTGAAATCCCATTTTCTAGTTGTGCAGAATTAAAGTTGCAAGGAATATAAACGGAACCAACAAAGGTTTTTCTAGTGATGTTATTGATAGTTATACGTACCTCAATAAAAATATGGGGAAATAGTAAGTCAGAGATTTCTATTCTGGAAAAGTAATAATTTTTTATATGAAGAGTATGAAAGCGGAGGAATCAAAGTAAATTCAAATTCAGGAAATTTACGTTTAGAGGAAAATTATCAGAGAAGGAATGTAGAGTAGATATATTGTAATTTGTACTAATAAGATCAACAATATTAAAACTTAAAAGAAAATTATCTAAAAATGAGGATCCGTTAGGATAAGAAGGCAAAGGGTCACAAAGTTTTAGTAATGAGTGAGAGTAAAAATTTATTATTTTTAGAATTTACCACCAATTATTATAGCATCAAAATCGTTCAAGAAATTTGCAATGTTTGAAAGCGCATTTTCTAGTTGTGCAGAATTAAAGTTGCAAGGAATATAAACGGAACCAACAAAGGTTTTTCTAGTGATGTTATTGATAGTTATACGTACCTCAATAAAAATATGGGGAAATAGTAAGTCAGAGATTTCTATTCTGGAAAAGTAATAATTTTTTAAATGACAATGCCAACATCTTGTGATGTGAAGTGTCTAATAAATATGTATGTAGTTATCTAAATAAACTGTATGGTTTGATTTAAGATGTGTTTTTTTTTTTTAATAAAAGCAAAATTAATTTTATTTGCCAAATCTAATCTTCTACTTGTCTCCACGAGAGATCTGACATTAAATGTTAACATTTTAAATGCATTACGGACCATATGATGATATAACTTCTTTAAGAAGACTTTTACATGCGGAGATTGCCTGAGATTTTGACAAAGATTTAAACTTCTTCATAAAATTCATAATTCTGATTTCTAATGAATCTCAGGTTGACATAAAACTTTAGCTTATTTCAAGAAATCATTAACAATCTTAGGTTTATTTGAAAACTGATATCTGAACTGATTTGCGAAAGAACGATTATGATTAATAAAGTTTGATTTAAAAGCCAAAGAAACATCACTCAATCACTCACCTGATCTTTCTTATTTTTAATTTTATCAGATATTGTTTTTCTTAGTTTCTAAATATTTTTTAAATGAAGAACAACCATGCCAGCTAGCTGGATAACCAAAAGATTGACAATTAAACAAAATGGCTGACTATTAGCATCAGAGGCCAAAGCACATTTTTCAGGTTCATGATCTCAAGAGCATTTAACACAAACGTAAGATCTGTTGCAATTTTTAGCCATGTGACCACAATTTTGACAACGATAACATTGTGCTACTTCCCAGTGAAAAAAATGGAAGTCATTCTAGCGGAAGTACATTTTCATTGCTTCCAAAAAATCGATATTTTTAATTTGCCGAGTGTGAGC
The DNA here is from genome assembly GCA_905220375.1 of Tachina fera. NCBI lineage: Eukaryota > Metazoa > Arthropoda > Insecta > Diptera > Tachinidae > Tachina > Tachina fera. Next base: position 33,015,401 of record LR999967.1, on the reverse strand, counting down.
AAAAAACCATATAGAAGCTTATTTTAGTCACACAAAACCTTGTAACTCCTCCATAGTGTTAGAAAATACTCACCAGAATTAAAAAAAATTTATTTTTTTAAAGAAATTTATTAACTATTTTTAGTCTAAAATTTAAAAGTTATTTGCTTAAATTTACATGAAAACAGTGTTTCGGGCTTAAATTCGTATAAAAAGAAACGAATTGTTAAAAAAGGCAACTATTTACCATTTTTCCTAGATGAAAATATTATCATAGAACACAAAAAAGGGAATTTTTCTTAATATCGCTTCTAATTCAGTGACCAGGCATCGAAAAAGAGAACTTCTTGCAATGACAACCCTATGTAAAAATCATTAGATCGGATCGAAATTTGCACTACTTCCGCATCGTAAACTCTACATTTTCATGACTTTTTTTGGAGTCTCTTTTTTTACTGGGTTGTTAATTTTTCTTTGGCTTTTCCCAAGTAGCTCTGGTTTAAAAAAATTTGTTTGGTTGACCCTTTTCTGGAATTATTCATATGTAAGAAATTATTCGGAGTTTTCTGTTGGTCAAAATTTTTTATTTATATATATTAGTAACTGTAGGTTTTTTATACATGTAGATATCATCAAGACGATATGTCCAATTCAGTGCCACATTACAACAACGATAATTATCAACAAAATGGTTTTGGCAGTAACAACTACGGTTCATCTAATTTTCTCTCGCCGAATGATCGTCTTAATGATCGCCAGTCGATGCTTAATGCCCAATCAAAAAGAAAATTTAGTTTCCCAGCCACACTGCATTCATCTTCACTGCTGGAAGTCAATCACAATTCCACCCGAAGACGCCTAAGTAATGTTAGTGATGTGGTAACGAGGAAATTATCTTATACTATTGGCTGGAAGTCGGCCCAAATACCAGCGCAGGATATAATAACACAGGTAAGTGAATAGTTAGTTGCTTATACAAATAATTTTGTTAGTTAGCACTAGTTAAATGATTTCTATATTGTTTTAAAGGGACGCTGCTTATGTGGGCAGTATATTAAAAGACGTTTGCGGCGATCAGGATTATTCACTAAGAAATTGGGTCTTCAGCGTATACGCAGTATTTTGGGTACACCTACAATGTCGATAGTAAGAGAAGTGTTTCCTGCAGTTATGGTGGTGAGTTAAATGTTTCTTTTTTTGCATTTTAAGAGTCAAAAACATAAAACTAAACTGTTCAAAGTAGTTTTCTTCAATTCATCTTTATTTCCCATTCTTATTACATTTTTAAATAGTTCTTACAAACTCTCATTTGTTATTCTATTCCTTACATACTATTTGTAACGATTAAAGGCTTTTTCTTTGTTAATTGTTATAAGTAACTTAGCGGAGTCATCTTGGGTATAGTTATCATTCTAAAAAAGTCCCGAAAATAAGAAAGTAAAAGGGGAGACCATTGAAATTCTTACATACTAAAAGGTATAGATACTGATAGAGAAGGCCAACCTCCTCAAGACCTAATAAATGTACTGGTGAGAAGTATCTAGTGTCCTCAAGGGCCACCAGATTGTCCATCCTATCGAAACATTGCCTAATCAAAGTATTTTATGAGGCATGTGCACTAACAAGAAACTAAATGGCGTTCCCTACCATATAAGTATGTATCTTCCCGAAGTCAATCGATTCGGGCAAGCCACCAGGACAGCCCTTTCCCACCTCTTAAGCCTATCCATCTGGGTTGATAAAATCCTAAACAAGATTGGAAAAGTGTAGAAAATAATATGTCGAATTACATGCCGATAGGGCAGTGTGGGACAAAAACGGTCCCGTTGTGGACTCCAGAAGTTAATGTTGGTATACGGATGGATCCAAAACGGAGGATGGAGTTAGTGCTGTAGTTTTTGGGCCCAACGTAGGCAGGTAGAAATACAGGCAATCGCCAAATGTGTTAACATTAATTTAAATAGGGGTATTAGAGGTGCGCATATAGCTATCTTTTCCGATAGTCAGGCAGCTCTTAAGTCTCTTCTTTCATGGGAATTCCGTTCCAGGATAGTTTTAGAGTGCTTTGACTCATTACAAAAGCTATCCATATGGAACAAGGTTTTCATTTATTGGATACCTGGCCACAGCGGTCAACAGGGAATCAGGAAGCGGATGAACTGGCCAAGAGGGCCTCTTTTGTGGTGTAAGTCGGTCGACTGTAATATCTCTGATCGCAGAAGATGTCACTTCGACCGCTAAGGAGATGTGACTGTCTTCTTCTGGTTTAAGGCAGGCCAAAGCTTTGATGCAGCCATTTACATATAATGGCATCCTGAACTTTAACAGGAATAATTTACGACTTGCTACTGGTTTTCTGTCTGGGCACTTTGGACTGAACTATCCTCTGTGGAAAAGTAACCAAGTTCGTTAACCTTTGTGTTGCTTGTGCTTGGAAAATGACGAGACGACGACACACATTCTTTGTGAGTGTATCCTATTGTGTGACAGTAGAAGGCGTGTTTTTCATTCTGAGTTTCTGTGTTCAGATGATATTAGGCGGGCTTCTCCAATATCTGTACTGACCTTCATAAGGATTGAATTAATATAATTCATAAATCTGTGGTACAAAGGATCCATTAGGTGTCGCAGTGCTGGTCTTTGGACCAGATCTTCCCCCTATTCTATTCTATTCTATTCTATTCTATTCTATTCTATTCTATTCTATTCTATTCTATTCTATTCTATTCTATTCTATTCTATTCTATTCTATTCTACTCTATTCTATTCTATTCTATTCTATTCTATTCTATTCTATTCTATTCTATTCTATTCCATTCTATTCTATTCTATTCTATTCTATTCTATTCTATTCTATTCTATTCTATTCTATTCTATTCTATTCTATTCTATTCTATTCTATTCTATTCTATTCTATTCTATTCTATTCTATTCTATTCTATTCTATTCTATTCTATTCTATTCTATTCTATTCTATTCTATTCTATTCTATTCTATTCTATTCTATTCTATTCTATTCTATTCTATTCTATTCTATTCTATTCTATTCTATTCTATTCTATTCTATTCTATTCTATTCTATTCTATTCTATTCTATTCTATTCTATTCTATTCTATTCTATTCTATTCTATTCTATTCTATTCTATTCTATTCTATTCTATTCTATTCTATTCTATTCTATTCTTTTCTATTCTATTCTATTCTACATGCCGATACAACAGTAATCGAACCCATTGGTCAAGACCCCCATTACGTCTCAATATCCCTTGATGTGCCGAATATATCCTCTTACTACGTTCAAGTATGCCATCAATGTGCCGGTGATATTAAAAATTCCCATGAAATATCAGGCCTATGTATTTCATTCGGTCCGAATTCCTGATGACACTCTTTAACCCATCCTGACAATTGGCACATATATTCTACAATTATTGTAGAGATATCTGCGCTTACCGTTAAACATCACGGCCACCGTCTTGTGCAAATTCAGGTTAAGTCTCCATGTCTAAATATGCTGTTTAAGGTCAAATAGTCGTTCAGTCGTTCATTTGTCGTGCTGGACCTGGGACCTGTAGACGCAATCAGAATATCGTCAGCGTAAACAAGAAGTAGATAGCCAGTCCGAGGCTGCGGACTGGCTGAATATGATTTCTCTAAAGAAACTGGAAGTTATCCGACCTATGGTCATTCCAAATCCCATCTGCATAAGCTTATAGACAAACCCATCATGCCGAACAGTATCAAAAGCCCTTGCAAAGTCAAGACTTAAGCCCCCTTATCACATGGTTCATAAAAGCCCTCAGGGCATGGGATGTGGAAAGACCCTTCTGGAACCCAAATTGGAAATCTGAGCACATTGCTGCATTCAATAATATCGTTCATTTTCACCAGAACAATGTACGCAAAGTAACTCAAACGGTTTTTTTAAGAAATATTACTTTCTCAACTACGATTAAAAGGGAAGTACTGCTAAAAAAATAAACGGACAACAAATTAATTTTGGTACATTTTTTGCACCTGCTTTTCTCACATTATTTTCTCCAAAAAAACCACTGTAATGTGAGGGGGAATTGGTTCTCGTTTTTTGTACTTTTAACTAATTGCTTCCTTATATGTGCCCTTAATTATGAAAGTGGTCTAAGTCATATATTTCTATGTTCGAGTTATTTATCAGAATACTGAACAAATTAGAAAGTATTTTTATATTATGCAGCATTTTAATTTATAATTGATTTATAGTTGTACTAGTCTTGATTTATATAAATTTATTTAATAATTTTTAAATATTTATTGAATTTTTTGAAAGATTTATTTGATATTTCGAAGCAAAAATTCATATGACTTAGACCAGGAAGATAGAAATAATAATGAATGAATTCGTCAAAACACAATTTGGCGGAAGCCGAAAACCCGACGGACCATTACTTTTTATTCATTCTGATGATATGGGCGTCAAGTAGGGTTGCCAGATACCAAAAGTCAAATAACTGAACAATGGAAAAATTCAACTAAATTTTGAAAACATAACTGGGCAATTTAAAAATGCCAAGTTTAATTATTTTTGAATATATTACTTTTGTTTTTAATTGTCAATGAATTAAAAATAATAGTGGCACTAGCCAGTGTTAGAGAAAAAATCATTGGCGAAGGGCATTACGACTGGTGATTTTTATAAGTAATATTAAAATAGATAATTACATGTAATTTTTAATAATTCAAGGGGGCGGGGGCAAAAGCAAGTCTTGAGTAGGCAATGTACCCACCCCCAAGAATGACCTTTCTACGCCTATGAAAAAAATACAAGGTATTATACATTTGAAAGCAATATATTTGTTTTCTATTTGATATAAATATTTTGTTTCTGTATTAATTAATTAAAAATATAAGTAACAAAAAAAATTATTTTTTTCAAAACTAAAGAAATTATTTTTTGACTGGATAAATTGCATTTTGACTGGTAACTAGAGAAGGCTCCAATAAACTAAACAATCCAGGTCATTACAGGCCGTCTGTCAACCCTAGTGTGAAGTGAAAGGGATTTTTGAGAAGGAAACATTTGTACTTTTTCTGTTTTTGATAAACTTGGTATAAATACAAAATGTATTATATGTATTATGTACAGCCAGATCTGTTCCTTTCTGGGTGCTAAAGAATGGATGATGCTCGTCTCATATATTATACTTCTTCTGTAAAAAAAGGGACTTACAAAAATATAATTTCATCTAATTAACTAAATAACTATAGCAGGGCTATTCAAATTGTGGTAGGCGTACCACTTGGGGTATGCGAAACTTTCCCAGGTGGTACGCCAAATCTTCTAATATTTGAGTTTTTTTTCATTAACTAACCAAGTAATGCAATTCCTTGTTATTATGTTTAATTTCCTTATTTTATTTTATTTTATTTTTAGTTGAATAATAAAGTACTGAAATCGTAAAGATCTCCTAATTTTTATGTATATAATTTTATTTATTCTTGTAATGTTTTTAATAATTTTAATTTCTTTTCAATTTTGTTGTTTTTTATTATTAATAAATGAAATGGATTAAATATTTTAAAATTGTTTAGTTATTTATTGAGCCCATACTTGTTTATACACATAATTTTTTTTTGGTGGTACGCGAATTGTTGGTTGTGAGTTTTGTGGTACGAGAACCAAAAAGGTTGAATAGCTCTGATCTATAGAAACAGATTTTATGATTCTTCTTCTTTATGATTATTCTTCTTCATACATATCGTCACCTAAAATCAAAAAGACTGCAAGAACACTTTACTTTTTTACAGGAGAAGCGGAGAAGCAAAAAATCTGGGAAATTTAAGACTATTTATTTGTTAGTTGCCAAATTGAATAATTGCACGTCTCCAATCACAATAATTATTTCCGAACATTAGCAATAACTTCGTCAGAATAACAGTAGAAAAATGTTAATGTACAAGCTTATATTCTAAGCTATAGAAAACGCATTGTGGAATTGCACATAAATTTAAAAAATTCACTTTGTATGGATCAATGATTTTTGGTTTTATTTTAATTTATTTAATTTGATTTAAAAGTAATTTATTTATATTGGTTTTATTATACATTAAAAATGCTGTATTTTTAACCCAGCCACAAATTTATTATAAGGTCTGTCTGCGTATACATATTTTGCATCCTTTTGTGCAAAATGTTGCAAAATCTTACAAAATGTTGTCTGCGTACTCCAAATCTCTTGCAGCGAGAGAGCCAAAAAGAGCATTTTTGGACAGTTGGAAGTTATAGAACTTGCAAAATGTTGCTGGAGGAATTTCCTCTTGCAAGATTTTGCAACTAGTTTGAACAGCTGTTTTTATTACTTTTTGAATGAAATAATTTTTGTGAAATGAAAATAAAAATAGAAATTTAACAATGGCAGAGGTAAATAGTTAGAATTGTGTTGATTTTTAACGTTTATAATAAATTATAATAAACAAAACATGTTATGTCATGCTAGAAACGTCCAAATATTCAGTGTGACCATTGCGTAATAGCAGAACCAATGATTCCAATAGTTCTATTTTTCTGGCTAAAATTCTTTTGCTTTGTTATTTCAATTGTTTACACACCGATCAGCTGTTTTCTTGCAAGATTTTACTGGATACTGTCTGCGTACTTTTTAAGATTTTTTCAGCCGACTGAGTAAAATTGGTCTTACTCTCCCAAAAAAGTTTACTGAGTATTTGCTACTGGAAAAGTACGCAGACAGACCTATGTATATTTAATTCACTCAAACAACAAATGTCTTTGAAATTTGACAGCTTATGTTCAACATTATCTCTTCGAAATAAGTTCGAACAACTATTTCACAATTTAAATAATTGCGTTCGCGTTCTCAAAAGTTTTTAAAAAAATTTACTAAACTTTACTGCATTTTACTAAATTGCGTTCGATTACCCAAAATACAGTAAATGAGAACACAAATTGAGAGAGTAAAGTGACATTTCTTGACTGAGTCAGTGCTCCCAGTTTAGGGGATTTGTCCCCAAATTGGGGATTTTTTCGCGATTGGGGATGAAAATTTCGTATTGGGGATCTGGGGATTTGTTGGGGATGTATCCAAATTTGAGGGGATTTTTTGTATAACTGATTGTCAAACAAGAATGATTTTTGAACTAAGAAATATGCGTCTGGCAAGTCTAAAAATGTGTGTTACTATTCATAGTGTATGGTTTTTAATAAAGAAGAAGTATCAAGGCAGATTAACGAATAATGAACGCTACCAAAACAAAAATACGCAACAAAATGCAATACAACCTTTTGAAAGCACTTCTTAATAAACCACACACTTTAAAAATAATTAAATTTGTTGTGACAAATTTATTCCTTCTGCTGAAATGCAAAAACTTTTTAATACAAGTACTATGTACAACAAAGTTTCTGAGGCTGGTGAATCAGAAGATTTCGATTCTGAAGTTTTTGAAATGGTAAACTTTGGTTAAAAATTTTTTTATACTGGTGTATATTAAACTATGTTTAATTTTTCTTTGCAAGTTTTTTATAAGTACAAATTAAATTTATATGAACGTAAATATGCTCGTATCTATCGGTATAAATGAATTTTATTGAATAAATATGTTGTTTTTGTCATTATTTTTTCCAACAAAATTAAAAAAATTTTACTTTTTTCACAAAAAAAAAAATTTGTATAAAAATATCAATTTGGAGATTTTTGGCGATGAGAAATCAAAAATTGGGGATAAGCTCTAGAAAAAAACTGGCAACACTGGACTGAGTGTTTTGCAAATTTTTACTGCAGAAATTTGTCGTAGTAAAGTTTAGTCAGATAAAAACATATGATTCAAAATGTAAACAAATGAAAAGTAAGCAAACGAAAAATGTAAAAATTTGAGAAAAGATTAAATAAAAATTGTGAAATTAATTAAAAAATAATTATTTTATAAAGTATGATAATAATTACTGTTAATATACGAGTAAATACATGTATTGTAATTTACTTTATTAATCCATTTGTTTTGCAAATTATTCTAATTACTCAGAGTTGTAAAACTCTTAAAGTATCTGGTTACCTAGTAATTCACTTGCTTTTAAGGTAATCAGTAACATGAATAAATAGTCATGTAATTTTTATTAATTTAACCAACAACAAAACAAGTAAATCAAGAAGTAATTAATTACACAAATTACATGAAATAAATTACAACATTTATTCTTAGCTTGTTCTTGTTGTAAAAATATTGTATCGAGTACCAATAATTAAAAGAGTTAAATAGTCAAAAGTTTATATATTTTTCAACACTATGTGGAGTTGGAGTCAGCTGTTTCTTTAATCTGACTAATTTTTACTATTTTTCCGTTCGCGTACTTTTTTCGGCACCAGCTCTGTTTGAGAGTAAATAAAAAAAAATTTTTACAGTAACTACCCATTTACTTCACTTTACTGCAAAAGTAAAGGGTATGTTCGTAAATGCATCACTGCGCTGCAAATGAAAATTTAACTGTTCTAAACTGATTCACTGAAGTAGATAACGCATAAATAAATGTCAAATATGTTGTACAAACATGATTACTACTAAAACAGATTATCAGCGAACTTGTACTGCATTTTAAATAAAAGTTTGCACGTATGATGCAGAGCAGTGATGCATTTACGAACACACCCAAAAACACAAACCTAATGTTTCTTCGGTACACACGTGGTTATATGGTGTTGAAAATAGAATTTGACAGTTGAAAACATAATTATTTCCAAGTTTATTGCGCGTGGAGACCCCCACCAATGATAAAAATTGGTATTTTTTAATATATCGCTCATTTACTCAAAGAACGTCCCAACTCAGTTTGCCAGCAAACGAGTTAAAAAGTTTTCACTTTGCACGCAACTTAAAGGAACAAGAAAATTTTGTTTTTCTCTCAAGAGTTGAGTAAACCAGATAGGTATGAAGTCATGAACTTTTTACACAATATGAAGAAGGATATGAGGATTACTTCTGCCATCATTAGCTCAAAAATTCCACTCTTTGAGTAAATGAGCGATATGTGAGTACAATTTTAAGAAAATATATATTTTGGCTAGTCACATCATAACCAATCAAAAAGTACATTTTGAATTTTTTTGTTGTTATGGCCTTTTGGATTTTAGTTGACGATATATAAAAAGTTTTGCTGTCAAATGGGGTTTGAATAAATAAAATATTGATTTAAGAATAAACTGCCATAAAAATATTAAACTTTAATCCAAAGATCGTACAAAAAAAAAGCACAGAAAATAAAAACCTGATAAAAAAGATATAATGCTAAAATGTAAAACACATTTTGCAATTAATAACACTGTGCTACACCAAAACTATTCAGGAGGTCTCATGTACCAATTCTGTTTTCTTGGAGTCCATAGAGAACGAAAATGCCTTTGATTTTTTAGGTCACTTCGTAAAGTGATTTTATAACGGTAAATATATAGAGAAAAACGGGTTTTTTTTAGAGTTTTAAATGGAACGAGTCATACCTTATTTGTTTCCCAAAGGATTTCTTTTAATTATTCTTCTGATTAAAGGATGCTATACTATCTTGCAAACAAGACATACTTTTTGTAAATCGCTTAATAAATGGCTAAGTTATAGTGGTTGTAGTGTGATAAAAAAAAATTAATCAGAAATAATTTCTTATTCGGGCTCAAGTTTAGTAATTTCAATTCTTATGGAATGAAATATTTTTATTAATTGATGTGAGTTTCTAAAGACGAGAAGAAAAATTAAACTAGAGCATAAAGCTGGGGAAAAAAAAATTAAAAAACAGAAAATGAAGAGTGATACTTAAAAAAATGTGTTTACCAAAGGTAAATCAATCGTATACAGAACAATCATTTCTCATATTCCGTTTCATAAAAAAATTTACGTTAAATAGCTGATGTTAACAAGAATCTCTACCCAGATAGATATACTAAGGTGCTAATGAAGTGCCTGGCTGCGCAGAAAAATATCAGTATTGCCCCCAGCTATAAAGTCTAATTTAATTTTTAAAATCTCTTCTTTAGAAACTCAAATTACTTAATAAAAATATTTCATTCAATAAGAATTGAAATTACTGAACTTAAGCCCGAATAAGAAATAATTTCTGATTAAAATTTTTTTATCACACTACAGCCACTATAATATAGCCACTTATTAGCCGATTTACAAAAACAGTTTATCTAGTTTGAAAGATAGTATCGCATCCTTTAATCAGAAGAATAATTATTAGAAATTCGTTGGGAAACAAAGAAGGTATGACTCTTTCCATTTAAAACTCTAAAAAACCCCGCTTTTCTCCATATTCCACGCTATAAAATCAGTACGAAGTGACCTAAAAAAAACCAAATGTATTTTCAGAATTTGCACATGAGAACACCTGAATAACTTTTTTTCCCCCAACTTTTGTATAACAGTGTAATAAGTTAATTTTTCATAATTCCCAAAACCTATAAATTTCATTAATAAAGCAAAATTCAATAAAAAACAACGATAAATAAAAAAATATTTATTAAACATAAAGGTCATACAACTTTGCAGAAAAAAAAATTTGCTTCAAAAATTTCAATAAAAAATTTTATCGAAAAATCAAACTCGTTTTCAATTCATTTCATCGTGTGACAAAATAGCATGGCCTAAGAAATTTATAATCGCTTTGTAAAATGTGTACTCTGAATATTTAATCATCAGCTAATTATGGTTCTGTGATAACGTGAAATGAAAACAAAAAACATGAACAGTTTTCGGCATACTTTTCACAATTGAAAATAATGCGATTGTCGTTTTTGTTATGAAAACATTTGCCCAATTCGCAATTATAAATAATTTAAAAAAAAAATATCTTAAAGCAAAAGTATTTATTTCAATGATTTATTTTTATTTAACGCGTGTCAAAATGTATACGAATTTAAAAAATTTATGTATTTTTTTTTTAACTTTTTGAATTGTGGTTGAAGTCTACTGAATGAAGTGTTGCTTAACTGCAACAAAATAACAAATAAATTATTTAAAAGCATAAATACACATTTGATAAATAATTTGTTTTTATTTACAGAAATCTAGATTGAAACTTTCTTTTAAAATACACCTTTAAAGGTAGGATCACACGGTTGCCGCAATGCATCAATTATTGGTCCATTTTATATGTCCATCGTGTGATTTCACAATTTATTGTCCCATACGACAATCGAAAACAATATTTTGATGATTTGCCGCAATCAAATGGAACTTTGGTGCGGCAATCGTGTGAACGATTGATAGGCAACCATGCCCGAAAAAATTTTTAAAAATGCGCCAATATTTATTGTGTTCTCGAGCAGCAATCAAAGTAGTCAATACGCGACAATTTATTAAACTAATTTATTTTTTCGTATGCGCCAAGAGTTTTCGTAAGTACAGAAAACTTAAATTTATTTTATAGGTATGTAGTTATAATTTATTTGATATGTTAACATGGAACTGTGAACTAATCTTTAATCCATAAGATTAATTTTTATTCGTTTAAAAGAACGAAAATTGCCTCTGATTTGTATATTTAATAAGTAAAAAATATAGAAAGCAGAGGAAATTTTATTTGTTTTAAGCGAACAAACCATTTTCACGTACAAAATGAAACAGAAAAATATTATTTCATAAAAAAATATTTGCAGGTAAAACAAAACAAAGAAGTAATAAAAGAATGCTTGTGATTTGAGCAATTAATCGTATTTTATTCAATTGTACTTGTGAAACTTTTGTTTTTATCTTGTTGAAATATAATCGTAACTTTTATTAATTTGAAAAAGTTATTTTGTTGCTGGTTGTGCACGTCTAAATGTTTCGTTTCGTTGCTGCTTAGTTTTATAAATCTCAATAATTTTGGTTGGGATTTTCTATATAACAATTGGGGTTCTGTAATCTTTTTTTGAGTTGTTGTTGAAGTCTACTGATGATTTGCTTAAGCAGCAACGACATGCATCTAGACATACTTAACCAAACAACAAACAAACTTGTTTTGAATTGGAAGTCATTTTGGCACGTTAAGGCGTGCCTGGATAGGAAAACGTTTCTATGAGCTTAACATTAACGAGTTTAGTAGTGCAAAACACTAACTTTTTTAACGATAATCGCATCGTTAAAATAATTATAACGAAAATTTATCGAATTTACTATTCAGAAACATTTTTAACGATATTCGCTGTAGGTTAATGTCAGCTGTGTCGTTATTTAAGTGACAATAATTTATGTGCTGTTAATTTATCGACAAAAATCAACAGAAAATATCAGTTGCGTCGTTATTTTAAGCGACAAAGTGTATAGACAAAAATTACAATTGTCGGATCGTTAAAAGTTACTGTAGTTACACTACAGGTTAATATTTTTAATCTTAATTCTTCTAAATTATGTTGATTTTACATTTCCATTTGCACCGTCCATTGTTTGTTCCGCACCACAGTCATGAGCGGAGTCTGCCAAATAGCTTGGTTCAAATCCTACTTCTGGCGTTCTGTCTTCATTTGCTGCAACTATTTTTATTATTTTTATTATTAGCTTCTTCGATGACGATAGTAGTGCTTTAGAATGATTGATTATGCCATGCTTAAGTATTTTCTCTTCAAGATATGTCGAACAGTGGCTGCTCTGAGTAAAGTTATTCCACCTAGCTTGTATTTAATAGGGATGTAACGATACGCCGTTTTGCCGATCCGATACCTATACCGATACTCAAAAAGAAATATCGACAATACCGATTCCGATACCGATACGCATATTGAACTAAAGTTAAAATTAACAATAGCTTTTATTATACAAAACTATAGTATAAGAGATTATTAATATTTAAAATTGATATTTGAATTCATTCTTAACAAAAAACATATTGTTTTTTTTTAATACATACATGATTTAGCATTGAGAGAACATTTCAATACTACGGTGCAAAGCAAAACAAAGAAACGTTTAATTTTTCTGTTTTAAATATGTTATTTCTGCTTTTAATATGTTATTTCTCTTAATTTTTATGCAAAAAAAATCGTTGAAAATTGAATTGTGTGCTCAAAACAGCTTTAAACAAAATTTAAGAAGTATCGCCGTATCGACAGTAAAATATCGCCGATATCGATATATCGGCAAATCAGAAATATCGCCGAATTTAGTTCCCTATGGAATCCAAGAAAACAGAATTGATACATTAGATCGATCCCCTGAATAATTTTGGTGTAGCACAGTGTAATTGAAACTAACTAGAAACCGATTTCTTGTGCAGTATAAAATCAAAACTTGATGTGAACAAAGTCTAATATTTATAATTTAATTGTTGCTGAAATACAGGGTGTATTCTCAAATGCATCACTGTTCTGCAAATGGAAGTTGAAATGTCTTAAACTTCTTCACTGAAGTAGATAACGTACAAATAAATGTCAAATATGGGCTTCTAACATGGTTACTACTAAAAGAGATTATCAGAAAAATTATATTGCATTTTAAATTAAAGTTTGCTCGTATCATGCAGAGCTGTGATGCATTTACGAACACACCCACATTTACATACATACATATGTACACAGAGAAACGAATTTATTTTTTTTAGTTGGGCGATGAATTGGAACGCATGCATCCTCGCGTTTATACCGGTGTAGCACGCCAAATATGTCGCAACCCTGGTGGTGAATTACAATCGGCAGATGCCGTAATTCTGCTTTTAAGTGCTGTTGCCAGAGATCTTTTTCGCATGGACATAACATGGAGTAAAATAGTTTCGCTATTTGCAATAGCGGGTGGCCTATCAGTGGATTGTGTACGTCAAGGACATCCGGAATATTTGCCCAAATTAATGCAAGGAGTATCGGATGTTATAGAAGATGAGTTAGTGCCGTGGATAAATGAGAATGGTGGATGGGTAAGTTAAGATGTTTAAGGAAAGTTTTAAATAAACTAAATATACTGAATTTTTACAGTCGGGTATTAACAATCACGTTCATCCAGCCACCAATAAACTGAATCCTTTGGAATGGACCACCATTGTTGTTGGCAGTATATTTGGTTTATTTTTAATGTTTGTTTTAATAAGATTTTTAACAATATATTTAATACCAAAAATTTATCAGCGTATAGCTGGTAAATGAAATTTATATTTTGTATAGATGTAGATATGTATTATATAAAATAAATAATATTAAAGAACAAACAATGAAAACTATTTTTTAATGTTTGTCAACGCAAAAAAAAAATTATGCGTAGAATATTTTAAACTTCCTCCTTTTTTTATAAAAAAATGCATTGAAATTGATTAATAATTTTTGTAATAACGAACTATAAAAGCTTTATATATTTCAAGTTAACAGATTAGTTCAAAATAGCTTTTATAAGCTTGATTCTTGGACACACAAAACGCTTTTATTAGAGTAAATCAATTGTCAGAGCTGCCAGATAGCAAAAAATTAAGTTAAAAATTTAATCCCACAAGTGCATATTCAAATTTAAAAGTTTGTATGTTTTGAATGTTTATAACTCCACCACACAGAAACTTCAGAATGAATTTTAATGAAAGAAAACTCCGAAAATAACGAAAATAGCCCCTTAACAACATTTGCTTATCGGCTGAATGAAATAACGCCCACAGCAAAAACTTCCAATTAAATTAAACCAGTCACAATAAAATTTAATTAAAGAAGAAGAAAGTTAGATTAGTTCCACAAACTAACTATACAATATCCAATATTCAATAGCCTACTATTACGAATATTATGCGTATGTATTACGAATAGTTCGCTTGGAATATGTATTACGAATATTTTTTTTTAGTATATAAGGAAGTCTCTGCTGGGGTATCTGTTCAGTCTTAAGGTGACCGCCGACGAGTCAACATCAATAGACTAGACTGCCAACTCACTCTACAACCAATCCCGCAACTATACTTAAGCTTGCAGTGCACAGCATCTAAAAAATCACATGCGCATGTGGCTCTGACGTCATCACGAAGCAACATTTGCCACATGCCGTGTACTACTAACATGTGCACATGTAGATGATCACATGCTTACAGATGTGCTGCCTCAGAAAATGTGTTTTTAATTCGGCTACATGTGTCACATTTGTATTTTGAAACAAAATATTTTTATAAAAATTTTACGGCATGTAGCCACTACAACATGCTGAAAATTTGACGCATGCGCATGTGTCATTTTACATGCCGTGTAAAAAGGTATGTTTGTAGGCCTTAAATATTATTATTTATTTATTTACTTGATATTAAATTATAAACCCCCATATTCATAAAATTTAAAACGAGTTTGAAATTTATTTTAATTCAAACTTTTCATACAAAATTTTCTTAAAATGGATTTCAAATTCATTTAATTTTTTTTATGAATATAGGGGTATAAATATAAGTCTAATCAGCCTTGCCATTTTGGTGCTTTTTTCCTTTCTAAATATCCGAAAGTTTTTTGCAACAAGGCAAAAAACAAACGCTGAGACTTTTCTCAATAAATTTTTATAATTCCTATTAATAAATTTTTTTTATTAATAATTTGCTAAGCAACAATTTTACTATTTTAATTTGCATGCGTGAACACAGTAAAGGTATTCATTTCAGTTTTTTTTTTGTTGGAAAAATGGCAAAATGTATTTTTTTTTACAACGAACACAGGAAAAAATTCCACTAAAAGTTGAATTTTTAAATTCAACAACACTGTCAGTGCTTTAAAGTAAATGCAATCGTATCTACAAAATTTTCCAACTCTGGGCTCCATTAAGATGGGGAGGGAGCAGCTAATCTTGTGCTCTCACTAAATCTCTTAACTGTTTATTACAATTGTTATTATACAATAGTGTTGGGGATCGTTCGTTATAGTAGAACAAAAATAGCAACAACAACAACATTATGGTGCACATACCTAAACATACACGATTTTATTTAGCTCCTCAGTTAAGTTGGGGAAACAAACATTGACAGACATTCGTTTAGTGAAAGATCCATAGATCTTAAAAGCGGCAGAAAATAACCAAAAATAAAAATCAACTAATTTTCTACATACATACATATGTACATACATATTTGACTGGTTTTTTGTTGTTTTTCTATTAAATTTATTTTTGCCATGTTTTGTGTTTTCAACATTATTTCTTCTCATACAACTCTTTGATTAACGTTGAAAAAGTTGATTTTTTTTTTAATTTATAAGTGATTTTAATAAAATAAATAATATGGAATAAATTCATTTCTAAGCAATTAACTTTTAAGAAAAAATGTGATAAACGAAATTGGAAGGTAAAAAAGTTCTCAACAATTGTTATAGAAAATTCTATTTAAAATATTTAAATAAATATGAACTATTACAGAGCAAAAAAGCGAAAACTTAAACAACGAAAGAGTCTAAGGTTACCCACATACATATGTACATATACATATATGTATATATTTATGTAAATGAACTGAATTGGAACACATTCGTAACAAGCAACATCTCCCAGTGGGCAACATACACACTAGTTAGAAAACAAATTAGTTCAAGCGTAGCAGCAAGGTAAGAAAACATTGGCTACATACTACAGCTAGAATATTACCTTGCTAAAATAATTATACGAGTACATCACGTATGCCTTCACCGCCGTCTACACCACGCTCCATACGCACAACACCCGCTTTTCCACCGACTCCAAAATTAGCCAGAGCTAAGTTAAAGTCATCATCGCTAGATCATGAATTATTTTTAACATCAAATCGCAAGCTGAGACCTTTGCACTCAAGTTCCTCGGTAGACTGGCACCACCATCACCATCACCAGCTTCATCATCAAACGTCTATAGCGCACACCATACCACGTACCGGTTCCACCTCATCTCTAGCCAGTAGTATACAATTTCCCTCCTCATTAGCGGCAGCAAATAACTATCAAGATTTTAAACTTGATATCATTCATCAGGTGAGTGATGTGATTTTGTTTTCTTCACTAAGATTTCTTTTTTTTTATGGCAAACAAACTTTTATATTATATTTATACTGGCCTTTGTTGTCAGTTTTATAATTTCAAAACGTTTAAAATGTGTCGTTATCACTTCAAAATGTAGTTTGTGTACTCTGTACCTTTCCTTCTCAAATTTAAATGGCAAGTAAAGGCTCATCACTTTGTGGGTGAATTTTTGTGGCCCCTAACAAATTTTTGCCTTATTTGGTATATTTTAAATACCCTATACCAGATTTAATGAGATTAATTTTATATGACTATATATGACATGAAAAAATTCGAAGAATTCAAATACAAAAACCATTTTGGATTTCGGAATTTCGAAAAATTCACATCATATTCATATATATTCTCGTATTTATGAACCATTTCTTTCTTTAGAATTTGGAAAAATAAAAATTATATACAATTTGAAATTATAACTGATGAGAAATGATAATAAGCCATTTAAACAAAAATTCCGCGCGAGTTTTTTAATATTATTTTTCCCGTTTTTTTTATTAAATTCGGGAATAAAAAAATTCCCCTGGAAAAACGTACATATTGAACCATAACCACCAAAAAAGATTAAGCGATATATTTTCTGAACTTGGTTTTATTTTTGGCGGAAATTGATTAGTTTTACGACAAAAAAATTTTTGAAAGTTCGAAAATTATGTCGCTTAAGCTTAGTTTTTGGCGGTTATGACACGATATTATAAACAATGACTAAATAAATACGGGGGGCAAATTACTGCACTCGTTATCGAACGAAATTACAAAATATTGCCATATAAACTCTATTGAAATATTTCGTAATTTCGTTCGATAACGAATGCCGTAATTTAAAACGAATGCCCAGAATTTTAAACTTTTTTCTTGCATATTCTTTTCAATAAAATAAAATTTCAATTTTATGTCAACAATTTCCCAAATAAAACAACCGGCTTCGAAATGCAATGACGCCACTTATCACTTTTATTTTGTTACCAAAGAATTTATGATTGTGATTTATGATTCTTGAGACAATTAATTCCCGTGAGAAATAAATTCCGAGGGAATATTTATTCACAATAGTGCTGAATACAAAATTTATGTTTTTATACGAAACACACACGCATGTTCGAAATTTCAAAAATTATTTCGAACTTCGGAATCACTATAAATAGATGGTTAATTTTAAAAGTAAAAACTTGAAAATATTAGTTTTTTTTTCTCCAGATTTGGAAATACATACAAAATTAAAACATCTTTAGAGTCCAGCTGACATGAAAAGCTAATGTTTTTGTTCGAAGTTCACAAAATTATTTATTCTTGAAGTAAGTAGTTAACATTTTTTTTAGGTAGTGGTACATACTATTTACAGCTCTACTGCAAAATGTTACTGTCATTCGAATCTGCGAAATATGGAAAAAATAAACAGTTTCAAGTTCAAATGACACGAAATTGATGTTTTGTACAAAAATATATATGGTTGATGTATGTTCGAAATTTCGAATATAATCTCGAATTTTCGAATCACACTAAAATATCGATTCATTATTATTATTCATCGATTAAAGCATTAGATATTGCTTTAACGAATATAGTAAGTACATCATGCCATAACCACCAAAAAAAGCTTATGCGGCATAATTTTCGAACTGAATTTTTTGACTAAAATAAACTATTTACAATCGTAAATAATCGATTTTCGTAAAAAAAAACGAGGTCCAAAAAATGTGTCGCTTGAGCTTTTTTTTTTGGCTGTTATGGCTCGATATATACAGTGAAACCTCTCATAACTGGACACTCACCGTCACCGTATTTTTGTCCGGTTCTTAGAGGTGTCCGCTTATGAGAGTGGTAGACATTGTTTTATTTTAATTTTGGTTCTACAAAACTAATCCGGTTATTAATGGTATCCGGTTATAGGAAGTGTCCGTTAGGAGAGGTTTCACTGTAATACCAAAACTTCGTAAGATTTTTTTCAAATATGCAGGTATAAAATAACATAAAATTTCAAGTTAAACTTTAAGTATCAGAAATACATACATATGTATGTATGTTCATATCGTTACCTAAAACGCAAATAGACTTATATAAGAAAAAATTTAAATTCCGAAGTACTTCATCAAAATAAGCGCTACAAAAAAACCAAATATGTGCGAACAAAAAAAAACGATTTTATTTACTCTATTACAGTGCAACACCAAAATATTTTCCATTTTAACTTGTGTTTTCCTCCTTCTGTAAAAATATGAAATATTAGTTAGGGCGTTTTACATTGCAGGTAACATCATAGATATAATACTATACATATCAGTTTTAAAAAGAAACGTTTTTGACTTAAGCTGATAAAGATTCAAGATCATGAAAAGAAATTTTATGCAAAACTAAGAGTAAAATTTAAAAATTTATTTTTGCTTGAACTAAATTCTCAAATACATACATATGTATGAATCTGCTTTTATAGGGTATCAAAAGTTTGACCTGTATTGAATGGATTTTGCTTTTTTTTTCTTTTTTTTCTGTTTGTTTGGTTTTGTTTACTTCATTATAATTCCTATTCTATTTCGTTCGCTATTTTTTTTCCTGATAAAGCTGTTTAAATAATCACTTATTTCGCTTCTTTAGCTTTTTGCACTTTTTGCTTTATTTACTTCGTAAATTTATAAATATTGGTAATTTTTTTGGAACATTTAATTATTAGAACAGATTCAGTATTTTTAAGATACAAAAGATTGTACTTGTGCTTTATTTAGTGTTCTTATGACAAGTTATAAAAATTTCCCCAGTTTTGTTTTTGTGGCGAACATGTATTTTTAAGCTCGACAGTCTACACCACAAATATTAATAAGTATGTACTTTAAAGTATAATAATTTAAAAAAAAACAAAAGAGAAAAAGTTAATTTGCTTAAAACTTTACTAAAAAGTTAAATTTATATTTTAAAAACTCTATTTTGAAAAAGGATGGAGTTTAGAATTTTGGAGCTTTGTACACATGTACGTCCTCCTACTTTTTATAAATAGTGTATCGATAGTTTTGAACATTATCGATATATATTTTTTTTAAATCCTCATTATTTCGATATATCGATTTTTTTATATGAAAATTTTTTTTTCCAAAAACATTCCAAATTTTAAATAAATACACATACTAGCATACATACATACATACATACATATGTGTTCACAAACATACATAAATTTTTTATTAAAAATTCAATACTTATTTATCAAACCATTCAATAAAAACAATATGATTTTTAAATAAAAATAATAAAAAAATTCAATATAAACGATAAAATAATGGAAACAAAAAATTTAATTTGAAAGAAAGTTCATATACATTTATTTATACTCAAATCGGATTTATTGCGTATAAATGTCCAAAAAATATATATTCTAAAAATAGGTATATTTTTGGTCAAAACATCTCGAAACAAAAGAACAAATTTTTCATACAAAAATTTTGTCTGACGTTTTATTATTTTTTTGCTTTCAAAAATTATATCACTCAGTGCTGTCAGTAGATTTTTAGAGAAGTACCTACATATGTTAAAACTTTCGCTAAGAAATTAATCATTTTAATTGTAATTCTATGTAAAATATGTCAAAATACAAAAAAAGAGTTGTATGGAAAATTTTTTTTGGCTAAAATAAGTGGGTGATAGAGCTGGGTCCAACTCGGTTATTTGTTAATTTTTGCCATAAACCTGTGTTTTATTTCCACACGTTTTATATGTCTTATCACACAAATTGCAAGAAGCGTTTTTTTTTTAATTTCCACATAGGCGACATATTTCTTTACACGAATCCACTAAAACCACATAAAAATTACTTGCAGTTTCTACGTATATTGACCAAGGCACATCAAAAAGTTAGCCCTGGTTCTACAACAAATATTACAGCACAAAAACCGCGTGAACTTTGTTGGTATAAATTACCATAATACTTGCCGATGCAACGTTACATTGTCTTGTCAGGTTATAAGAAATGACAAATAACATACAAAACTCAATATTTTAGAGTTATTGTTGACGATAATAAAATCTTAGGCTTATACCCTACAAACCAAATTTGACATTCCGTCGGTTGGTTATTGGTTTGCTACACAGTATATTCAAAATACATTATGTCTGCAGCAAACCAATAACCAACCGACGACTTAAGCTACGGTCACACTTGTCAAACATTTGCTCAAAAAAAAAAGTAACCAGCAATCATTCGTTAAAGTATTTTGAATTTGGATGAGAAATATTTACAAGAAATATTTTTTGGCGATATAATTTGAACTTTTTGAGATTTTCTGCTAAATCGCACTATGTACAAAACACTTCATTAGTACCGCGCTAATAATTTTATGCTTGTACTATTTCATGTACTTATCACGATGATGATGCTTTAATTATGCATGCCACTATAAATATATTAGAAATATGTACTATGTATGTGTATACTTCAAATGTGATTTTAAGTGTGAAATGAAATTTAGCAAATTTAAAAGGAATTACTAGAAATAATAACCAAATACGAAAAAACACAACAATGCCATTTTTGCATGAGCAATTAAATTTAATTGTTCATAAAATATTTTGAAGAAATTGTGGAAAATGTTCCTTTCTTTTTTTTATGTATGTATTAGTGAAGCACGAATATTCGTATTTGTATTCGAACTGTCGAATATTCGACCATTTTCAGGCGAATACGAATACGAATAGTTTTCCAAAGAAATTAAATAAATAAATGTATAAATCCTAAAAGAAATTTAAATAAATGACTAAACATTTTAGTTTGTACAAATACATTAACTTTTTTTATAGAAATTTGTGCTTTCTATCATTTTCAAATATTATTCAATAACGATCATTAAAATTTTGGGTACTTTTTATTAACTTTAAAGTACGCCAACAAGAGTGTGCAGTCAGTCCTTTTTCATAACAATTTTTTAATATCTCATATTGCATATAATATTCGTATGCGTATTCGCGAACATCGTTTGAAATATTCGTATTCGTATCAAAAATTCACATTCGTTACATCACTAGTGTGTATGCATATATGTTCGTAAGGCCGAGTTTACATCTGTGTGCCATGTGCCACACAAGCGTAAAAAATCGTAACCAACTAATTACTAATGAAAAACTGTTTGATTCAGACATGTATTTATTAAGTTAAACAGTTTCATACATAATTAATAGACAATTTTATAGAATCCAACATGATTGCAAACTGTTTAAATCAATAAATAAATGCCTGAATCAAACAGTTTTTCATTAGTAAATAGTTGGTTACGTTTTTTAGGCAAATGAGACACAAGAAATGCCAGATGTAAACTCAGCCTAAATAATTGCTTTGTTTTTATTATTAACATCAAACTTTCTTGACCTTGTATCGTTTGTAGAAAAAATCACGAAAAGCGTAATTTTGAGATCTAAAAAGCGTAAAAAGCAATAACGTGAAAAACAAGTGAAAATTCAAGCGAGTGAAGTTTAATAATGTTTAATATCTTCTGAGCTATTCTCCATTTCTACATTAATATCATCTTTAGTGAAATATATCAGACGAAAAGTGTATGCTTTACACTGAAAAAATAAATACACCAAGTTTTTATTAAAGTAATTTTAAGAAATACACAAATTTTTTAAAAGCACTACTTAGTGCGTTTTCTTACTTACTTTGGCACTAACGCTCAACATTTGGCCTTTTGAGTCTTCAAAAAGCACTAAAAATAGTGCCAAAAGCACAAAGTTGGCATCGCTCATGAGGACACCCATTTTTCTAAGAACCAGGGGGCAAATTACGGCATTCGATTCGTTTCGAAATTTCAAAATATTTCCATATAAACTCTATTGAAATATTTCGTAATTTCGTTCAGTAACGAGTGTCGTAATTTGCCCCCAGCAAACAAATTTAATATTTTTCCATAATAAAGCAATAAATAACAATAAAAGAAGTTTCTTACACGCACTTTTCTCTTGGGCGTTAATGGCCTAAGTCGACTTATGCTGTTATCGCTTTTAAGCACAGAAATTAAAAAGATACTCATTCTAATCGTGATCGTTTTTCCCTCCAAATATTTCCCCTTTTCGATAAAGTGCAATCGTGAATAATTCCCTAGAAAAGTTTTTCCTTTTTTTGATTATTCACGATTGCAATTTGTCGAAAAGGGGAAATATTTGGAGGGAAAAATGTTAGCGAAAAATTATTAGAAATTAATGTGTCATTTTTACTTTAAACGAACGCTAAATTAAATTTTTCTTAATAAAAAGTTTACAAATTTCGCACTTTTCCTGGAAAAGGGAACGGCATAATAATACATATATTGCACTTTTAATATTTTTTAACCTATTTTTTTCTTTTTAAAGGGAAAATGTCTTTGTGGTCAATATATACGAGCACGTCTACGGCGAGCTGGAGTTTTAAACCGTAAGGCCATACAAAGACTACGTTGCATATTAGAGCCATCATCGGAAGCGGTGTATGAAGTATTTCCAGCACTAAATAGTGTGAGTTATGCAATATTAATATATTCCTTGAATATTTTTTATTAATATACCAATACATTTTGCCTTAATTTTACAGATGGGTGAAGAACTTGAACGCATGTATCCGCGCATATACACAAATGTTTCGAGGCAATTGTCGCGAGCTCCCTACGGTGAATTGGTAGACAGTGATACGGCACCAATGCTCTTAAATCTGGTAGCAAAAGAACTTTTCTCACGCAATAACGGCAAGGAAAGAATAACTTGGGCGAAAATTATTTCAGTATTTGCGGTATGTGGCGGTTTTGCCATCGACTGTGTACGCCAAGGGCACTACGACTATTTGCAATTTTTGATCGAGGGTATGGGTGAAGTAATCGAAGACGATTTGGTTCAGTGGCTGGCTGAGCGTGGTGGTTGGTCGGGCTTACAACACCACATACGACCGAAACGATCACAACATTTTAGTTTTTTGGATTGGCTAACGTTTTTTGTGGCAATTTCCGCAATTCTTTACATTATAGTGAATTTCGTTAAACACATCGGTTGCCATTGTTACTCATTGTTATTTTAGTTAAGCATAAGAACCAAACTAAATTATAATTACATAGCGCCGCTTTATTGTAGCATGGTCATATCTAAAAAGTGAACTCTATGCAAACGTATTTATTGTATACTTAGAGCCTTATGCGTAACGAAAAACTGGCATAAGTAACGAAATTTAACTATATAGGTATTAAGGTATTAATTTAATCGGGTTTTTGCTTTAATTTGCTCGATTAATTAATCGAGGTTTTTGCTTAATCGGTTAATAATAGGTTAATTTTGGTATTAACCGGTTAACCGATTAATAAAGTTTTTCCATAAATCAAATATTTTCAACAACTAAAACTGCATAAATTATTTATTAATTTGATTTTATTAGTAAAACCAAAAACACACATAATAATTCTTAAACTAATTCGGTTAATTTTTTTAGAACATTTCTTGTAATACCATCGATAGTTACTTCTGTTGGCGGGTCATCATCTGACCCATAATGACAGAGCTCAGCGACGAATATTCTGCAAAAAAAGTTAATTTCTGAATTTCTTAGCTTTCGTTTTTGTACTGTCTCTCATTAAATATAATCCTTAATTAAATCGTTATCAATAGTACTATTGGCTTTTATTAAATTATTAAATAAAAACCTAATAATTACCTCTAGTTAGAGTACCAGAGTCTCTAGTGAAACTGTTTTATAGCCATGTCCAAAGATTTTGAAGTTTTACTTAAGTTAGGATTACCGAACATACTTCTTTGTTAGTTTGAAAAATATTTTCTAAACACACGTTTTGCAAATGAGACGAAACAAATAATTATTCACAAAAAAAAGTTGTAATACTAATAAATATGAAAAAATTTGTTGCGTCGGTTAATCGACTAAAATTAACCGGTTTAACCGTTAACCGAAAAAAGCCTATTTTAAATTAACCGATCAGTTAATCGGGTAACAATTAACCGATTGAATACCCTAATAGGTATGAACGAGTTCCTCCATATAATTTGACATTAAAAATCGGCGCATAATGTAGTTTGTAAGTATGCCAAAACTTCTTTAGACCATTTTAAATTTTGCCAATTATGCTACGAGTAAATTCGTGCCAGTTTTTCGTCATGCATAAGGCTGTCAATGTTCAATATCTTCATGTAAATTGCATATACTAAAATCATTTCTTGCTAAGATATTTCTTCCAGAAAAACAAAACAACAAACAAATGAAAACTGGCTTTTTTAAGTTATGACTATGTTTTGTTTATCATTTTCGATATTTCCAAACAAAAACCATAATGAAGGTGTTCGCTGTTTGATGCAAATGGTCTTGTATAAGTGTAAATGCAAAATATCGTAGCTTTTATTTGGGTTGAGTGTGTATTTTGTTGTTGGATTTAAAAAAAAGCTACGAAATTTTGCATATATGTGACGCGGAAAATAGAAAGGGTCCTAAGGGTAAACACCAGTTTTGTTCAGGAGAGCCATTTTAAAGATTTAAATACGTGTATCTTTGGTATACCATCACTTCATAAAACGCGCATGTCTCTGGGAGGGAACTCTTTTGGGGCATGGGATCGGTCTCATTCGAAACTCAGATGTTGTCCAAATCAAAAAAAAAGTTAAAATTGATTTTTTACCCTTAGGTCCCTTTCTCTATGCGCTGTCACATATACTTACGCAATACCATTTGCGTCGAACGCCGAATACCGCCAGACAGATAGCATATGGGTATTCGCAATTTTTATATCTACATCCATGATATAATAAACAAGGTAAAGGCAGCCGCCCTTAGAACAATTACAAGTATAAATAACAAAAATTTTAAATTTTAAAAATCTAGAAAAGATGCGATTTCTTCTAAACGGCTGGACCGATTTTCTTAAAACATGGCTAAGAACCCTCTCGATCAAGTCACCTTTCAAACAGAAAAAAACTTAATCAAAATCGGTCTAGCCGTTTGGTATGTACGTGGACACGGACAGACACACAAACACACAGATGCACAGACACACACTACAAACTTATAATATCCCTTTTTTAGTCGGAGTTTAAAAAAGAGGGTTTTTTGTATATTACAAATATGAAAAAAAAAACATTAGCAAATTTTAATATGAATAAGAAATTGGAAACTAAAAATTTTTGACACAAAAGAGTATAAATAAAATACACACGATTTTACTTTGTTAATTATGCCATCTGTACGTCCTTAAGCTACGGTCACACTTAGCAAATATTTGCCAAAAAAAAAGCGTAACCACCAAATACTAATGAAAAACCTTTTTACAGACGTCAAAAAGGAGGAGGTATGTATTTTTTTTATATGTTCACACCGATTTCTCCGCCAACTGTGAAGCGACTTTAAAAATTCTTTTTTGAAATTGTATACTCCACAGGTGGTCCCATTTTCACAAATATGCGATAGGAGCAAGGGAATGGGTACCTCCTATACAAATTAATTATTAATTACGGCATATATGGAATACTTACTATATCATTGAGAGGCTTCAAACTTGGTGAGAATTACTTTATAGTTAATGCGCGTAATCCAGCGGAAAAGTGATGGTGTAAGAGTGGGGGAAGGGCTCCCTCCCATACAAATTAATCACTAATAAACCGATTTCTCCGTCATTTGTAAAGCGATTTTAAAAATTATTTTTCTATCTGAAATGGTATACTCCACATTTTCACAAATATGCGATAGGAGCAGAGGGATGGATACAAAAAATTGGTGGTGTAAGAGCAAGGGAAAGCCTCCCTACCATTTAAATTATTAATTAAGCATTGAAAAGTAAATAACAAAAATTAAAAATTTTAAAAACCCCCGAATATATCTAGAAAAGATGCGATATCATCTAAACGGCTGGACCGATGTTCTTCAAACATAGAACCTTCTCGATCAAGTCGCCTTTCAAACAGAAAAAACTAAATCAAAATCGATCCAGCCGTTTGGCCTGTACGTGGACACGAACAGACACACAGACACACACTACAAACTTTATAACCCTTTTTTTAGTCGGGGGTTAAAAATAAAAATTAAAAAAAAAATTAAACCGACTTTATGCACTAAAAAGTTAAAAACAAAAAAAAAAGTTGCTAACTAAACGCAGAAATAAATTCCTAGGTTGTCAACTAATAAGATAGATTCTTTCTTCTTGGCACCGACTGTAAATAGTTAAGTAGTTAAGGCATATAATACTCCTTTTATTTTTAACTTTTTAGTGCATAAAGTTGGTTTATTTATTTTTTTTTTAGTTTTTATGATTCAGACACTTGTTTATTAAGTTAAACAGCTTCACACATAGTTATAACTAATAGATAGTCAAAAGGTTTTTTATTAGTATTTGGTGCTTACGCTCTTTTGGGCAAATGATTGCCAAGTGTGATCGTGCCTTTAGCACTCTTTAAGATATTTAGTAAGTATAAACAATCGGGCATGTTCTGACACTCGTAAAATTTGCGATTCTGACTAAATATCGCAGAAGAGTTTCTGTTCTATTAATTGTAATAGCAAAGAAACATTAAAATGATTAATAAATTAAATTAAACATTTTTTCTTTTGATGTTAATTAAAAATAGTTGAAACTATTAATGTTTATTAAAAAAAATTTTATTTATAAAATGATATTTTATTTTGATGATTTTGCCTTTCCATTGCTTGCTTATTACACTAGGGATTTCAACTAACAGCTGACCTAAATCAACATGGCAAATCGCAAGCAAAACGCGTGATTTTAACTCATTTTGGCACATACAACTGCTTAGTTTAAATTGAATGATTTTTCATGAAAATTCATGCATTTTTTTGCACGAAACTTTTTTATTTGCTGATTGCATCGCTATAGCAGATAACGATTTATAAAAAATGACGTATCATGAATCTCTGAAGCATTTTTGGCAACTTTTTGATCTGAGTGGCTTTTCCAGCTCTCCTACAAACAAACGAAAAATTTTCATTAGGTAAAAGTTGGCCTTTACTGTTTTTCTTTAATTTTCTTTTAAACTTTGGTTTCATTTCTGCCCTAAAAAAGTTTACTTTGACAAATTTTTACTATACCACGAAGTAACTCCATGTAATGAAGAAAAAAAAATAAAGAAACGTACAAAGAATAAAGCAACTTTTCAAGTACAACAATGTCTACTCAGTCCAATTATTTGTTCCCTTCCCTGCTACAATCTCAAGAATTAGTAAGGTAAAATTTACGTGTGCGAAAGAGGTATTACCGAACATATAGAAACAAGTTTGGGGCGATTTGCAACGATTATACATTTGAAAATCATGCGAATGCCAGAACACACCTGTAGGTCTTTTATATAGCAACTATTTTTTCTTAATATGAATTTGCTAAATTTGAACCCATGCTCGTCAATGACACGCCTGTGTTAAAATCATGCGTTCTGCACCTAAATTGAACCAATGCATTTGCAGTAGAACCCATGCATTAACTATTGATTTATTTTGCATGTCTTTTGCTGGGAATGTATGTATGTAGATTTATGAATTAACCAATGCAAACAAATTATCAAATTTGCTTATCTTCCAATCTTGTTTGGGCAATTCATTAAAAATTAATTCAATTCCTAGCAAGTCACTTAATAAATTTACTAATACATATGTATGTATATTTAAGCTCTGAGCTAATTATTTGTATCTAGTTTTCGTTTATTAAATTCGTTAAATTATATTGTTGGCGTTAAGCTCTGAGCTAATTATTTGTATCTAGTTTTCGTTTATTAAATTCGTTAAATTATATTGTTGGCGTTATTTCTCTTTTTTTAATGCAGTAAGTTTTTGTATTTTCATAGTCACTATTATAGTAAAATAAATGTAATATGTTTGAAAATTTGGAATTTGTTTTTTAATTCGTTATAAAGTTAAGAAAAAAACGGCGACCGGAATTGTCTGTGCCTATTCCGATCATTTATGTATTCCATCCTTGTCTAGGGGAGTGCTAACTTGCTCTCCTTTTCAACAACACGTTTAAAGTAAATTTCTTTGTGTATTTATATCAGCGAATAAGAAAAAAAGTATACGAGAGTTAAATTATATTAGTGGTGAATATGTTTGCGAATCAAACGTACCAGCTGGGAAAACACTTTGTGCAAAGGTTTTGGACTTTGCTAAATGCAAGTGTGGTCAAATTATATAGTCTTACCATTGACAACACCATTGCCAGATGCAAGTTTTAATATGAAATCGTTAACGAATTTATTCCCTTCCAAATCTTTATTTTTTTTAAATTGAATTTTTTTGCTTATGCGCAATTCATACTAAAAATTGTTTAAAGGACTAGTATATAGAGAGTTTGCGTAAATATATACTATCAGAAAAATTGCATAACACCCTAACAGCAAATTAAAAATTATGTTTTATATACCATAGGGTCTGTAATTCGAAATAAAAGAAAATACTCGTCAGGTAATTAAAAATTCTTGCAAAATTTCACTCTTACGGTAAAGCTGACAAACTATCCATAGTCGTGCCTATCGATAGTTTGTTGGAAAACTATCTATAGTATCACATTCTTTTGCAAATGTAAAACTTAATATTTAAATACATATCGCTCCTTTAGTCAAACAACGTCATAACTCAAAAAAAAAATTATTTTGATGCGACCTAATTTTCATATTTTCCGAGTTTGGGTCTAGGCTTTTGTGATTTTTCTTCCAATACAGCTACAACATGAACCTCAAAAGACTTAGGGCATGAAAATGAGAGAATTTAAGGAAAATCAGGCTTCGAGTGAATTTTTTTTTAATCTTCTCAGATTCCAGGCCAGGTGAAACTATCAATGGCGGTATATTTGTATTATCGCATTTAAGCAGTGTTCACATTATATGTATTTGTCGTGTGGTATATCACTTTTTCACATGTTAAATTTGTACATATAGTCTGAACACCTTGAAACAATAGCATGTGTTATTTCTCTGTGTGCAGTACAAACGACAATTTTGATTTAGAGCGTGTTCTATTTTCAAGTGACAAAGCATCTGACATGAGCTGGTTTTACATAAAGCAAGTGCTTGTGGCAATAAAAATTAAGTAAAATTGTAAGATAAATTAAAGTAAAATTAATTTAATGCATTAAAAACTAAAAATTAAAGAAAAAATTTAAAACGCATTAAAAAAGTAAGCATTTGTTTACCTTTAGACTTAGACCCAAGCTCGGAAAGTGTAAAAATTCTGTCGAATCAAAATTTAATGGTGATTTTCGGATTGAGCGAATTGAGGAATTCGTACGTATAGGCTCATTCGGGTATTTTAGCCCATGCGTTTCCGAGAAAAACTCGACAAATCCAAAAATTCATTAATTTTGTGTTGCTGTCTTGAGTCTTTCGAATTTGGGTAGCTTGGTTACAGACTTAAGAGACATGCCGCCGGTTGAAGAATTTTAACAAATATTTTTGCCAACTTGAAAACCTGAGAAAGTAAAATAGTTTGAAAGTATGCACTCGTATTTTCTATGTAATTAATTATCTTTAATTTGTAGTTTTCTATACTATTTTATACAGGGACCGTAACTGCTATATTTTTATTTTAAAAATTACTTTTTAATCATTTTATTTCATATGATTTTAAGAGCTAGTGTCTTACTACTTAGTTAAAATTATGTCGAGTACACATCTAATAATAATACTACTCACAATCACCCTGATCGGGAATAAAAGGCGAAAAAAATTAAAAATATGCTGACACAACATGCAGACATTGGTCCATTTCATATGCAAAAAACTAAAAACACTATACATCGTCTATTTTTCATGCGAAAAAATTAAATGGGCTATACATACAAAATATAATGGGCTATACATGGTTCATTTTTTAAATTTTTATGAAAAAATTTAATGAGCTATAAATTGTCCATTTCGATTTAAAAAAATAAATGGACTATATACGTCGTCTATATTTCGTGCAAAGAATTTAATGAAATATACATCATCCATTTTTCATGCAAAAAAATTTTTTATGAAAAAAAATTAATGGATTCAATTTTTCAAATTTTTATGAAAAAATTTAATGAACTATAATTGTCCATTTCACGAATTTTCAGGTGAACTTTTATTCCCGATACGGGTGATTATATTTTTTATATGGAACGAAAAATATCTGAAACGTTGCCACTAGTAGTACACACTATTGGGATGTTTTAGCATCGGTTGGAAACTTTAGATTCTGAAACAATTTATTTTTCATTACTACTTGATAGTTAAATTTTCAACAAAAGAGAACTAATATATTAAATTTTATCGAGTTGTCAATTTGTAATACGTTTTTTCAACAATAGTATCGCTATCGAGAAAAAACCCATCGATAGCCCAATGAAAACAAAACTATCGATATTTTCCCAGCTCTATCTTACGGCATTAAATAATGAATACACTTTGGTACGCGATGGAAATCGATCGATTTCAAAAAAAAAAATACATATATTCCAGTGAAAGATAACGTTCATGTTTTTTTTAATTGTTTTCAAGGAATTTAAGTTTGCATACAATATTCTGAGCCTCGAAAACTTTCAGTGGAATATGTTTTTTGAAATCGACCGATTTCCATCCCATGCCACAGTACATTTTTTATGCAAAAGTCTTTATTATTTGAGGCTGTAAGCATTTTAAAATGTTAGATAGTATTACATATTTGAAAGCTAACGCTTGTTAGAGTCTAAACAAATTAGAAATTCTTTTAATTCCATGTTGTATTATTGCTATTTAATATTAATTTTATTCAATTAAAGTATTATTTAAATGTTATTCATTTGTAAATTGCTTATCATTAGGCAGACAGTAATGCAGCAATGAATGAAATGTTTTAGGGGTGAGATTATTTTCGTGAGGCTTTAAACTTAAACTAAACAAAGAACAAACACAGGACAATATGTGTAATTTTTAAGATGCGTGTTTTCCGGTGTTTTTATATCTGAATTGTACAAAAATTTCATTTTTTAATATCAAAAGAAAGCATATAATTAAAACTAATAATCAAACTTTCATTAAACTAAAGTTAATTTAATGTAACAAAAAGCCTATACACTAAAATAATATTAATAATACATAATAATAATCATATGCAAAGAAACAAACAAACGTTTTTAGTTAATTATTGAAAAAGGAAATAATAAAAAAATGGAACATTTCAAATGTTAAGGATTTTTGTTATAAACTTAAACTGTCCACTTAATTATATTATAAGTAACGACAAAAATTAATACAATTTACATTTTGCTTTTCTCATTGGCAACGGTTTCTAAACGCTCTATGATTTTGCTCAAATCCATGTCCTTGTTGATTTTCAAATACATTGTCTTGCGTACTTCGTGGAAAGTCAACCAAGCGGGCACTTCTTTGGCCAATAATTGCAGATGATTTTCAATTTCTTGTGAAGTCAGGCAGGTGCGAAAACTGTTTTGAATTTTTTTAATGATAATTTCTTGGGTCAAAACACCTTTGCGCTCAGTAATGAAAACATTGCGCAGGTGACGAGCCATTTCTGGTAAACGCGAATACTTCGTAGCCTCTTGATCCTGCGAAGGTCTGCGTGTCATGGCATCTAAAGCTTTGGCAGCTTGTTTAGCACGAATTTTCTCTAATAACGATTTTGGCACACCTTTTAATAAACTGGAGCTGGTGGTGTCAGTGGTCGCTGTTGAACTGGATTTGTCTGCTGTTGTGCTTTTAGTTGTTGTTTCTGCATTAGTGTTAGGCCTATTTTCTGCAGCAGTGATACCGCTGCTAGTTGTGGGTTCTAGATTTTTCATATTCTCTGCCTTTACTTTGTCCGCTTCTAACTTGGCTTCATATCTTTCCATAACTCTTTCCATAGTCGTGGAACAATTAAAAAGATTTCGTGCAGTTGACAAAATATCTTTAGCCGATGAGTATTTCTCTACATTTGGTGGCTGTGGCAAATGGCCCAGTTCAATTTCAGGACAATTCTCTAAATTAAAATCTGGATGCCAACGCGTTACTTTTTCCTTGGGTATAGAAAGAGGGGGATCCAATGATTTCAGAAACTTTTCGTGTTCAATTTTCACTTTCTCCAATAAGACACTATGGAATTTTAGCAGTCTTTCAGTCATTACCTGAGGATTCATGGCATTACTTTGTGCTGAAGCCAACACATCGTCTTCATCAATTTTATCCAATTTAATTTTTTCGGGCACATTTTCCACATTTGGCGTTATAACTAATTGGAAGTAGTCAGCCTTAGAAGTTGAGCCATAATTGCGCATTTTCATTTGTGTGATTATGAAAGCCTCGGGATAGAGGTGTTTTATTTGAGCTAAATGTGATTCATGGAAATTTTTACGCATCATACGCTGTACCGCTGGCTTGAGCTTTTTGAATGTAATGCATTCCTTACGATTATGGAACATCGCACAGACCGAGTCGACCGCCTTGAAAATCTCAAACAAGTGACGATATTTATAGGGAAGTGGTAATTGGCCAGCTTTGCTACTTTCGGCCAAAGACAGGAAACGTTGATAGGCCGGTGCAACGACCATTTTCGATGGTGAGCCCATTTTGGCCGGACTGAATAGTACACGTTTAGAGACATCGGTGTGACGTGGTGACATAAGTTCATTTTTGTCTGGGGTTTTAGGTGGCAGTTTTGTGGGGGTTTTAAAGGTTTTCGAGGGGCTTTAAATAGATTAAAAATAAATAAAAAAATCACATGTTAGATTAGCTCCATTTTAAATAAAATTATTTTCAGCAAATGTTAAATGAAATTAGAGAGGGAAGAAAAAGGCAATCCATATCGACCAGTGATCTGCATGATTGGGAATCAAACGGCATAATATTGCATTTGCTAAAATGAATATTGCGCTAGCACTTAACATTAAAATAATGAGTGATGCTATTGCATGATTCATATCAATGACACTGTTGTTAATAAACGCATGCCACTGCGTGCAATCTCTATTCATTCATATGATTCACTAAAGCAATGAATCAGTATGATTGTTTTGAATACTTCTTAAAACAACTTCTGACAAATACAGTTTTATGTAATATTATAAAATAAAATAGCTAGCCACATTTTATATTATAAATTGTTTTAATACGAGAAAAACTATTAATTAATACGCCACGTTTTATTAACTTAAGACAGCATCTTGTTAACACGCTTTTGTGTTATTTGATTGCTATACAAAACAATCAAAGAACAGTAAGAATTTTTATTGATTTTTACTAACAGCACCAAAAAAGAGAGTGAGTTAAGGACAGTCAGTTGTTAGAGAGGCAACAGTGCAAGCAATATCATTAGTACATATTGATGTTAAAGAACAATACAAAAGCATTGTAAAAGTGAGTGGTCAGCGAAAGTGAATCAACTCATACAGTTCACTGATACGACCAAAATTTCAATCAATAATAGTTGCGTTCGAGAGCCCAAAAGATTTTAATTTTGTTTACTACTTTCCCTGGATTGCGTTCGCGTACACATAATAATACAATAAATGAGAAGGCGATATGAGAGAGAAAAAAATGTAATTTCATTGTCTGAGTAAATCAGGGATGCCCAAAAATATTTTGCAGGTGTATTGGTGCGATAATTTGAATTACAGTGATACGAAAAAGTAAGCACAAAAATAGTAGACTGTACAGTTCACACTGAATTTGCTATTTACAATTGGCTTTTTTAAAATTTAGCTAAAAAAAAACAAAATGTACTGAAAATCTTCCGACTTTATCAAGTAAACAAGTAGCAAATTCCTTAATAAAAACTCCATCGGTAAACGTAAACATAAGGTCACTATAACTGTATTTTTTTTAAATTAAAATCCAATTTGCTTTCAATATTTTTTTCCTCCAACCATCATTAATTTTTTCTTATCCTTATAGCTAATCATTGGTTGCATTCATAAGACGTAGCTGTTGAGCTCAACAGTTGTGAAACTGCTGGCAATTGTTGGCCCCAACAGCTACGTCTTAGAAACGGCTTGATGTATGTAATGTAATTGTATATCTTTATTTCGTTATTTCATCGAATTTGTAATGTAAAACTTAACAAATATTTGTTGCTGCCACCTAACAAAGCATATAAAAGAAATTGCTCTATTTGACCAGCTGTTCAGGTTGAGCACAACGTGTTGACTATAGGTAGCGAAAAAATTTTATGATGGAAAATTACTCAACTGTTGAGTGGAGCGGATATACTCAACTATGTGTTTCTAAGAAAAACAGTCAACAGTTGCGCAACTGTTACGTCTTATGAATGCGAGCATTGATATGAAAAGAATAATAATGACTCTAAATAAAATTTTCGAGTGCCTTTTATATGTCTGAAAACATAAGGCAATGTACATATGTTTATCAAAAAGTACTTGTCGCACACTTACATTCAAAACAAAAACAAATTTTAAAATTTTGTTGCGGTTGCCAATATAACTGTGCGACAAGTCGAACGTTCGTGACATCGTGGGACAGACCCTTAATTTCAATGAAAAAGTCAATTTTCAATAACATGTCGCTTACGATAAAATCGAAAAAAGGGCTCGATATTACAGGGAAACAAATCTTAAATGTGCCCTTTATGCGAACTTAAAGGAGGCGTGCAAAATTTATTGCGTTTTAATATTTTTTCTTAAGGTAGAAGAAGTTTATGTTTTTGAAGGGCATGTTTGCCGAGCATGAATAAAAATTACTAAAACAAGAGGGAAGTTTAAAATTCCGGTGCTTATTTAAAGTTTTTGTTTTCTAAATACATGTTTATAAAATTTTTTTTAAAACATTTTTTAATTTGATTTTTAAAGTTTTGCATTAGTTCTCTTTAAAATTTTTGGGGAGACAGACAACTCGCAAAAAATCTACTTCTCCCTCATATTTAGGATAGCTTCATTTTTCCCAGGGGAAAACTATAATTCATAATAGGAGGAATAAGAAAAAACAAATTATTCTCAGGGAATTATTATTCATAGTTTTGCAGTCTGCTATTGCAAAAAGCCTCCAAGCTATAAATTTCATCACTAAATTCATAGCGTAAGCGCGGTCCTTATTTCTCATATTGCAGATATACATTAATATATACATACATACTTTTTTATATATATTTGTAATTACTAGCTTCTTCTAATTTCAATATTTTTTAACACCATGTATCCATGTATGTATGTACATATGTATGTAATTTTAAGTTGAGGTTATAAGTAGTTTGCTGTTCATGTACGCTGGGAATTAAACACAAAATACATATGTATACATATGTACATTAGGGTGGGTCAATTGTTTTGGTCATCAGGCATCGAACAAAAACCAAATTTACACAAAATTTCAAGAAAATTACCCTAAAGTCAAGTTTTTCGTTGTTTAAAAGCATTTATATAATCAAGTAACAAAGTAACAAAAACATCTTGAATATTTTCGCTTCCGATTTTGATGACATTTTGTGAGAATTATGCCTCCGATATAACTAAAGTTAATGCATATCTTAAATCATTAAACTAGTTTCTAAATATAGAAAATATAAAAATTCTCCCATTTTGAAGTCGCTATATTTCGCAATATTTTTGCACTAACAATAGTTATGCCGGAGGCATCATTCCTACAAAACTTGATCAAAATTGGAATCGAAAATATTTCAAATATTACTTCTGTTACTTGGTTATATACATACATACATATGTAACTGCTTTTACTCTACGAAAAGATTGGATTTTGATGCGGGACCTGTTTTGATTTTATACCCCTAGTTTGTTAGGGTAATTTTCTTAGAATTTTGTGTAGGTTTCGTTTTTGCTAGACACCTTTTAATGTTTTTTTAATTTTTTTCTCACACGAACAAATTGACCCAGCCTAATTAATATATAATTATATATAAATATATATGTATGTACATATGTATCATATATATTTACATACATAGTTATGTATTCGTATGTATGTATGTGCTCTTTCGAAAACAAGAAAAAGAAAACATAATACAAGTTCTAATCTACCTGAAATAGGCAGTCTAGCACCCGTAAGCGATACATTGAAAAAAAAATGAAAATGTTAAGTGCGCAGCAAATAATAAAGAGCTGCACAAAACATTCACATTCACTTGCTCTCAAATAAAATAACATTCACTCATACATATATGTATGTATATAGTACAGTGGTGGGCGCTCTCAAATTTTTGGTAAATTGTGTATGTGTTGAGGTTGCGAGCTACCCACCAAACACAAAGCTAAGCGTTTGAAAGATAATTGTGCTTTTTATATTTATACATACATAATTAGACATATTTTCTATTTTGAAAAAAAAACGTTGATTTAGTAAATTTATTAATTTAAAATAAAACTTTTTCTAAATAAAGTCAAATCAAAAAAATTAAAAAAGATGGGACAATAATTTATTGTTTTCCAAAGCTTTTACACATATTTGTATTAAGCAAACCCCACAATCTTCAACGCATGAAAATGTGAAATTTGAGATTTTAAACACATTTAACATTTTTTGCATTTTTCATCACATGGCGATTGCGTTTTAACGTAAACGCAATTTCAAATAAAATTAGCTTTCTGTGATGCCAGTAAGCTCGTTGGTGGAATTTGCTTCCCCTATTTAGCTGACAGCAAAAACAACAGCAGCTACGCAGGTACATATTAACACTCGTATCTTATGTACATGCATACATACATATCCTTACCTTAATATAGAAAGGCCCTAGGTCAGGAAGGGTGGTGCTATAACGTACCTCCACTCGGAGACCACTTTGGGCCCATTGTGATAAGAAATGCCATAACTAATTATTTCGATAGAATATCTAATGTGTCGAAAAAGGCAAACATCTGTATTTCAAAAATATTATGAGTTAGGGTCTTTCTATATTAATGTAACGATAAGTATTTGTTTGGTGTTTTTTTTTCCATAAAGTGAGTTCAATTGGATCATAAAATTATGTCTTAAAATTACTTTCGGCTAATTCATTGCAGACCTTTAGTAAATAGGAAAAAAAATTGTTATAAAAAAAAATAAAAAGGTTTTTAACGGACAAAAGCAACCCCTGAGATAAAACCGGAGAAGACGAAGGAAACTAACGATCAATATGTATGCATGTATGTATGTATATATGTATGCATGTAAACAAAATTTCTAAGAAAAAAGATCAACATACATAAGTACATAAGTATGTTTGTACACAGGAGAGTAAGGCTGAGTTTACATGTGGCATTTCTTGCGTGTCATTTTCCCAAAAAAACGTAACCAACTAATTACTAATGAAAAAATGTTTGATTCAAACATGTATTTATTGATTTAAACTGTTTCCAATCATGTTGTATTCTATAAAATTGTCTATTAGTTATGTATGAAACTGTTTAACTTAATAAATACGTGCCTGAATCAAACAGTTTTTCATTAGTAATTAGTGGTTACGCTTTTTTTACGCTTGTGTGGCATATAACACACAGATGTAAACGCGGCCTAAATGATGTTTGCATGCAATATACAAACTATAAAATAAAAATAATCTACATTAATATGTATATACATATTAATGTACATACATACATATGTACATAAATGTTCATTCCTTTTTTAAATACGAAGACTTTCAAAAACCGCCTGATCTAAGTGAGGTACAGTTTGTTAAAAAATTCTTCACAAAATATATAAACATTTGATAAAGAAAATGTAAACTAATAAAAAACATTATAAAAAATACGAGAGTAGGCCACCCACAGTTATTAACATCTCATTACTTTAAAGTATGTATACATATGTATGTATGTGCAATACCTAATTGAACTGAAAAAATTTGTCGCGTTAGCCTAGTGAATGTTTTCGAAAGTTTTATACGATAAATGTTCGATATATATTCGGAATCGATACAGATGAGCACATATCCACTAGGCTATCTTCACACATTCGAAAAAATATCGAGAAGTTCGCTTTAGCGAAAATTCGTATTTTTTTAGATTCGCGAACAAATATCGAACAATTTTGTCTCCAAATTTCTTCGCTTCAGTGAGCATTTGTTTCAGGTCAAGTGGGTATACATGTCATTCCAGATGAATAATCATACCGTCTGTTATGAACAGAACAATAATTGTACGCTTTAACATTGTTTCCATGTGTAAAAGGTCCTTGTAAATTTTCATAAACCCCATTATACCAGGG
Source organism: Tachina fera (assembly GCA_905220375.1). Lineage (NCBI taxonomy): Eukaryota > Metazoa > Arthropoda > Insecta > Diptera > Tachinidae > Tachina > Tachina fera. The sequence goes on along the minus strand of LR999967.1, from coordinate 32,976,407 downwards.
GTGTATTTTCTCAACAGTCAATCGTTTACTTATGTAGGATAGTGAACCTTTACTGTCTATTGAATAAATTGATGAAAATGTGTTTTCAAAATATAACAACAAACACATATGTACATATGTATGTACTCCTAACCTGTTCAAAGTAGCGCCAGAGTGCCGAACATCAATCGGCTTTTTATACAAATGGATACATATACGCGATTAAATTTCTCTCGTGTTTCTCTCGATGGGCAGCTCTGATGTACTCGTATAACACAAAAAAATTTAGTAAATCTTAAGATATAAAATTTTCAAGGTTCATATTTTTTTTCTGAAACGAGTTTCTTCGCAAACTGTGTTTACATTAAGTTGCAATTTTAAAAAAACATTGAATAGCGCATCGCAATATGGTGAGCCCACAGCCATAAAATCTGTAGCAATAAAAAAGTGCTAAGTCACTTTTAAACTTTTAAATCGATTTTCAGAAATGTACATCTTTTGCAGTTAAATTGGGAAATTTGGGTTTTGGAAAACAGCATACACACTGCAACTAATACATTCGATTTTAAATATACCAAAGTATAAGTTTAGTTAAATTAGATTATAAGTCCAAAAAAGATAAGTACCACTGAGCTATAACTTCCTGAAAATCGTAGGTACTTCTGAATATAAAGATTACAGGAATTGCTTCTTTTTGCCACAGAAAGACACATGAAAAGTAAATAAAATGGCCGAAATAACTACGAAAATTAGCATAGCAATTAATATTTGTGGATCAATTATGCGCAGCTATACACAGTATGTATAGTATATGTATCTATGCATGTATGACAACACTACGAAGTAAAGGCCACTCAGGGCCAATTTCACCAAATTATTTAAATATCAATCCTTATTTAAGTATTTTTTATATGAATTGATATTTAATTAGAATTGGTGAAATTGGCCCTAAGTAGCATTTTCTGGTCTAATTAAGAAACATATGTGATCAAAGTATAATCTCGATCACTGACTGAATCAAAAATCAGTGAGACGCGAAGGGAGTCGAAAAGAGTACTTGTGACTGTAGAAATCTGCATTTCTTTATCATGTTTTTGTACTTATGAGATTTCATTCGTTACATGTAAATGCAAGAATACATAAAACTCTTTTGTAGTTTTAATTAAAGTGCACATTTTAGATTTTCGCTTGCCCCTGCTAAATTAAGTATACAAATAAACTAAACTAACAAAACATACAATGGAATGTACATACATAAATATTTTCATTAACTTCTTTCCATAATTGTCAATGTAATCATAATTTCGGCTACGACAATGATAATTTAAAAAAAATATGACAAAGAATTAACATTCGAAAGCCAGAGAAATTGCCTTACGAAAAGAGAGATAACAGATTGATATAAAGATATTCGTCCTTCTATTTGTACTTTTGTACTCTTAATTGTAATGCACTTATTTAATTACATGCATTTTTTAAATACATACATATACATATGTTGGTATGTATTGTTTGGTATGTAAGAATTAATTTTGTTTGTAAGTACATTTTATAATTTTTCTGGCTATTTCATGTAAATATGACCTCAATTTGCATACTTATACATACATACATATGAAGTAACTATGTATGTATATTGGTTCAAAACAAAAATGCTTTAAAGTAAAAAATTATTTAATATTGAGACCGGGTTTTTTTAAGATTTTCTTTTTTTTTGTAGGCCATTTAGTTTAACCAAGTAAGTATTTAAAACAAATTAAATTTTGAATGTCATACGAACAAGTTAATTTAGCAATAACTAAGAAATAGTTGAAAGTGGAATATTAAATAGGGCGGGAAAGTATTAACACCAATCAATGCTAGTGCAATATAGTGTGATAGGTTAGGGAATGTTTCAAATAAAAAGTAAAATTTAAACTAAATAAATTATGCATTTTATACCCTGAATGTTTTAGACTGGGAGTTAATGAAAGCCTTGTTTCCAAGGTTTAGAATAGATGGAGATTAAAATACACCAAGTCCCTCATTAATTCCATTCATTTTTCATTTGAGCACAACACAACACAGCTAGTAACACTTACCTAGTTAAGACTTCCAATTCAATTTTATCAAATTCTTTCAATTGTACTACAGGAGTTTTTTTAGCTGGTGACAATAGATCCTCTTTTAGTTTGCGATTACGTTCCTCTTGGGCCTTGCGAGTTTTTTCCAACTCTTGTATCCGGGCCAATGAAGCCTTCAGTTCTTGCAGTTTAGCACTACGTGTTATTTTTGTTTTGACTTCGTCGAAATTCAATTCCTTCCTCACTAACGACTTAATTTCTCCCGGTTTAATTGCGGTATTTGAACCTTTTATAATTTGTTTTGTGGGAGTTTTCAAACCCTTTTCCATATTATTAGCATTGTTTTTAGATGTAAATGCTGTGATCAATGTCACAGCAGGTGTTTGCTCATTTTGTTTTTGTCTAGTAGTGGATTTGGGTGTAACAGCAGTCGATTTTTTACGTGGCGACAAGGGACCCTTTTGTATAAATTGCACCAATTTTTGTTGTTTTTTAACACCATCTTCAACTTTTGAAATTTTTTTAGGTGACACACCGCATTCGGGTATTTGGGATGGATCTTGGACGCCAATACGTTTGACAACCTTAGATGAGCGCCCGGAGCGGGTACGACCTTCAATTTTATTTTGTGCCGAAATATTATGTTCATGTTGCTGTTGTTGAGTTTTTATGTCATTTATTGGGGAATCAATGGGTGCATTTTTTACATTTTGATTTGTAGCTTCTGCGTCGTCGAGAAGACGCTAAAAAAAAGCAGAACAAACAATATGATAAAAACAGCCCTATAAATACTAAAAATTTTATCTGTCTGCTACACTTTTTCAATAAGCAACAACAATGGCAGCCACGATGCAATGAACAATGAGACTGTCTCTATAGGGGTGGATTTTTTTTCAAATGAAAAAATATGCACAAATTCCTTTGCATCGAGGCGTCATTACAATTTTCAAGCACACAAATTATTCCGAATGATTTGCAACTTACTCTATTTTTATTGGTGACCACATCCTCAGCAGCAGCACGTTTCCTTGTATTGAAATACGCAGCTATAGAAGGTTGAGCCATTTTTTGCTTTAATTTCTTTTTATAGAGGTATTTATTTATCCACTTTAATTATTCTTTGCTTTTAGTTTATCACAATTTGTGTTTTAAATTGAATTGGAGTTTTTCCTCAAATTATTTCTTATGTTCACTCTGAAATGTGTGTATGCAGTAGCGTATGAAGTAGTAAAATGACTGACAGCCTACAATTAGTTCTTCAGACACGTCTTTTGGTTATCCCGCTTAAATTTCGACTGACAACTTTTTCCCTCCAAAAGATCAGTCACTACATACGATGACGTTGACGTTTGCTTGACGTTCTCACCACCGCTGTCAACGTCGTTGCAAGCGCGCCAAAAATGTTATTCTTGCTTTTGTTTATGTTTATCAGAGAATTGAATGAGTGGCAGTGGTGAACTCGTTAAGCAGCTGTGTGCCAAGTTGAATAACAGAACAGCTGTAATATTGTGATAACTCACCACCTATAACGCAAGAAAACTGTGTAAACCTAGTTAAAAAAAATTCTCTATTTACCTTCTGTTTCACTAGCAACTTTTCACTTTGTTTTTCATATAAAATTATCTCATTCAGTACTTACGACTGTGTTATTTTTTTTAGATCATATGAATTTCGGTTGATGTTTGATATTTTCCAAGTCCACGATATTTTGTGGTGCTGTAGATTGTAAAGATGGCGACGATGGTCTTGCAAGTGGTGACAGTGGCAATTGATCAGCGTATGGTGAACATCGTTTGGGTGGTGTCGGTCTTTGATTAAGTGGTGTATTTCCTATATGGTACTGTGGTGAATTACATTGCATTTGATTTTCATTGCCCTTGTCCAATGCCCTGTCACATATATTTGACGGAATACCTTTTCCATTTTCTTCACGATCTTCAGGTAAAAGACGGTATTTTTTCAAATACCTATAGGAAGCATTTGATATGTCCGTGGGAGCTCTTCCCATATTTGCTCTATCTGGTGGTGAAGCATTTGAGGCCATGCCGTCTAATGCGCAACCCATATTTAATTCTTTTAGTAATTCAGCCAACTTCTCATTGGGCAAATACTTTAGAGCCAATTCATTCATCGCTAGGCTTGTATCAGAAGCAGATTTGGGTATTAATGGCGTTGGTTTGCTTAATGGTTGTTGATATGTAGGCGAAGACACCATTTGTAAAATATCGCGTTTTATAAGTTGTGGAGAAGGGGGTCTGTAGGTTGTAGACTGAGCTGATGGCTTACCTTTCGGTGATTGTAAAATGTTGGTGGATTTCAAGTGTTGAAGAAATTTATTTTTGAGTATTGGTTGATCATCTTGAATTGAACTAATTTTATCATTATTATAGGGTGCGTTATCTGTAAACCGACAAATGGAGTATATAAGTATTGTGTGTTATTTCCATTTAGTATAAAGACATACTTAAGTATACTTATTATATATTAGCTCACTTACCATTGTCTATAAAATCGACTTGTGTAGAAATGTCCCGGCACTGCGTTTTCACTGGAATTTGTGAGAGATGGCTTAACAAAATTGATTCTAATATTTTTGAAATTCGCTGTTGTTCAAATTTAAGATCATCCAAAATTTGTTTTAGTTCCTCAACGTCTTTTTTGGAAGCCAAATTGGACCAAGAGTCAGGCTGAATATGTTGCGATTCTAAATTTGTATCAGTTTGCGTTCCAGCACATATAGTTAAAACTTCTCCAAACGTTTTATTTGGTAAATGGCTCAAAGCGGGCTGCATAGCACCCAATGTGGTCTGCGTGTGCAACGTTGGCATATTTTGAACTTGTTGAAAGGGTTTATTACAACTTTCCAAGCTGCGACGGTATGTTTTCTGGCTATCGAGTTGCACATTACCATTGCCGCCTCCAAAAGCATTTGCATTCATATTCGATGCTGGATTGTTATTTAATCGATTCGCATACACATTTGTTCTAGCGCTATTGTAATCATTTATCATTACATTATCCCCATGAAACTGCACATTTGCTGGTGACGGATAAGTTACCTTGGGCAGCATATGTTTCTTCCAATCGGCATAAGTTTGCTTATTTTGTTGTTGTTGTTGTGAAGTAGGTTGTTTCAAAGCCGCCTCTTGCTGCCCAAATAATATTGAAACTTCTGGGACCTGTGGTCGTATTATTCCTTCGCTTTGACCACTTGGCACATCAGAGCATGGTTTAGGCGCCATTCGAGGCAACATATCTTCAGTTTCCAGTTGAAACATTTAAAGGCTTTTTTACAATATTAAGTATTTTAAATTGCAATAAAATCTTCTCTTTAATAACAATAAAAAAATACGCGTGAAAAACAAATTTAAATTATTTCTTTTAATAGTCAGTGGTGAATAATTATTTATTTACATAATATATATACATAAATCGCGCTGCCACATTTTACGAAGGCATTTGTCCTGAATAACAAACAATGCTGCACACAGACGGAGGAATATGCTAGAAAAAAAACGTGTTATAATTTTTTTCAGATGATACCAAAGAGGAAACAGTAGAATATAATTCTTGTAAATAAATAAAGGCGAAAGAAAATATTTTTAGTTCAAATCGCATTCTTCATTCTTTTTCCACTATTTCCATAATTGTATGCGTACCAATATTTCTATATTCTTAAATTTTCTTGTACTGTAACTTTCATTTTTATATCAATCACATGTTACATTCCACAATTCTAGAAATTTTTTATATATATAAAAAAATATTAAATTTTATTAGCATTAACTCATGCCATTAATTTTTTAGTGTGTTAGTCGCTATTGACACTATGCCTTTTAGCCTGTTTGTATTGACAATTTTCTTTTGAACCCCTATGAAAAGTCACACACATTAACATTAATAGCCTGTTTGTAGAACGCGACAAGGGCGACTCACGACGAGCCGTTTCATGGACGACTACGTAATGAAAAGCGTTTGTATAACGCGACTCGACTTTGTCGTGCAGCTTACGTTAATTCGCCTATATATCCCACCCTGTGGCAAAACATTATGTTGCCAACATGTCCAAAAATTTTATTCATTTATCTTTTTTCATAGAAAATTATAAATTCAACTTGAAATAATGGTAACCCTATTCTTGTGTTAAAAAAATTCAATTGACAATTGAATGAAAAATTATTTGTATGTATTTTTTTATTATTTTGTTATAAAAAAATCAATTGTTCTTCAAAATATCTGCTGTTATTTGAAGAACAAAAATTAGGATATGTATGAAACTGTGTAAAATCCATGTGAGTGTATGTGTATTGTCAGTATTTATTCATTTTGGTGCACTTTTTTTGAACACGATTATAATTTTTCATTCGCCCATCTTGACATTTATAATGAGCCAAACCGTGTTACACAAACCCAAGTAAATTGAGAGTTGTTACGTTTTTTAATTAAAATCGTCAAAAGTCGCGATCTAAAAACCAAAAAAAGAAAAATGCTAACATGTTAGCGATTATTATCGACGAGTCGTGTTCTACAAACAGGCTGTAAGTCTTTTTTATTCATGCCTTTTTGGCATTTAAATACACTTTTAATGCTGAGAGTACCAAAAAGGCAAAGATAAATGTCATAGATGCTCTCGAATTTTAATTTCGTGCGTTTTCTTCGACACCGCAAGCTTCTCACCCCCTCTCACCATTAAACTAAAAAAGCCTGGCTGCATAGGCAAGCAGAAAAGGCACAATATAAATTGCGTCTTGTAAAAATAAGTGCGATTGTGCTGCAAATTTAAAAGAATTGAAAGCCAAAAATTTAACGTGTGTAAAAGGTGATTTGTAGAGGTTTTCTAATATCTGGTAGCCTCATCACCATGAGTAAGTTCACCACACCATACTAGCCAAGTTCAAGGCGAATTGATAACAGGTGACCTTAACAGTCCAGATGATTATCAGGTGTTCGAAGCCTAATTGAACTGCTTTGCACCCCGATTGTCAAAATCTCTTCTTTTATCTAATGTTTGTTTACATTTAAAGTGAAAAGTGTATGTGTTTTATAAATATGTATCTATGTATTGGTATATTAGTCAACTGTTTTTGACAGATGGGGTTTTTTAAAGCCAGACGAATTGCATGTTGTTTTTATTATTGTTGTATTGTTGTAGCGATAAGGTCACCTTATATGAATTCGCCTTGGCCAAGTTGTGTTTTTAATTAAACCACGTAATATCAATCCGTTCAATTGTCAAACTCCATAGCTAACAAGAAGGAAAAATTACTTTACATTTTTCCTTTTGCTGTTTTTATATGGTGTTTGACAGTTCGAATCATATCACATTTTGGCTAATCTTACCCTATCAACGCATGTAAAACATATGTTTTCTTATTTCTAAAAAAGTCCGTAATTCCGCATGAAGTTAGGTGTGGAAAAGTTTTTAAGTTAAATCTATTTAAATTTAAATAATTGAAGATTTTTAACTTTAAATATATATTTGTTATTATGTGCATACATCGTCGAATATGGCAGGTAATTCTTATGGTTATGCTAACTGATTTAAATACTGACAAATTAAACCACATTTCAACTACTTTGCAGAAGAAATCGTCGACCTAATAGAAGAATCTAACGACGAAATAGAAAACTGGATATATTATAGTAATGAAGTTAAAAGCCAAGAAAATCCAGAAGCGAATTCCTTTACTGATGTAGATGGAAGCCAATTACTTTATATAGATCCAACAAATCTAGTGTCAACTGACAATGAACAGAGATTTCATTATGATTTCAACGATGAAGGAAATGATCCAACGGAAGAAGCGCAAGATAATATCGATGTATCTGAACATAACATAATATTAAAAGAAACTATTGATGAAAATGGCCAGCTGGTTGAAGAGTATTTTTGTGGACAGTGCAATTTATCATTCAATAGCATAGAAGATTTTCTCGGCTATCATCCTTCTTTGGAGCTGTTGAATGAAAATCCCGAAGAGCAAGATCAAGAACAATTAAAGCCTGACGTAGATGACGTAGTGCCAATAGCAGCAGAAGACAGATTATGGGACTTAGTAGAGAATTTGGATGAAGAAAAAAATGATATTGATAAAGACGAAAATGTAGAAATAAAACCAATTATTGCAAATCAACAAGATGAATCTTCACAGGAAAATGAGATTTGTAATAAAGAAATCGAAATGGATAAAGAACGCTATTTCTGTTACGATTGTCAGCAGGTATTTACGGATTTGACAACAGCAGAAAATCATGATTGTAACAATCAGTTGCAAAATTCAAACGACATCTCAGAGGTATGAATATTATGTCTTCAAATTGCATTAAAATATATATTAAAATTTAAAGTATGTAAATATTTTTTTTGTCTAACTCATATCAGCAAGTTGGTGATAGTAGTGTCTACAAGTGTCATTTATGCAATAAAGAATATACATCGTTTCGGTCGTTTAACAATCACCAAAGGTGGCATACAAATAATTTGCATGCTGAGCCTTCTGTTTGTACAATTTGTAATACAATATTTGCATCGGAGAAGAATTTAAAGTAAGTCTACTTTTTAAATAAAATTTTAAAGATCGATAAGTTTAGGATTATTGTTACCTGCATATGTATGTACATATTTGTTGTTAAACCACATAGAGCGAAATGCGAATATCAAATAAGTCAATATTTCACATATGCGATTGGGACTATAAAACCAACGTTATTAAAAACAATGTGCTAAAATAACGACTGCATTTTTTTTATTGTTAGTATTTAAACGGATCTTCTATAACTGTTATAATAACTGGTTTTTTTTTCAAGGTTACACATGAAGATGCATAAGAAGCATTCAATTAAAACCATACAAGAGGCATTACCAGTTGGAGCACAAAGTGAATATAACGAATTAAATAAATTCTTTTGTGAAATTTGCAATAAAAGGTATTTCTGTAATAATTATATTGCTGTAGCTGTATTTCCGAGGAGCGAATTGTTTAAAAAACATTTTAGACAATTTTCTCGTTGAGAAAACAGATCAGTACCAAAAAAGTATGTCTATGAAAAAGTCTTACAAAATTCTAACTTATCTTAAAAGTTTCGATCAAAAACTCTTGGTGATACACAAAAATATGCATCAAAATCTAGAGGAATATACTTGTGTTAAATGTAATAAAAAATTTGAAAATTTGCCCAGCTACGAAATACACATGCAAATGCACGTAGACACTGTTAAGAATGGAAATACATCAAAAATGTCCAATAAAACAAATGTGCTTGCTGATGAAGCCCCCTCAACATCAACTCGTGAATTTATTGATGCAGGTAAACGTAAGCATGCTTGTCAATATTGTGGCAAGGAGTTTCAACGTCCCTATGAAAAAGTGAAGCATGAACGTATACACACTGGAGAAAAACCTTACGAATGTGAAGTGTGCGGCAAGACATTTAGGGTTTCCTATTCGTTAACATTGCACTTGAGAACACATACCGATATACGTCCGTATGTCTGTGCCACCTGTAATAAACGCTTCAAACAGCAATCTGTTTATGTACATCATTTAAAAACCCATGACGCGGAGTGTGCTTATAAATGTGATATATGTAGCAAAAGTTTTCGCACTTTAGTACAATTGGCTGGCCATAAAAATATCCATAGTAAACCTTATAATTGTACTGAATGTAATCGACCATTTGCGTCTTTGTATGCTGTCAAAATTCATATGAAAACGCACAACAAGTGTCATAAATCTAATAAGAATTTGAAAAATCGGTGCAGCATTTGCGGAGCTTCTTACGCTCGTGTATTTGCTTTAAGTATACACATTAAGGAACATCATGGCATCAGTGTAGATCCTGTAAATTTGTATGCAGTCGTCGGCGGAAATGAAAATACACAAATGCGCATAGAGGATGAAACTGCTTTATTAATTAATGCAGCCAATGGGGCAATTAATCAAGAAATGCATTATATAAATGCCGGTGATGAAGAAGCCCCTAATGCTGATGATTACGGGGAGGCATATAGTATTCAAGTGGACCATGAGGAAAATATACAGAATAGTTTACCAAGTAATATTTATATGGATGAAACTGAAGCTGCTACACAAACAATTTTAAATACGGAGGAAGTAAGTTTTTTTCAGAACTTTTTCGCAATTGCGTACATTTGTTTCTATTTTCTTTTTTAATCTAGATTTCCATTGATAATTTCCCTACTGAAGAAATTATAACTGACTGGCTTGTGAAGTAATTTGTATTGTTATATTTTATAATTGAACATACCTGAGTTGAAGGCTTATTGTAATAACATCATATGCCACAAAAGAATAAATTGAGTTAATCGACTTTAAAGTTAAAAAAAAATATTAAAAATACGTAATTCATGCAATTGTACTGTATACCCTTTCAAGAACTCCTTTGAAACGACTATTATCACATACACATTGTTTTTCTAGCGAAATAGAAAAAGTTAAAATCAATATACGGTCGTCTTCTGTAAACCGAATACGAGTAAATTTCTCGTTTTCAAAATACATATTATTAATGGTCCTGCAGACGTGTTTAAAATCTTCCACGATAATTTTCTTTCAGATATGATATTTGAGAATCTATATAATAAAAAAAAAATTAAAAAAAATTAAAAAAAACATTTATTGAGAAATTTTTTAGATATTTTAATTGAACTGTAGTGAATTTTAATCAGAAATAATTCATAGTTAGGCTCAAGTTCAGTAATTTCAATTCTTATAGAATGAAATATTTTTTATTAATTAATGTGAGTTTCTAAAGAAGAGAAGAAAAATTAAACTTAGACTTTTAAGCTGGGGGAAATACCGATACTTTTCTGTGCAGCCACGCACTTCATCAGCACCCTAGTCTATCTACTTGGGTAGAGATTCTTATTAACATCAGCTATTTAACTTAAATGTACAATGAACGGAATATGAGAAACGATTGTTGTGTATACAATTGATTTACCTTTGGTAAACACATTTATAAGTATCACTATTAATTTTCTGTTTTTTCCAATTTTTCATTTTTCTATTTAGGTTAGCACGAAATTATTTTACTCTACCTCAGTATGTTTAACTATTCTTACTTATCTTTTTACGATCATCACATTAATTATTTTTACTTATTCGATGTACCATCGGTACATGCATGTAAGTATTATTGTAGTGGTCTATGTTACTTGTTGTTGCATTCTACAGTTTTTACTTGGATTTCCAGCATTCTGAAACTGTGATGGCCAAGTGAACAGTGATTGCCAAGTGAACATATTTTTGTCACGTGCCCATGATGTATTAAGTGAGAAATTTTTTAGATATTTTAATTGAACTGTAGTGAATTTTAATCAGAAATAATTCATAGTTAGGCTCAAGTTCAGTAATTTCAATTCTTATAGAAATAAATATTTTTTATTAATTAATGTGAGTTTCTAAAGAAGAGAAGAAAAATTAAACTTAGACTTTTAAGCTGGGGGGTATTTTCCCCCATTTATATTATAGGAGCTAGGTTTACAGAACAGGGCCGATAATAAAACAAGTGATTGAATAACTTCTGTAATTTCTACATCATTATGGTCGTTCAAATAATATTAATAAAACATTTGTAATATGAATTAAATTATTAAATTTTTTGTGCAATAACATCATAAGGCATCAAAATTAAAAATATATGTACATATATCTCACGAGTTTTTCGGAATTACTCACCGTTCTTCACAAAATTTCTTTGCATGACTTTCGCACATAACTTTTTCAAAATTAAAAATTTTAAATTAAGTTATGAAAAATTAGTGTGGCTTATGATGTTATTACGACAAACAATTTAACAAAAACATTGATACGTAGAAAGTCAGTTATCGTCTAAATCAGAAACTAATCGGAAAATATCTTAAATCTTTTGAGGGGATGCTGAAATGTTTATAATCAAAAGAGAAACACCTAAACCAGTTTTTAAATTCGAATGGCTTGTGATGTTAGTATAAGCCTTTCAATTCTGCCTTTGTTAAAATTTTTTTAATTTATTTTTTGTTCAATTCGCAACTTGCCGATTTTGGCACTTTTTGGAAACGGAGAATATTGGTCTTTTTCATATGTACATATGCATACATACATTCATATACAATATTAGCAATCTTTTTTCAAAGCTTTTTTGTTTTCTTACGTGCGAAAGTCCGCTAAAAATATTAATTGTAATTTTAATAAAATGTAACTTATCCTTGAATAAACTGAGATAGATTTTTTAGCATTTTATTCTTGCCACTTCAATCAGTTTTTTTCTGAGGTTTTGCCATGTGGTTTGAAGAAATATAAATTTTATTGACAATTTGAAATTTTATAAACCCTTGCAAATTTTTGTAATTTTGAATATTATATATGTAAGGGCCTGTTCGTAAATGCATCACTGCGCTGCAAATGGAAATAGAAATGTCCTAAACTACTTCACTAAATCAGATAATACACAAATAAATGGGTGTGTTCGTAAATGCATCACTGCGCTGCAAATGAAAATTTAACTGTTCTAAACTGGTTCACTGAAGTAGATAACGCCTAAATAAATGTCAAATATGTTGTACAAACATGATTACTACTAAAACGGATTATCAGCGAACTTGTATTTCATTTTAAATAAAAGTTTGCACGTATGATACAGAGCAGAGATGCATTTACGAACACACCCAATGTCAAATATGGCGTACAAACATGGCTACTACTGAAAAAGATTATCAGAGAACTTGTATTTTAAATAAAAGTTAGCTCATATGATGCAGATGTATGTATGTATGTATGCTGTTTTTAAAAATTCAGCACTAAGTTGTGGATTGAACAATTGTACGTCAGTTGATTAAAATGTAAATATACATATGTATATAAATTCAATTCTATTACTGTAAATAAAGTTAGATGCAGTGCTATAAATGCAAAATTATTCTTAAAAAAATAAAGTAACTATTCTATTTATAAATATCTTTAAATTCTTAATGAACGGGAATTTGAGAAGGACATAAGTTTTGGCAAATATATAGTTACCTATTGTATGCATATACAAATGGGCAAAGGATCTTTATTATCATCCGTTTGTTAAACGATTTTCTGCATTATTTTACTTTTTTCAGTTCGCCCTTCGCAGATCTTGCTCTCTTCGATGCCTCGTTCTCGACGGATAGACGACATCTCCTTGCTACTTTGGTGATGCCTTCTCAGCAAATGCGACACCGCTTGTTTAATAATAATTTTTGGACCTGGGTGTGCTTGCCAATACCGCGAAAACATTCATGTGAGATGTATCCTGTTTTGAGACGATACTCACATCCCTCTCCAAAGTAGATAGTCTTTCCAGGAAAGCACTGATAGGGCCGTAAATTTGTTCCAATTTTCTCACGTCCTGTTTGTGCTTTTTGACAACAACAGCTTAGGGATCCCATTGGTCGTAAGAGATGTATTAATGCGATTCTTTTTCTTCTCTAGTTTTGTATGACCTTCCTTGCCCACATTGCCTGGCAAGGCGTCCTCCCGGACCATTTTACTAGAGGTGGATTTTAATTTCGTATCATCCATTCCATGAAAATTAAAAACTTTAATATTAAATGCGAATAAAAAAAACTTTGCGAACATCGTAACATAAAATAGCATCGCAATAGAGAAAAGCCTTCAGAAAAATGCGTGTTGTTGTTATTTAATGACTGTCGGAGACCGGGCTCGAACCCAGGACCTTCGGTTTTGTAGTCAAAGTGCTAACTACCTCAGCCAACGCCACCCTGGGAAAATCTAGTATTGTTATGTACATATAAAAATTCTATAAAAACCAAGTTTTTTTTTAGTTATTTATGTATGTATATAGATATTTATTTTTCGTTTATATAACTTGTAATTCCTTTAAAACATAATAGCATTTATAATTTCGACTAATATAGAAAATACATTTAAAGTAATGAATGAAAAGCACTTTTTTTAAATAAACCAAATTTTTAAAATTAATCAAACATGTACATAATTAAAATATAGTTATTAAAAATTAAAGCCAAAAAATTTCAATATAAACGAACGTAAATAAAAAAAGCCATAAAATGCAAATTAAACTTATGTATATTAAAAATTATCATACATATATAATTTGCATATACATACGTACATATGTAAATCGATAATGGAATAATAATATTGCAAAAATAATCAATTCGTGTTATGGTGTTAAGAGTGTTAATGGTTGATGTTAGTTAGTTATACATAAGTCTATCGTAAATACACTTGAAGTTCATTGGCCGATTGAATTAGCACCTTGAGGCCCGGCATAAAACCAGAACATTGTGAAAAATCGGAACCAAAAGCAATTTGTGTATGGATCTGTAATGCATTGCCATAGTCTCCAATTTGTATGTATTGTATAATTTGATTCAATATATCAATGGTAGCAGGATTAAGCTGAATGTAAAAGAAAAACAAGATATTACTTGTTTTTTATTTATGGAATTTATTTAGAAACAATAACTTACGCGACCATCTCTTAAGCAGTCATACAGATTTTCCAAACGTTTGTTGACATCCACAAATTTACGTTTAGTTCGCTAAAAAAAGGAAGTTAATGGGTTTCAAATTTGACGATTCAATGCGATTATTATTTATCCATATATGTTTTACTATCTCATATTTATTTATCCAATACTTCTATCGTACATGAAAATCGGTCGACTAGTGCTGCAAATTACGGCATTCGATACGATTCGAAATTTGAAAATATTTTCATATATACTCTTGAAATATTTCGTAATTTCGTTCGATAACGAGTGCCGTAATTTGGTCATACTTCTGAAAATGAACACAGACTATGTGAATTTTTAGATGCAGACCTATATACTTTCTAAATTTCATTAAAATCGGTTTGATTTTTACGGAGGCAGAAATTCCCCCTATCGCCCTCCTCCTAAAAATGTACATATCCTATGTGAACTTTTAGACGCAGATCTATGTTATAAATTTCATTAAAAGCTGTTCTAACGTTTCGTAGGGGCAGAAATTCCCCCTATCGCCCTCGTTGTCCTACTTTTAAAAATGTACATAGCATATGTGACTTTTTAGACACAGATCTCTCTATGTTCTAAATTGCAATAAAATCTGTTCTAACGTTTGTGAGGGACAGAAATTACCCCCGTATCTCCCTTCTGGTCCTAGTTCATTCAAATCGGTCCAGCCGTATTCTGTATCTCGGCAAAAAATGCTGACCAAATACGAAATTAAAAATTTATAGTAAAATTTCCGCAGATTAGATTTGTAAGCCATTTCTTAATTTAGCAATGCACATTTTTTTCGTGGTCTGATGTAGACATTTTTAAAAAATTTCAAGTACACGGTAAACTTTTTTTCGGCTTTTGGCAATTTTTTTTTCGCTTTGGCGCTTTTTTCATTTCTGGCGATTTATTTTAGGTTTAGCATTTTTTCCAGTTTTGGCGTTTTTTTTTTTGGGTTTTGTCGATTTTTTCCATTTTGGAATTTTTTAAGTTTAGCTTTTTTGAAAATATCACCTTTCAACTTTTTGGTTTACGGAACCCTAAAGCTTTATTAAAAATTTATGTGGAAATTTTGCTTTAACAGTACGACCACACGAGCAATTTGTTGTGTCTTAGCACAAGCAATAACGTCGGCAGAATGATGACGTCAAATTGCTTGTGTTCAACAATGTATGTAGAGGTGGCGAACAAGTACATTCAAATATATTTGTATTTTTATGCATATACTTACTTAAATTATCCTTTATTAGATCTTTTGTTGATTGCAATTTGAAATTCTATTTATTTTATTTATTTAAAATATTTTTTCTTGCTGTTTTGTTAAAAAAAATTAATATTATTTTAATTTACCAGGAGGATAGATTGCCCAACGCCGACTGCATGATTTCACTATTAGGAAGAAACTTTCCCATTAGTATTAAAACCACGTCATCCGCATATGCAACTATCTTCCGTCCGCTCTTGTCAAAACGCCTAAGAATTGCGTTCATTGCCAACAACCACAATAGAGGTGACAACACTCCTCCCTGTGGTGTACCTCTTGTCACTAATCTCCTCAGGCTTTCTCTTCTCATACTCGAGTTGATGATTCTGCTGTTAAGCATGATAATTATCGACTCCACTAGAAAGTCGTGAACCCTAAGAGTCTCCAGCGACTCCCTAATATCCCCTATACTTATGTTCTTAAAGGCTCCCTCAATGTCTAAGAATGCAGCCAGTTTGTAATCCTTGTGCTGCAGTCCCCTCTCTATAACACCAACCACGTCATGAAGCGCACTCTCAATAGACCTGCCTTTACGAGCTGAGCTGAGCTGAGCGCCACTAATGACGCGGGTATCAATTGTGTTTCTTAGATGGAGATCAATCAATCGTTCTAATGTTTTCAAAAGAAACGACGATACTGATTGGCCTGAAATCCTTCGGCTTTGAGTAGCTTGCCTTACACAACGCTTTCGTAACAAAAATAATCTAGACTATTACAAATTATTAAATTAATTTTTGTTTAGATTTCTTTGCACGAAAATAAACGAATAAATGGAATGTTTTGAAATATTTGCAGCGAATTTGACATCATGGTATATGACCTTCTCTGAGAAAAGGGACCTAGGCGTCAAAAAACGGGTTCTTGGGAAAATCGATAAAAAAGAGAAAAACATTAAAACTTTAAATGCGTTTTTCTCAAAACGTCATTTTCACACACTAGGTCCCTTTTCTCGGAGAAGGTCACATGCATATATGTAATATAATTTTATTGCATTGCTATTTAATACATTAAGCTAGTTTTATATAGCTTAGCAGCATAGCTATAACCGGTTGTCCTAAGACACTTCTCCTTTTTTATTGGCGTAGTGCTGCTTACTTTTCTAACCTCTACTACCTATTAATTCAACCCAGGTGAAATCATAAGTTAGGTTAGATTAGCAGGTTGCAATGTTCAGTTCACTTGAGTTATATAACAAATGCATAATTTGTGTTACTTCAGAGCATAGCGTTTTAGGAAAGGGATAGTGTGGAGAGCAGAGATGATAAAATCATAACTAAGCCTAATTTGTTTCTTTGCTCGATTTGATCATATTTTTAGAGTATACCAGAAAAATGTTTAATTTTAATATGACTGTATATTAAGCACGTTTTTGAATTTGGATTCTTAAAGACCTATCGTTACGTTAATATAAAAAGGTCCCAAGTCAATTTTTTTGAAATCGAGATTTTTGCATTTTTTGATTATATATTAGATGCTCTTTTATCGAAACATACAAAAAATTCGATATCGAGTTAGGTTCTTTCTATATTAAGGTAACGATATATAAATGGTTAAATATTCGAAAACTTACCGCATCATTTGAAGCATTCAAGCAATTTGTTTTTAACTCTTCTAGAACAGTTTGCAAATAAATGTATTCTTCTGGAAGTGGTGGTCTTTCCTTAGGCGGCTCAGGTTGTTTATGGTTTTGTTGTGGCTGCTGCTGAGCAGATTGATCGATATAAGCACCCATCATACCTAACTGAGTTGGCTGATTTTGCCACGATTGAGCCGGTGGTGCTTGAGTGGGTATAGCAGATGTCTGAAAATTCATAGGCTGATTTTGCAAATTATTATTTTGCATTTGATTAGTCTGATTATAATATGAGCCAACGCCCCCGCTAGCCATTGGAGGTTGACTGTTGTTTAATATATTTGTTGCTGGAGGTCCAGCTGATGGTGGCATACCAGTCTGATATAAGAAAACAAATTATTATTATTTTTTTGTAATTTAAGTTAGCAATAATATACTCAAACCAACCTGCTGATAATGACCATTGGGATCCATGTAACCATTTTGATTTGGATCAACACCAAACAAGGGATGCGTGATTGGGGCTGCAGTCGCTGAAGAGTCACGTTTTTTAACCTAAAATTACAATTAAAATTAAAAGTCTTCATGTTTGTTTGCAATATCATTTTATTTATATGTATGTTAAAAAAAGAACAAGAAGTAAAAAAGAAACAAACAAACTCATAAACAAAGCAAATTAACAGAAGCTGTGAATATTTTGAAATTGGCTGGTTCAAGAAATATTCTCAAATCAGCAACACATAAATATTTTAAAATAATCAATTCGTTTCAAACGAACTGTATATATTTTTCACAGAATTAAAAAAATTTACCCCAATTTTCTTTAAATTTTCAGCGCTGCCAATTAAAGTTAACACTTATCTCTTATAGCATTTAATTTTAGATTTTAACTTTTTTTTTCAAATATTTGGCGGATTATGGCAATAGGAAAGTGCAAAAAAAATTTAACGTTTGAGCAAAATTTTCTACTTTTTTAATTGAAAACTTTTCGAGCTTGATAAATGTTTTAAAGCAAAAAAAAAAAAAAAAAAAGATTATGATTTTCCCAACTCAGGGGGTCTACTCTGTAATTCGAAACCAAAGAAAAAGCTTTCGAAATTTCTCTGTTTATAACATGTAAATTTGAAAGCATTTTCTTTCGAATCGAATTACAGAATTGACCCCCAAAATCTTTTTTAAAAGTTACAGATATTCAGGCGGCGTTCAGACTAGAGATGGGCTCGTGTCGGGATTTTTCGTGATACGAACACGCACGACTCAACAAGAAGTGTTTGTGACAAAATATCTGGTGGCAAATGGCGGCAATCGTTATCGAACGAAATTACGAAATATTTCCATATAAACTCTATTGAAATATTTCGTAATTTCGTTCGATAATGAGTGACGCAATTTGCCATCTGATTTCGTACGTGGGTCGTACCGTGTTGAACAAAATCAACGCTATAAAACACAAAATGATTTTAGGTATAAAATATCTATGCATGAATTTGCATACTTTGGGGTCGTGTTGAGTTGGAAAAATTCCACACGCGCTCATCTCTAGTTCAGACAATAATTTTACCAATAAATTCCATACAACATATAAAACATACCAAAGGCTGTGAGTTGGGTAATTATTTAGTTTATTTCGCCAAATACTTGTCGTGTCTAGCCAAATTTAATTTTTTTAATATCCTTATTTAGAACTTAAAAGCTTTGGGCCATAACCATAGTCACACAATAAAGTCGGTTCTTTTTAGAAACAACTTAAAATTAAAAACCTGTTTCTAAATATTTTTCTACTATTGTCAAAAACAAAGTGTGTTTTAAGTTGAACAGACTTTAACTGGGTGCCACAACAAATATTGGAAATTGTTAGTATGATCGAAAACAAAATATAAGAAAGTGGCATCTCTCTCTCTTTCATCTCTCTCATCTGACTCTTTGTTATGAAAAAGGGTTAAATTTAATAACAAGATAAAATAAAACAACCGAAAATAAAAATAACTTAACAAATAATTAATATAGAGAAATTTTAAGAAATTTTATATTATTTTAATACAATAAACTATTCAATAATTGGATTATAAATTGTGTATAGGAACAAAATAAGCCAAGAGATAGAAAATCATACATACATACAAATTTGTACATAGATAATATACATACATACATACATACATATTTTCTCTTTTATTTTAATATGGTTTGTCTTGAACTAAAGAGCCAGAGTCGATGCTAATCTAGTTAAAAACAGCTTCAGCATGTTTTAACTTTAGAATCGACTTTTTCCTTTAAAGTGCAGTTTTTCTCGTCTATGGTAGGTCGAAAGTTCATATTTAAAAAAAGTGCATTCTAAAACCAAAGAAGTATACTTTTTTGTTGACTATGGTTATGACCCTTTGTATTCGATAAATGAAAAAAAAACAGGATTTAAAACCTCTTTTGTGTTTTCAACACCTTACGACTGAGCTTTGTGATTTGAACAAATGTTTCTTATATTCGTTTGGTCTTCGAATTTCATTTAATTTCGGTGAAAAATATTCCTATTTTAGTAGTATGTCTTGTAGTTATTAAAAATTAAATAAAAAACATCACATTTTTCAGGTTTTCTGAATACCTGATAAAGCGAAGAGTTTTGAAAATCATTAGAAGAAATATTAAGGTCTTTACATAAATTTGTATGTATCCTATTAAAGTCATTACAATTATTAATATTGGCAAAGGTAGTATTTGTAGCATCCTTTTCGTGATTAATAATTTTTTGCCATTTGCGTGTGCCCGCATGATGGGCAGACATTTCATTTTTTGTCTGCGAGAAGAAATACATGTGCTATTCATCAGAGAAGATATAAAAAGTTGAACGAAAAATTAATATAACAAATAAGCTAACAATAAACAATAATGAAAAGCTTTTAAAATATAGAAAATAGAAGTATGATTCGATTCGATTTAAAATTATTCTGCACAGATATACATAAATGTTTGCACCAGTTTTACGTGTGTTGGTTCTCGTATGTATAGATACAGATTCAGAGTTTCTGTTACTAGTCATGTTTTACACTCAATTGTTTTTCTTGAATCAAGTCTGAGTTTATGAAAGATAGAGCAAAGAAGTAAGAAGAGTGGTACTGATTTGCTTGCACCGATAAGTTATGACTAGTAGCAGAAACCCCTGTTATATCTGTGCAGACCTATAATTTGTAATACAAATATAATATACTTATGTACACATATGTAAATATAATAAAATCTTACCTGTCTGTTTGTTTTTAGGGCCGGGGGATCATTCCAACCTGGTGGTGGTGTAGGATTACGTTGAATATTTTGCATGGGTGGAGGTGACACAACAGCTTGTGCTGTTTCAATTGGCGGTACACCTGGCATGTATGTGTTACTACCGAAAGGAGTAGGATTAAAGGTTGGTTGCATAATAGATGGTGTCGGGCCTGCCCCGGAATTAACATTGAATGTATTAAAGTTGTTAGTAACAGCCGGCTGAGCAGCTGGTATCGGATTGAAAGTATTGCCGTAAGCACCCATTGTACCAGATGCGGGGGCTACTGAGGGATCTAAAACATATTTGGATCTTGACGCAAAGCCTCCGCCAGAGTTTGAGCCACCTTGTGAGCTGGCAGTACTCAGTGGTCGTGGCGGTTGTGTTAAATTATCATTAGTGGGTGGTTTGGCTGCTGCGGGCATTGCAGTAGATGGATTAAATAGCGTGGGAGGAACAGCGGAAACAGCTGTTGCTGCTGTTATGGGTTGTGTAGCAAATGGCGAAGTCATGGAATTATTAACTGGATTGGAATTCCAATTATTGACTGGTGGAGGCGCATAAGGATTGGAAATGGGTGCTGGTTGCTGTATGGGACCCTGGGAAAATGAACCTCTTGGTTGTTGTAGACGCATGTTATGCTGTTGCATATTTTGTTGATTTATTGGTTGAGATTGTCTGGGTTGCGTTGGTTGTACAATACTATGGATTCTTTGCCTTAAGTCGTCCAAGTCGGGATGTGTAGCTGAGGCTTTAATTTCCATTATATATGCTAGAGCGGCGGTAAATGCTCCTTGAGCCACCAATAAACCGCCATATTCTTTTATAAAGTCGGCTAGTTTGGAATTTAACTCAACCGCTATGCCTTGTGCTTCTAAGGATTTGTTCATCAGCATTACTACTTCTGCTAACTCCTGCAATTCATCGGCACTCAAATTATAATTGTCATTTTGATTTTCTAATTGTTTCAGCTGATACCAAGCCAAAACTAACTTATCAATGCTGCCAGCGCATATGTAACACAACATAGCATTGCGTGTATATTCAATATTAGATGAAGAGGAAGACTCATCCAATAGGCGATCACCTATTTTTTCGCATATATCAACTACTTTGCGTTCACTATGCTTTAGAGCTGCAACTAAAGCTTCTTTCCAGGAGTCTATAGTGCAACGAGTAACAAAATCCATCCAATCGCGTGTTATAAGTGCAGATATAACGTTAGAAAGTTCGTTTTGCTGCTCTTGCAAGTAACTGTTTTGTATTTTTGTTAAAAATTCAATGCCAGCCGTTGAAGCAATTATAAATGCTTCAGGTATACGTTTAGAATTGAGACATAAATGTACAGCAGACTCCAAATTGCCAGTAAGTATGGCTTCAGTAATAAGACTATCAGTATCTGTTTAAAAATTATTTAAAATTAAAGATTATAAATAATCAGTTTCCTTAATAACAAACTCGGATTTTAAATTGTTAATGTAAAGCCTGCATACAGTACACGGCATGTAAAAGACATATGCACATGTGACTCTGACGTAGTTTTGACGTTATTATGAAGCTACAATGGGTACCGTCACTACCCGGAAAGCTATCTTGTCGTGATGTGGTGGCTTAAGATGTGCGGAGATGGTCGTTTCTGTTACTGGCATACTCATGGAAACAAAATAGATGCTACAAGAAATAAAAAATTCAAGGAAGCTAAAGTGGACTCTACAGTCAATACGTTCGGGAGTAACGATTTTGCAACTTGCCAATTCTCGTGAATGAGAGGGAAGGTCATACAAAATTAGAGAAAGCCAAGAACGGCTCTAGGAAATCTTTTAGGAAATCCATTGTTCTCCTGCGAAGAAGATCTCTTTTGGAGAAGGATGCGAGTGTCGACACAAACCAAGATGCATCTCGCAAGAATGTTGGGGCGATATCGGCAGGGACACCCAACTCCAAAAATAGTTTAGCCAACAGGGCGATCAGCTCTTCTACCATCTTGGTTAACAGGGCACCGCCAGATAGCAAAGAGAAGGGTGTCAATCAAGTCTTAAGTACCCCCGAAAGTGTGAAAAATTCTACGGGTCAGGAAGCGAGCTTAAAGCAGTCCAAAACTCTAAGGATGGAATGATCAATCCTGCCCTACATTCAGCTGGTCGACGGATAATGGTTGAAATCATAAAAGGATAAGAAGTTGCAATCCTATGGTGCAGTCAAGCTTTTCAACTGCGGCAATAAAAAATCTTTTAATTTTCTGAAATCCGTGGGCCTTATCGTGGTTGGCGTTTTTCGACTTCAAATTCGACTATTTGTAGTTGATTAAAGAAAGCAAGCTATATTTTTCTTTAATCTAGTACAATACGCCTGACTTTCGCCGCAAAATTGCCAATCACAATAAGGAGGCGGAGGTGGAGTCTCGGCTCTGCCTCCCCCTACAGTGGTGACATCATGGTTTCCACCTCAATTTCAATTTAACTTTGTTTAGTTCTTTTACGGTGGTTCCTAGCTTAACCAAGGGCAAGCAGAGACTTCAACTTGCCTCAATTTACATGCCCTACGATAATGTTGATCGATTGATGTGCGGAAGCTGACGAAGTATGCGAAAGTAAGAAGAGTTGCACTGGTAGCCTGTGACGCTAATTCATGCCATAATCAGTGGCGGAGCAGCAACACTAACAAAACAGGATATGTGTTTGGCTTTATCACTTTAGGAATTGGAAAGAGTAGACAAATGTTATAGACATAACGTAACTAACAGAAATAGGAAATTTGTAGAGAACTGGAGTGTAGACACAGACTGTTCGTTTTCAGACAACATTAGGATACCCTTCAGTCTTAAATTTACAGCATCAAGGCATGACCCATACAGGAATCTAACAAACATAAATTGGAATACCTGCTAAGCCACTGTTGGTATTGAAGCAATTGACACTCCACAAGGTATTAATACACAAAGTATAGTGAAAGAGGAGGTGTAATATTTCAATAATACTTGTAGATAAACTTTTCAGACATACTGCCCATTAGTTATTCCGAGTAAAAGAGAGCAAGCCTTCATTCTGCAACAAGAATCTGAAAGATATGCGGTCCTCGTTAAGAAGATTGTTCAATAAGGCGAAACACACAGGGAGGATTGAAGATAGAAACAACTATAAGAGCCTTAAGGACGAAAAACTGGAGAGGAGATCAATTCCGTATAATAGCTATCGAGCATCCGGTGAATATTGTCAAAATATCATATGGTCACTGGGAACATTCTAATAATAGATGACTCATGGATGGATCTCTGAGACCCTTTCTGTGCTGATGGACACAAACTTTCCTGACTGTAGGGAACTAAGATATGCATAACAGATATAGGATAAACAGAGTTTATTTTAACTATTTGTCTTAACTTCAAATAGGTGGGAGAGTGGACGATATAGTGTTTTGGAAAATAAGGTATGAGCCGTGTAAATCTCCGCGCCCGGATGGTATTTGTCCGACAATGTTGCAAAATATCCCTGAGTAAATACTACATCTGGTGAATATATTTAGGATATGCTTGTTTAGGAGGTTTATACCGAAATGCTGGGGAGAGGTTAGGATTATCTATATTCACAAGGTGGGTAAAACAACACAGCCGAAGGTTTTCAGAACGATCAATCTTTCGTCTTTTCTTTTGAAAACTAGAACGACAGATTTATCTGCATCTGAGAAACACAACTGATATGCGCTTCATAAGTGGTGCTCAGCATGCCTATCAAAAGGGCAGGTCTTTTGTTGAGAGCCAGCTTCATTATATCGTTGGTGTTATTGAGCAAGGATTAAACATTGGCTACATTTACAACAACATTAGTATAGATACTACTACGGCCTCGCAGCAGATACTGTGTTCATAAACTTTCTGGTGGAGTGAATAGTTCTTATGCTTAGCAGCAGAATTATCAACTCTAGTATGGGAGGTGGCAACATGAGGAAAACAATTAGCAGACTTCCACCACAGGCAGAAGTTCTATCACCGTTATTGTGGCTGTTGGCTACGAAAGTTAGGCGTTTTTAAGTGAAGAGATGCAGTCGGCGTTGGGTATGAGAGCTTTCTGAGCAAACCGATAAAAAACTTAGCTAGTCCTTTTTACCAGAAGATACAAAATAGACAATTTTGTACCTCCTACTTTGGGAGGAGTAGAGCTGAGGCTAGTATGGGGACCAACTACTTATGTGTTTTTCTGGACAGAAACCTTTCTTGGAAACGAAGTATGCAGGAAAGGCTAAAAAACGGCTCAATGCATACTACGCATGTAGGAACTCCATTGGAAGCTGTTGTATGCGACCTAAGGTGGTAAACTAGATTTACACATCGGTTATCCGGCCGGTTATTTCCAATGGTTGTGTGATATGGTTGAGGAAGTAGTCATTAAAGACAGCTTGCTAAGGTCCAGAAGTGCTTCTCGCTAGGTATTGCAGGTGCCCAGGAGAGCGCATCCCAGATTATTCTTCAGATGCTTCCCATAGAGCACTTTGATGAGCACAGGCTTCTTGAATTATACCAGATTTAGCGGGCGAGTCTCTGTACCTCTTGGGTTCATAGATTATAAGATCGTTGAAATTGTTTTTTCTTAGGACACCCTCAATGGGAATTTTGGATAGGGACTCTTGGGTCAAATCTGATAAATCTACATGAGGGTGGTGCGGCCTCTACATACGGATTAAAAAGGGAGAATACACGGGTGCTGCTGTCTATATATTCGTGGCGGACATCGTAATTCTTCTAGACTACCGAATAAAAGCTTTTTCCAACCCGAGATCTTGGTGATCCTCAGGGTCACGGATATGATATCCAGAAATGTGGCTGAAGGCGAGGAGATAACCTTCTACGTAGACTGTCAGGCGGAAACTATGGATAATTATAGTTCAGGCTATGTTGGGTTCCCGATCATTGCAATGAGCTGCAAATAGGGTCGGCGTTAGATGAAAGAATGTATTACAGATGGGTTATATTAGCGATAGGTATTGTAAAGGGAAATCAGTATTTGGATGGTGAGCAGGGCTAACCGTAAGCGGGGTAGTAGGGAGCATTGTAATGTCGAGGGCTGTGTGGCCAAACTTAGCTTAGGAAGATCAGAACTGAAGCTTGATATGAATAGGAAAATGATGTGGTCAGGTCAGAGCGAGGACCAGCATTTGGGAAACTGGCACTCCAGATTTCTATAGTATATGCGAGGATGCAGAGGAACCAGAAACCATCGAGCATATTATCTTCCATTGCCTCAGCAGCATGGGAATTGAGTGGCTTAATGGCAGGTGCAAACAGAAGGAACTTTCAATGGACCCTTTGGCACGCCGAGTGGATGTGTGTGTTGCTACACCAGCCTTCCAAACCTAAACTATATCGGCTAAATATGCCACATTCGCATTTTTAGATTAAAATACTATTAAAATTTTAGGGCATGTAGTCACTACTACTTACATATTTAAAAAATGCAACCAACATGATGCAAATTCTCGTGTCGTCATAGCCGCATGCGCATGTTGCTTTTTACATATCCTATACTATATAGGTTTCAGAGAGCTTTATTCTTAAAATTTTTTTTTGCAACATTTCAAGTCAGATAAGTGAAAAACAGAGGGAGACATACGTCCTCTTTCTGTCTATCTTCCACTTGAATTAAAACTTTGCAAAGTAAGCTCTCCGTGTGCAAAAGGGGCATTACATTCAGTCTTGCCAGCAACTGGAAAAATTCTGAATAAAGCGAATAATATGGAAGTGTAGTTTTAGGTTTTAGTGTTCGGCGATTTTCAGCTATTTTGTTCTTACTAATTATTTTTGAAATATATAAATTCATAAATCTATGCTTTAAAACTATCTTTTTAAAAAGTAGTTTTTCGATAATAACGAGATATTTGCTAAAAACAAATTAGTTTAATTTAATTATCATTTTTATGACATACATACATATGTATATCATTTATGTAAAATGATGATATGTATACTTTTTTTACGTTCTTATGTGGGAAGTTCTATATAATTCTATAATTTCTAAATGTATTCACGTCAACTCTTGCAACTGTGCAAAAAAAGCTTAATTGCACTCTCTGACGTGAGCAACAAATTTTGTTTAGTTGTCTATAAAGCAACACTATATGTGCAAAGATATATTGTACTCGTATGTTTCTTAATTGTTAAAAGAGTTTGTTTAAATGCTGAAACAAAGTGTTGGAACTTTGCTGATTAATTTTGTAATTAGTTCACTAATAAAAATATCAATATTAATAATATTGGTATTATTTAACAAAATTCTAATAACAATCTAAGCCATACATATGTCTTTTGAATATTAGCAAAATTATGTATTTGTGATCTTAAAATCAAATTTAAAGATTTATAGCTAAGAATTTTTTAAAAAATTATAATTTTTCAATTACTTTATTTGTACCGAAAACATCTTCAACCACTTGTTTTTTTTTTCATTTACGTCCCTTTTCACAATGTATGGTTAAGAGTTAACGTGAACTTTAACTGACAGTTCTTCATACAAAACTTTCCGTTAAAGTCCCTGTTATCTTTTAACCATACATTGTGAAAAGGTACGTTAAAAGAAATACATTTAGGTATTTCTGCGTTGTAATTTGATGTATGGTTGATTTTTTAAGAACTTTTTGCACATTTTTTTGGATTGGCAATGCCATAAAAAGTTGCAAAACTTTGCAAAATTTACCCTTATAATCTTGCACTTACTCAGAACCTGACAATTTGGCATCATTTGTGGAAAATAATTTTCTATGTGGTTGTTGTTATATTTTTTGAAAATTTTGCAATTGTGCTTTTTCGCACCAGTGCAACTTTTGAGTTGAATACCTTTTTTATTTACTACTATAGTTTATAAATATTTTTGGTACAAGTTTTAAATTTGTTTTGTTTTTAGGACAATTTAAGTTTTCTTTATTATCGATTATTTTTCAAACAGCTAATTTCATTTCTCGTTGCCCAAATTAGCCCGAAGAAAAAGTATGGGTTGTTTCGTGCAAGAAGAAGAATATTACTCCTTCAACACATCTATCACTTGCACAGACTTTTAAATGCTAGAACAGTTTTCAATAAAAATAAAAATGATTTTTTTCCGGACGTGAATTTAATTAAATTGTTTTGCTTTAATATAATTAAAACAAAACAAATAAAAATGTTTTTAAATAGTTGACCTAATAACTAGTGTCATATTTCATGTTGCTCTAGATTGAAAAAATAAATTTGCTATGTTCTTTAGTCTAGTGCAAAATCGTCGCAGTCGTAATCGAACTACGACACTCGTAATTTTATTGTTTTATTTTACATCCATAAATCCTTACGTAGATTTTCAATGAAATTAATTTCAATTTATAAAAAGTTCCTCAATCTCTTATTGAATTCGGTACTGAGAAATCTGAGTTTAAACTCCCACTTTTTAGTGTAATAAAATAACTATGTTAATATAATAAAATAGCTGCAAGACAATTTTGTAGGTATATACATATGTATGTAGGTTTTACACATAATTCATTGTTAATTTAGATATTTATACAATATAATTATACATATGTATTTTGTTATCTTAAATAAATAAACATATTTTAATGCGCTGGCTACTGCTAACACTGACTATAATCAATATTCAGCGGTGAAAGTTAATTTAAACAACTTGAATTTTTGTTGACCAACTCGTAATTTAGCTGTAAGAAAGACGGAGAAGGAAATACAAATATCCTTTTTTTCTACCTGCTGAATGAAAACTTGATCAACAAAAGTTGACGTGTGCCAGCCGGGACTAATTTCGAAGCACTGTTTGCAACATTGTACTTGTTATTTTTAAAAAAAAATTCTCACGATTGAATACACACACTTCTTTTATCTCATATAATAACTTTTTAATGGAGTTAATCTATTTAGTAAGTGAGACATTCAACCACAAAATATTTTGTTATAATACTTACGATCTCCGCTAGGTATCTTAAATTGTTGCATGGGTTTTTTGTCATCTTCACTATTATTAAATTCTTTTTGGGCAGCAGCAATCCCATCAAACACAGTATTATTGTCAAATTGTTGCTGGAAACACCAAACAAATATATGAAAATCACATGAAGACATATGAAATTAATAATGTAGTTTTGTTTTATATACATACATACATATGTAAGTACTTAAGTGATTATATTAGCCTTGAGCTTACCGTATAACTACTTGTGCTTCCATCAGTACTTTGATCGCATTCAACATCCGTTGAATCGCTCTTGATTTATGTATGTATTTAGAATGTTCAAATGATATTTTTTTCAAATAAATGGTATTAATTAATAATAATAAAAGAGTGAAAGTGAATTTTTTTTTGCAAATAAATATTGAGATGTATTTATATATGTACATGTGTACGTATGTACATATTCGAGAGCACTGATAAGGTTTTAACAAGTGGTGTTAAGAAAAGAAAATAATAAGTTAAATTTGTAAATAGAAAGCGAACTATATTACAGACTGTATTGAAGTAAAGAAACAGAAAGTCTGTTGTGCTATGAGAAACTTCTTATCACTTATTTCTTTAGAGTGCTTAGTATTTTGGATTACTATACATTTATATGTTAAATATTTGGAAAAACAACAACAGAAACAACTTACATGCGTTAGCTGAGCCATGCGATTGCTCAAGTGGTCTACATATTGCGTTTGTTCAATTTTTTCCTGGTCGGGTAAATATTTTGAGAATTTATTTTCAATATCTTCTTTATTAAAACCTGAAAAAGATAGAGTTTATTTTATACATTCGCATGTATGTCTTTTTTAAAGCAATGGCTTTTTATATTACCCAATAAGTTGAGAATCTCTTCTTTAGGATTACGTTCAAAATTAGCTTTAATGAAATACCATAAATATCTACCATTTTGATCAGTCATTTCATCGGCTTTCTTACGACAATAATCTATAAAATTGGCTTCACTTAGAGATTTTTCCAAAACTTTAGCTTTTTCTACCAGGACCGGTTCAGTTGTAACTTGAGCAATTTTAATTGTCTTGGATTTACTATTAAATGACACCAATTTTCCTCCAAACTTTAAAAAAATAAGGAAATTATTTTAATTTTGGTAATTCACTAACTTTATTGAAACTTACGCCAAAAGTTACACCACAAGGCTTTTTTATCCATTTGGGAGCATATTTCAAATCTTGGTATAATATTGGAGCCGTTTGCTGTGGCATAGGCGCCTGAGCAAACTGATCCATGCCCGGAAATGAATCTGCTATTTTATTGGCAGTTTTCACTTGCTGTTGAACTCCACCAAATAGCGAATAAATCGAAACATTACCATCCAAGCTAGAACTTGCAATTAAAGCAGGATTTCGTGGGCACCACTGCACGTCGGAATACCAAGTCGCGGTAGTTGCCACCTCCGAAAGTATTTCACCCTCTGTGGACTGAGTATTAGGGTTCCAGCAGAATATGCGATTATCTTTGCCACAAGAAACCATCAAATCAATGTCACGAGGACACCACGACATTCCTAATATACCACGTTGATGTATCTGGAGCGTTTTGGCTGGCGCTGTAGCATACCGTAAGTCCCACAATTGTACTACAGGAGCTTGATCATCTTCTGAGGCTAACCACACTTGGGTAGCTACATCGGGATGCCATTGAACGGCATGCCAACGCACACGAGACTGGGTATCAGATAATTTTATGATTTGCTCACTTTTACGCAAATCCCATATCACACAACGTGAGCTGAAAACGGAAGCTAAAATATGTTGCACCTGTCGGTTCCATGCTACATTTTTAACATCTTCAAAAGGTTGGGTTTTAGCTCCCGGATTCATGTGAGTGCTGGTATTGTTTAGATCCCATATGAAAATTTCCGATTCTGAAGCACAAGAAGCTAAGAGATTCGTCTGAAATGGATTGAAGTCCAAGCCACTAACAGGGCCGGAATGCTTATCCTGACGAGCAATCAGGCCTTCTTCATTTGACAACATTTTTGCTGCGGAGTATATCATAACGTGACCGCCTTCACAACCACCCACAATTAAGCCATTACTATGTGAAGTTCCATAGCCCGTAGGACTCCAAATGAGTTTCTGAAATCTTAAAAATAATTGCCATACAATTTTTTAAACCAAATTCATATATATGTATGTACATATGCCCAAATTAATATTTTTGTACCTATATTGGCTGGGAACCGAAGCCTTTAACTCTAAATCATAGCTGGGGTCGCCAAAATTTGTCGAATATATTTCCAACACGGAATTAACATTTGAATCTAATTGTTGGGCTGCAGTGCCGGCCGTCAAATAAATGGGATGCTGCGGCAATGGTGACCAGGCAATATTTACCGTTTTCTGTAACTCTTTTACCTTCATCTTGCAAACTGCAAAGAAAACAATAAAGGACTGCAAAACTAGTTGTTTACTTTCTACAACTACGTAAATGATTATTGTTTTTAAAATCAATTTAAAAAAAATTTCCAAAATCTTCTTCAGCTTGTTGACACCAATTGAAAATGTCCCCGTCATCAATTTTCTTTTTCTCTATCGTCATTAATGTCATTTTGTTTTTAAGGAAATTTGTCTTATTTTGCACAACAATTAAAACAACATGTTTAAAAAAACTAATTAGAAATATTAAAAGTACCTTCCGAATAAGAATAAATATTTTAATGGAATTTAATTCATATGAATTTTTAAAATTTATAATAAATTATCTGTAGACGTATATTTTCATGTGATATCTTCAGTTCTGCGGTAAAATAAAATCTGACAGCAGTGCAGTGGTGAATAGAAACAAGGGCTGGAAAACTTGATTTAAAATTTGCACAACTTTTATGCAGGGGATAGACGTTACTACAAATCGTTCAATGATGTATACAGCGGCCCACCCACTTGCAATATAATTGTACAATTTTTGATATTGTACAATAATATCGCCAATGTATATGTCATATTCGATGGTTTCACAATATATTGACAAACATTAAAATACTTTATTTTTATTGTACAATAAATGCAATTGTGTAATGTGGTGGCAACATTGTTCAATGTTTTTTACTTTTTTTGTATATGCTTTGTTTATTTTCACGAAATTCTTTTTTATACAACCAGATGATGTTCATGTGTATGTTTGCAATAAACACACATAAACACAATCATATGGTATGCTCATAAAACTTAAGTATGATTTAAATACACAAGTTTGGGCATTTAAGATTTCAACCTAAATTAAAGCGCCAAGCGATGCGTTAGCAGCAGGGTACGTATTTTTAGTACATTTAAACGTACAAAATATTATTTCAATGTACTGCTGCTAACGCATCGCTTGACGCTTTAATTAAGGTTGGACTCTAAGTGTTATTTAAATATACACTAAAAACACAATTTAATATTTAAATAAAAATTAAAAACAATTACAACTTAAAAAATTAGCCGTAATAAGCTTTACATTAACATTAACAAAGTAGGGAAATGTGCTGAAATGTCAACGTTTTATGTAGGCTTTTTTACATGTTTGAAAAACGCTGATTGTAGATATTAATCGCTACAACTTCATTACTTATTGAGTGAGAACTTCGTTCGGTGTTTGAGAAGATATCAAAATTTTTGTGAGGAGTAGAAAAGTAGTATAAACTTTAATTAAATATCGTTGTGCATTAAAGATTTTGTTATAAAAGTCCTACTTTTTACAAAAGAAAAAAGTTGGAATTTAATGTTAAATTAATTTTAAAACTTGTGCTAAAAAAAACCTGAAAAAATCAATTAGCATAAAGAGAAATATAACCAAGATAGAACGTAATTTTAAAAGCCATAAAAAAGAAAAATTGTAAAAAGTGTGGTGTATGAAAAGAGCGAAGGCAAAAGGAACAACAAAAGATAATTTAGAGAAAAAGTAGAGTAAAACGCACAGTGTTCTTTATTAAAAAATATTAGTGGCCATAATTAATACTCCTAACAAAGAACATACATACATAATTTATGAAATAGATAAATCTGTTTGTGTTTGTGTGTAGTATTTGTTCGAGCTATATTAATTAAACTCAAATCATCATGCTGATTTCGTGCAAATGCCTTAATTTTATTGCAACAAGCAATAATGAACAAATGCAAGCTCGGCAGACGCAGACTGCATTGCAGCAACATCAACTCCCGGCTCCAACAGCTGACTTAAAGGGAAAAAGTGCAACAGAAGCAGCTGTTGCCATGCAACAATTGTCTGATGATTGCAACAATCCGGTTGTGGCAACGTCTTCCAATACTACAATATCAACATCCAGTAAGAGTATTGAAGGTAACGAGTCGTTCTCATTAACGAACGTGTTAAGGAAAATGTTTCTGCAAAAATACCCCCGAAGCTTTATATTTTATTCACAGTGTGTGGATTTCTTTAAACAGGTAATTAATTATTTGAGATTAAAAATTTTGTATTACATATTTTACAAGAAAAAACAAATTAAGTGATAGGTATACATAACTTAGGGAACGCGGCCTTTGGAGATTGTTTAATGTCTATTACCGGTATTCTTCCGAAACTAGTTAATTTCGGGGAAAGCGAATTTATTTTTGAGATTCACTTTTCTGGCAGCACTGGTGCTTGAAGTGTGCAAATAAAATACTCTTGTATATACTCAAGTGTAGCCGAATATTCAGAGTATTTTTATACTCATGATTATAATTGTTGCTGATACAGTGTATAAATAAGTTTTTTTAGTAGGACATTTTAATAATAATTTATTTAATCTAAGGAAATCTATTGAAATTCGTTTGATTTGCAGCCGATTTAGTCTGACTGCTGGCTTAACTCACTGTCCACTCACTATATACATATGTATATATTATAATTCCGCTTCCCTTATATTTTTACTTTATTTTCAGCCGTGGTATTACAGTTAATACATCTGCTCAATTTCAGCTTCCTTTCATCTCATGCCATGTCCTAATATACGCCTCTTTTCAAATCTCTGTTAACCATTTACACAACACTTCTTATATCAGAAACTATAATCCTGCTGACATTTCAGCCACAAAAAGGCATATTATGCAAACTGACTTAAACCAGCTTTATAATTCTTCTGACTCTCATGTGCAACTCTCCTTCTCCTTCTTTAATAATTTTTTTTAATGATCTTTTGAATATTATTCCTATCAAAAGAGTACCTCGTCATACCAAATTCAGAATTACACGGTATATTATTACAGATCGACAACTAATTTTGCATTGAGAGCTTTTTATAATGAGAGAAGTGGAAGAAACTGGGATACGTATCGTAGATTTCGTAATATAACAAAATCAAAGATAAGAAAATTTAAAAGAACTTATAGTCTTAATATATTCAGATTGGGAGATACCAAACAAATGTGGGAAAATTTGCTTAATGCTGGTGTCAGTGAAGAAGTGAATGTAAACCCGGATGTGGACGTTAATAATATAAATGAACACTTTATTAGTAACCAACTAAACAATACGGATGAGGAACCTGATATTACACTTTTTTCAAATTCGTCTGACAAATTCTCTTTTTCTAACATAACTGAGTCAGAACTCTTACTTGCTCTGTGTAAAATAAAGTCTACTTCGGTAGGAGTTGATGGTATTTCTATAAAAAATTTTAAGTTAAGTTTAACATTTATTAACGCAGTAATAATACCAAATTATTATATTATTTATTATTACTGGATCCAACTAAACCCCTCAATAATCAATTTCAATGTATTTTTAATAAAAAAATATTTTACTGAATAAGTAAAATAATAATTATTAGAGCGTTAATAAATGTTAAACTTAAATTGGAACAATTCTCAATAAAAAACACTCATTTTTTA
Organism: Tachina fera; assembly: GCA_905220375.1. Classification (NCBI taxonomy): domain Eukaryota; kingdom Metazoa; phylum Arthropoda; class Insecta; order Diptera; family Tachinidae; genus Tachina; species Tachina fera. Next base: position 32,941,972 of record LR999967.1, on the reverse strand, counting down.
AGTTAATTTAACCCATTATTAGTAGACATTTGCTATATTTCATTAACTTTGATTTAACCTCTTCCAAATATCCTGATGATTGGAAAATCTCGCGTATTATTCCCATTCATAAAAACGGACGAACTCTTAATTTAGATAATGTAAGGCCAATTGTATTTTACCCACCTTGTCAAAAATTTTTGAAATTATTATGAAGAAACAAATAACTAAAAATATTGAATCCAAAATTATGCTTAACGAACGCCAATATTGCAGGGAAAAATTTGCGTTATGGTCTCTGTGCACCTTTCTAAAGCGTTTGATTCAGTTGATCATACTTGTTTAGTAAGTAACTAAATAACAAATTTGGTTTCGCTAAATCTGCTTGTCGTTTAATTTGGTCGTATTTGAGTAATCGTAAGCAATTTTTTTCTCTAAATTGTCATTTGGACATTTTTTATATTAGATCTGGTGTTTCTTTCGCAATGCTCAGTGATTGGCCCCATTTTATTTTCGCATTTTTTTTAATGATTTATTCTACAAGCTGAAGTTTTGTAAAACTTATGTGTTTACTGATGATATACAGTTACTTTGGTCAGGTGAATTCATATTTTTAGATACTGTGCAAGCCTCTATTAATCATGAATTATCAATATGTAATTGTTTAATGTTGTCGACTCACACAAAACTAAAGCCATTGTATTTAGACCTAATAGATTCACTCACCTCGACCTTGATCTGAAATTGTCTGGCACTACCATTGAAGTTATGAATAATTTACCATGTATTGGTAACATCGAACATTTATCGTGTAGAACTATCGATAGTGACACTCAAAAATGTATCAAAAAAAGTTCACGTCTCAGTTTTGTCCAAAAAAAATATTCGATCACGAAATTTCACTAGCAATATCAAAAGTGAGAGAATATCGAACTAATTTCGATATCCCTAAAAGGCAGCAGAAAAAGCAAATAAGTAATTTTATTTTTTATTTATTTATTTTTTAACTTATTGTTTTTTTTTTGAATACCTTGATTTTCGGTGCAGGATTTAAACATGGTACCTGCATTCTAACAGACTAACCCACTGTTTGTGTAAGACTTTGACGTTAGAAATCTTGACGTTTTTGTAATAGATTAACGGAAACTCATAAAACTTTTCTTTAAATAGCCTAGTGGATATGTGTTACCATATCCACTAGGCTATTTTGACAAATTTTTTTCTGTTTAATTATTGCACATATGTACATATGTAGGTATTTCTTCTTATTTTATTTTTTAACTTACAGTTATGTCATGCATCTAGACTAACAGTCTAGCACACATTCACTCGTCTACCGTCACACATTCGAAAAACTATACAGAGATGAGCTCAAATTTTAGCTAACATTCGAATTTTCTTAAATTAGTGAACAAATATAGAAGAATTTTATTTCGAACTAGTTCACGTTTGACATAAACTAAACTAACGGCCCTATGCATAATTCAAAACTAGCATTTAGTTAGCATAAGTAGCAAAATTTAACATGGTTTTTACGAGTTTTGCCATACTTTTTTACACTAAAATTCAGGCCAGGTTAAAACTACACTATGGGTTGATTTTTGACGATATTCAATATTGCCATTTCTGCTGGCTTGGGTTAGGTTAGCATGCTGCTGCTAAGGAAGGGTGGAATTTATTGTCCAGCTCACTTGGGTCCAATGCAATGATCCCTTTATGCTACCTGTGAGTTGAAGAGAAGATAGTGAGAGAGGGTGAGATAGGGAATGGATAGTGATAGAGAAGACAGGTGGTGTTATTTGTTTTTATTTTTTGAGCAATTCCAAAGAAATCTCACGTTTAAAAATGTTGTACTTATTGTTGAATGATCGTATATGTACACATATGTACATATGAACCTATTTAACAATAATCTGTTTGGTTTAGTCTAACAATGTCCAAAATACACCCGTACTTTTAACTACTCACAAACGGGTCTCTGTATATATGTACATATGAACATACATACATATATTGCTTGATATCTCTTTAATCATGCTTCTGCACATTATTTTTAGGCAATTGGTCCTGTACCCGATTTAACAATTAATGTCCTTAGTCAAAGGGATCTTATTTATAGCCTTACATTGGATGTAAACGAATCAGAAACTACCTCAGGAACTCGATCATCGTGGCAGATGAGTATTTGTAGCAATTGCAATGTGGTATTGTGTGCAAAACTTATTAATGCCAATTCACCACAATTTCTAATCAATTGCATTCTTCTGACTAACAATGAGGAATTGTCACAAAAACGATCTGACAAATCATTCTCAGATACCTTCGGTTTATTGATAATGGATCATCCTAAAGTAGAAGTTGCATCTAATAACCAAAATCAAAATACCAGCAACAATTTACCGTTTGACTCGTTGTCTACCTCTTTTGCTATGTCCTCAGCAATGAGTCAACATTTGGATTCAAAACAATTGCGTTTGCGGCAGTTGCAAGCTAATTTGCAACAACGCCTACAAAGAGAAATAGCTGATACAGATGAACGCATACAGCGTTACACTTCTCAGCAATTTGCTTTGCTGAAAAGCTTTCGCGAAAAGTCTGAACAAGAATATCAAATGCTAGTTTCTCTTATACAATGCATACCCGAACAACAAGCCAATGAGTGGCTAGAACGTTTACCACCTGCACTGGATGTCAGCAATAATGGTGTTAACTTATCGTATGGTGTTACACGCAGACGTAACACTGCATCCAATCGTCGTGAACTTAATAATACTACAGCAACTCCGACAACACCAACCAAATTACAGCCACCGAATAATATATTCAATACAAATAAAGATAATCATGTAAAAACTTCTACTACTTCACCTATAAGTGCCACAATGACAACAGCAGCTAATAACACTCAGTCATCAATGGAAGGACCGCCGTCAGGTGTCATAACTGCAAATACACCAGCTTTAGCTAGTAACAGTTCAGCTTTGAATCGTAAAATGTCTAATTTCGATACACCACCAGCTACCCCCGAAGCTATACCCATGAGTGTCGGTAATAGTCCCACATTCCGCCAGCAACAGCAGCAGCAGCAACTTGCAACCTTTGGAAACCAACAGCAGTCATTTCAGCAGCAATATCCAACGCCCACTATTGAATCTACGGACGACTGTTTATTCGAGTTGGAAGGAGTTGAAAGCATCAATGTTGTAAACATTCAGCAGCAAGAACAGATGTTTTTGACAAATCCATCAACACCATTGCGTTTCTTGCAGACGCAGACGCAGCAGCAACATTTACAAACACAAAATGTGCCACATCAAATACTTCCCACTTACAACAGCTATCAGCGCAATTTAAGTTACATCAATGCACAGCAGGAAAATCAGATGAGTGATTTGGATGAGAGTGATGACGCAGAAGAAGCTGAAGGTATTTCATATACGAGTACATATTTCATATTTATTTATTCAAATGACCAGTCACTATTAAATGCAATATAAAATTGTTGTAAATGGGTTAGTAAAAAAATTTCGTTTGTGTTAGGCTGTGTTTAAAACTAGCGTAACCACTAATTACTAATGAAAACAATAAGGAAAAAGTGCTTAAGACATATTTTACTGTTTTGCTTTAAACTTTAAAGTAGATTTTCAGAAATTTACTTCTTTTACAGTTAAATTTAGCAATTACGTATACACTTGAATTTTTTTTAGAAAAAACTGTAACTAATAAATTCAATTTGAAATAATATAAAAGTATAAGCTAAATTAAGCTATTATTCGGTATGGGATTATAAATCAAAAAAAAAAAAATAACCAACAATTTATTGCGCTATAACGTCTGAAGAATAGCACAAAACAATATAAATTTATATCAGAATTACTTTTGAATATGGATATTAAAGATATTGAACTAACTCAAAATGTGCATATCTCGACTTAAACACTTTTTTACTTTTTGCCACAGATATTAGCGACTTATTTTGACGAGCATAGTAACAAAGACCTTAACCCGTTGTAGTGAAGCGGACCAGAATCTTTGGTGGCGATCGAACCTGCGTTAATTTATCTAATATTATATAAATATTTGCCAATTTCAAACTGAATTTATTAATTTTAATATTAATAAATTTCACAACTTGCCTTTAGTTAAAGGTAGGATTTTGTATGCCAAATAAATATCTTGCCATTATTACAACCTCAAATTTTTATTGATATTATTATCAATAGTAATATTTTAATGGATAAAAAAATAATAAATGAAGATTTTATAATTCAAAGCGATTTATCGGGTAGACAAAATCCTGCCTTTAGCTAAAGGCAGGTTGTGAAAATGGCCCTTAATCTTGTAACCATTTTTCTAATAAATAAATAAAAATATGTAAATTAACTTTTCTAATATCTCTTTCTTTTATAAATTTCCAGACGCTTTGGATTTGGATAGCTCAATGCCAATTGCAACTCCTAACAGGCGCATAAATTCTAAAAACACAGCACAAGTAGGACATTTTGCTAAAAGTCTACCAATAGAAATCTCAAACTCGCCATTAGCCGTTGGACGTGGTTATATGGCAACTGTAGATTCTGATGATGATGTGAGTTATTTTCTGATTATAGATTTTATTTGCAGTTATTTAAAATGGTGTAATGTTGTATGTAATTGTAAATTTTTAGGAACTTGACAATAATCTTGATATAGCGGCCAGCATTAAAGCTTTAGCCAAAAGTGTCCATGGGGAGGCTGTGTTTGGTGACTTACCTAGGCCACGCTTGCGTTCCCAAATTTAAATGAACACATACATACATATATACATACATATTCATTTCCATATGTATGTATTATATATAGACACATACATACTTAAATGTGTACATGATAACAATTTATATTAATTAACTATTTTTTAATAACATTCAAAATCGATGAGAATTTTTTCTACTTTTTTGAACTTTTTTCATATTGAGCTAGTTTAGTAGCAACAAAATCATGGTACAATAATTAGAAGGTCAATTTAAAGTTGTATGCCTTTGTAATGTCAAACTTTTCTTATTACCCAGAAAATACAAAACATGAACATAAAAAAATATTAAAAATATTAATATGCCAACAAAAACTATTTTAGAGCTTTTTGTTAATAAACCTGTTCTCAAATCATTTACAAAGCCTGAGAAAACACTTAATTTTAAATAAAGCATTCAATGTTTTATTTACTTTTTTTTGACTAGTTAAAACATGTTTTCAATTACATGCATACTCAAATCTGAAAATCTATGCATAAATTTCTCATATAGAATTATATCTTTTACGAACAAATCACATGCCTGTCAATAGTAAAACTGTTGGATTGGAACAACCTAACCTGACTAAGTTTTTGATAGGCTTTTATGGTTTTTATTGTGTATCTCCCCGATATGTGTTATTAAGAGCGCACAACATGCTATAAAATCATAAATGTATTCCGAAACAGATTGAGTCAATATTGATTGCCCCTCTTTTCAATATAATCTAAATTTAGTAAAGCAGTGAATCAATTATGCCCCATAAAATGTAATTTTTTTATATACATTTAACATGTCTTTGTTATTTCGGATATATTAGCGATAAAGCATATTAGTTTAGGTATTTTTATGGAGTCATGTGGAGACATTGAAAGCATTTACTTGATTTTATATGTAGTATTGACAGGGAGACAAAACAGTAAACCTAGTTTAGACAAGTCCATACATTTTATATAAATAAGATAATTTATTTAATGAAAAAAGTGTGCAGACGCTTCGTTGACAAATGTCGCCTAAAATAATCGCCAAAAGTGGTGATTTGGTCACACCTCACCCCAGATTTCCCTTAGGGATATACATAATTTTTAGTTTTTGTAGCAGTGCGTATACCTGTGTTATTGTATCATGCAACAAAATATTATTTTTAAGTTACTTTTTTCTAAACCCATTGGTGCATATCGTCGTCGAAAATCCAAAAGTCCGTATCATCAAAAAATTCAAAATCGTGTTTTTGATTGATTATGATGTGATTAACCAAAATAAATCGTTCCTTAAAATTTTACTCACATACATATGTATGTTCAAAAATACATTTTATTCATTATTCAATTTGGTACCTAATAAATAAATGGTCATAAATGTATAAGGTTTTTTGCTTCTCCTGTAAAACTAGAAAAAGTGCTGCTACGTACTTTTGGATTTTCGACGACCATATATTGGTTTTAAATTTTTAAAGTATACTTTGTTTTGACTATGAATATGCGCCAATAATTTTTTAATATGTATTAAATTTTATTATGTGTAATAATTTTTTATTTTCTTTTTATATAGAATTAAAATAATTTTTTATAAAGATTTTGCAGATTTTTTTAATCCACAATTAATAATTTACATTATAATATTACATAAGGTGTGTTCATTTACTTTTCATTCAGAAACTAGCAACGAGAGTGTAAGGCAGCAATTGAAAAAATTACTCTCAGAATCCAAAAAAAAATAAAAAATAAATGAACTTCTTACTAGCAAATACTTGCGAGAAAGTTTTATTTTGTATATGAAAAACACGTTTGGAAATTGTACAATTGTACTTTTTCAGAAATTTTTAAAAGTCAACATGTAATGTACATTCTTGACCATAAAAAGTTATTTTATTAATAAAGAAACGCACATTTTTCTGGATTTATTTTTTGAAAGTTTTAAAAAAATTTTTATCTAAACAAAACACAACACAAATAAACTGGATAATTTGGATAATTCTTGCAAGTAATAATTTTACTAGTAAGAATTTGCATTTGAATTTTTGGGTTAATGAACACTTTATTCTACGAGTAGTAACAATTATTACAAATTCGTGACAATTTTTAGTAAATGAACACACCTAAATTAACTTGGCCATGCTCATTTTATTAACAGTAATTATACAAACAAAGCCCAACAACAATATAAATATCATATTCGAACATCTTTATTATATGTAAGATGTTTTGTTAAAGTAAAGTGCTACTACAGAGACGATATGTTTAAATAAATGTTTGCATTATTCAAAAATGTTTTATTTAATATTTGTTTGGAAGGTAAGGCTACGTTACAATGGTTCTTTACGTATCATGCGGCTTTAGATGTAGTAGAAGCACAACATCGCTGCTTTTAGGGGTTACTGATAAGGCTCGTCAAATGGTCAGTGATTTCACCAAGGCATTTGACAATGTAGATCACAGAACTTTAATTAAAATGCTCTTTCAGAATTTCCTTCCTTATTAAGAGAAATTGCTGTGAGTAATAGATTTTCTGGAATTTAGCCTGTAAGAAATGGAGTACTACAAGGCTCGTTTCTTGGACCTTTCCTTTTTGATATGTATGTATATTAATGATATATTTGAATGCATAGATTTTCCCATGAGTTTCTTTTGCGTTTGCATGTTCTTTGAGACTCTACTTTTAGATTTGAGGATTAAGGCTTGATACTAGGCTAAATTTTGATAGACATACATACATACATATGTGTTAGTTTATATAGTATGTCTTGCTCTTCCGATGTACATAAAATCAATGCTTGTTTCTTCACTAGTTCTGCCCATTTTCCTTTAAGGACTCGAAGTGTACAGTTGTTGAGATATGTTTCTGTTCGTTATTTTCTAATGAACTGAACTCTTTATTTTTTATTAATATTTTTATAACAATGATTACAATGTTCTTGATATATATGATTTTTATAAAAACTAATTAAAATTATAAAGTATATTTTATTTATATTACATCTCCGTTTTTTTTTTTTATATATATAAAAATTAAAATTATTGAAACAATTAAATTATAAAGTTTATATTCTTTATAAAACATTGTTAATAATAGAAATAAAAATACTGTAATATAAATAAAATATACTTTATAATTTTTTGATTTTCAATATATATATCATGATACCAAGTATCATTAATTTTATGTGAGTTAATGCTATCAGTTATGGCAAAATCAAAATTAGAGTCTGAATTATTATCATCTGTCTGATTTAAAATGTTGACATTAATATTTGATTTACAAGCTGCAGAAAAATGGTTTAATTTTTTACATTTGCTGCAAATTTTTCCGAACGCTGGACAATTATTAAATTTATGAAATTTACAACATCTAGTACACTTTGTGTATTTATTATACATTTTCTTGTCTTGATTATTTAATTTACCTTGCCTTTGTTTGCTGTTTATATAATCTACGTTTTCCATTCCACAAGAATTTTCCCAGTTTTCTTTAATAATATTAACATTCTTTTTTGATTCTTGCACTTCTCTTACTTGTTGTTTTTGTTTTTCATATATTCTGCATTCTAGTATTATTTTTTCAGTTTCTATCTCATCCATTTTCAGTAGTTTCTCCTGGAGTTTTGAGTCAGCTATGCCCAGTACAATCCGATCTCTTATCATCTCTGATGTTTCCGAAAATTCACAGCTTTTAGACAATTCTTTTAAGTCTCTAACAAAGACTTCAATAGGTTCATTTTGTTTTTGGAACCGATTATAAAATATAAATCTTTCGTATAAGATATTTTTCTTCGGCGTAAAATAATTGTTAAGAGCTTCTATTACTTTTGTATAATTATTTCTATCTCCATCAATAATGTCCAAATTTTCTATTATTTCTTTTCCTTCAACTCCAATCTGATTTCTTAATATAGCCAATTTGATGTTATCACTTAATTTTGTATTTTTCGCAATTAGATAATCTTCAAAATCCCTATGAAATATTTTCCAATTTCAGGCTTTATTACCACTAAAATTTAAATCAGGAATCGGCTTTAAATCCATTTTAAAATGGTTATTTAAATTTTTCTTTTTAATATATGTGCGTTTATTTTATAAAACAACTTTTTTACACGTTAAAATTATTCCTTTTTACGACTGCGCCATGTTGAGATATGTTTCTGTTCGTTATTTTCTAATGAACTGAACTCTTTATTTTTTATTAATATTTTTATAACAATGATTACAATGTTCTTGATATATATGATTTTTATAAAAACTAATTAAAATTATAAAGTATATTTTATTTATACTTGAAATTCTTTTCAACGGGACTAAGCGTTATCTCTATTGTCTTAATATTCGAAGTCATGTTTCTGAGTTCGTTTCTAGATTTTTGGGGTGTATATTTCGAAATTTTCTAAAGTATTTAAAAATGGAAATGCTAAGCGTACATTTTATTTATTTTCTTCTTATGGGCCCACTTTTTCAATCTCTATACCTGCAGGTGCCATTAGTTATCTTTCCTGTTGAGTTTTGTTGAAAACGGATAGTAATAAATATGTAAATATGTAGCATATTCAAATGTGCTGACCCGAAGCACATGAAATAGGAGGCTTAAATTGCATGGGCGTATTAACGCCCACTTTTTTCAATAAACATTTTGAGCCTTGTATTGCAATATTTGTGCCAAACTTCAATAAAATCGCTTGAATTAAACGCACTAGAAATGTTTTTTTAATTCTGAGCTTAATGGGCGTAGCCTCGCACCCTTGGTAAAAATATTCAAGTTTTCAGATTTTTTTAGGTGAGTACTCACTTAGGTCTACTTGTGTACCAAATTTTAGCTCACTAGCGCAAATTTTAATTTTTATGGGCGTAGCCCCGGCCCCCTGGGTTTTCAGATTTTTCTAGTTCATTGCTCACCTAGATCTACTCCTATAACAAATTTCAGCTTTCTAGCTATAGCGGAAGTGCTTCATCAATTTGATGAGTGTTCAGTGGTCAGTGAGTATGTCTTAAAATATGCACTTTTTGCACCTCCATATCTCCGGAAACTTTCACTGTAAAACTTTCAAACACACATATGAGGTAACATTAATTTATTCTAATTATGGTGTAAATTTGATAATATTACGATTGCGGGGAACAAAGTTATGAGGAGGGTAAAAACAGCTCGAATGGCTTCCTGTAAATATACACACTGCGTGCGTTGACCTAGATTTGAAGATACAATAAACAAATACATGTATTAAAAAAAAATAAGAAGAATATTTCTTAACGTTTTGATTCATTTGACAGCAGTGAAATTATGTCAGCTGGTGAATTAAGATCATCTTATGTGCATCCGCCGTGTCACAAATTATATAAATGTTCAGACCAAGGCGTATACAGTATCAGGTGACCTTATCAGTACAACAATTTTACAACACAAAAACAACATATAGTTTGCTATGCTACAAAACCAATCTGTCAAAAGATTTCTGAGGAAATTTTGACGTTTTGGCACAAAGTACAGTTTTGGTCCAAATTGCTCAATTTTGCATCAACAACTGATAATCAGCTGGGCTGATAAGGTCACCTGATACTGTATTCGCCTTGGTTCAGACTTGGTAACCGCAGAATAAATTTTAAGTGTTGGCAACACTCCGAGTCTCAAGTTTGTATATGTGCTCAAAGGAAAATAAATTTTTAGAATTATGTGAAGAATGTTTTGTTAATTTAAAAAAACAGTTCAAATTTATAAATCTCAAGAAAAGAAATGGATCCGTTAATTTTCTTTGGCTTACTTCTTGGCATATATTGTGTATTGTTTTTCTTCGATCGCTTCTTTAAGGTACTAAATGGTATTGACAAATTCAACAAATTGTAATGAAATTGTAATTTTGTAGAGCTGCATGCATTATCCTTACGATGCATTTCTGAAGAATACAGGTGTAACCATAAAACTTTTACGGCTCAATTGGCACACAACAGCATTTAATCGTTTAATCTTAAGGATTGGAAATAATAGTGGTTCTTGTTGTCGTGGTTGGCTCACCAATTCGTTCACAGCAGGAGTCTTAGTAGCAATGTCGTTAGTACCGCTGGGCATAATATTATTATTTATTACAATATTTGGAGGAGGAAGCTCTCATAAAAGTGGTATGAGAGGAAGTACGAGTAACGAACAAAAAGCTATAAGTTTGGAAATTTTGTTGCCGGGCGTGAATTTACCTTTGGAGGAAATTGGATATTATGTAGCTACTTTATTAACGTCCACAGTGGTCCATGAAATGGGCCACGCAATTGCTGCAGTGTTGGATGATATACCTGTTACTGGTTTTGGTTTTGACGTAAGTTTAAAAATAATTTTAACAATTGCGAATCTTGAACGCACATGGTCGAAATGAAAAGGTACATCGTTACATTAAATTTTAACAAAGAAATGTACTTATGAATAGGAAACTTTGATTGTGCTAACAAAATTTTTATTTATTGTTGGAAAAGTTGGAAATCTTGCAATGAAACATAACTTCGAATACTCGTTCAGGATCAGGAAAGAAAGCAACTTAATTTTCGGCCCTGTCCTGTAAAACGATCGATTTGAAAACTGATGATTTTAGAAAACTAACTCTGAGAATAGTAATATTTTTTAAATTTATTTTTTATTTTTTTACTATATACATACATAGATTCCCAAATATCATATCTGAAAGCAAACTATCGTGTATGATTTTAAACACGTCTGCAGGACCATTATAATACATCTATAATTTTTTGAAAGCGAGAAATTTCCTCGGATTCGGTTTACAGAACTGGGTCGTTTTTGTTACGATGCATTGCACTCACAGTAACGATATGTCTTTAAATTCAGTTGTTAAATAGCTCCGGGCATCGGAATTATTACTTAAGTGCAGTAAGACTTGTGTGTATTATTTGTGTTTTTCTTTTCTTTTTCGTCTTGCTCGCAGTGGTTGACTAATTTCCAACGGACAAGTGTAGTCCTGCGGTTCTTTTCTGGAATTTCGTTGACAATCACCCTGCTACTTCCTATGTGGAGGCATAGATAGGTTGTTCATAGGCACAGCAGTAGTAAATCATTTGAAAAGTCTCTCATGTCTTGAAATGTCTTACATATGGTCTTGTGCAGGTCTTTAATAGGCACTAACAAAATTTTTTTTATGAATACTTTGTTTTCAATCATGGTTATATGGGCTAGAAACTCGGTCCATTTTTTTTGCATATTCTGCAAAATTTACTGCATAGGATATTTATTAAATAAATGTACTTACGTGTACATAGTTTACACAATGCAAGTGCAAGTGAAATTGTCTATGTAGAAGAAATATATGTATGCATGTATAAAAAAACTTAAATTTTTGAGTGATTCCAATTGTTGATACTATACATTAAATTTTTTCAACTGAATTACTAGTTTGATGTTTGGCATTATTAGTTTTATTCCCTTTGTACCTGTTCTCTATTCCATTTTTAGCTATATTTTTGTTTACCTGTGGCTTATACCGAAATATCAATGGAACACTTAAATGGCGTTAAATTAATAAGAAAATTGCGAGTTTTGTGTGCAGGTATTTGGCACAACATAATATTTGCTGGTATCTGTTATCTATTGCTGTCTACACTGAACATTATGGGTTCTCCCTTGTACAACTTAAATAAAAATGTTATCGTCATCAAGGTTTCTGAACAATCTCCACTAAAAGTCAAAGGCGATAGTGGTTTAATTGAGGGAAACATTATAACACAAATTAATGACTGTGCTGTTTACAATGAGGACACTTGGTTTATGTGTCTGCTTAAAGCTATAAAAACAAAACCAGCTTTTTGCGTTTCTTCCGATTTCATACGTTTAAATGATGAAAGCATGGAGGTATCCCATCATAGCCCAGACGGTACCCTACAATGTTGTGATAATAAAAACAAAAAGCTGTGTTGTTTCGAATATATTGATGATTTCAGTAATGATGCACCTGTCGAGATACCACAACATGTTTGTCTAGATGTCAGTCGTACAGTGCAAGATTCCTACGATTACTGCACAAGTATGGGCACCTGTGATCGTGGTTTTTGTCTTAGGCCCTTGCTACGGAACGCCACCACAATAATGGTATTCAAACGTCAAACTTTAGTGCAGAACCAGCGTTCGTTCGAAATACAAGAGCCGTTGAAAAATGTTATTTACATTGGTCATCCAATAGATGTCACTCGCAGTGTAAAAATTTCGCCTTTCGTTCCTAAGCATTCTTACGTTAGTTCAAAATGGTTTGACTGTTATCAATTATTTCTCAAATATAACATAATGTTTAGTTTGGGCCTGGCATTTGTAAATGCAATGCCCTGCTTCTGTTCCGATGGCCAACATATAGTAAATACCATTGTCAATAGTTTTCTAGCTAATCGCGTAACGCAAAAACCCAAACGCGATGTTATTTCGCTAATAGTTACCGGTATTGGAACCTTACTTTTTGGTTTGGCTGTTCTCAAAGTGCTATGGCTCAATTTATTAAGGTATTTATTTTAAACTATATTATTAAAAACCAAAAATACGTACATATTTCATAAAGTCGTATGTATAGTTGTAGGTAGCTACATATGTAAGTAAACAATTGCGTACAATAGTTGATGTTTTATTTTTGCTTGATTTTATAAATCAAATAATATACATACATATACACATGTTTAATTTTGATACACATAAATAAAATAAGTACGAATCTTTCCGCCTTAGGGGGCCTAGTTATAAAAAAATTTAATTAAAAAGTTAACAACGCCTGTAATTCACACATAAATTAAATTTTGATCATATGAGGCCCTATGGGTCCGTTAAATAAATTATGAAAGTTCATGGGCTTTGTGAAATAATAAAAACCAAAAACTGATAAATTAAGAAATGCATGCATATTTAGGTATTGTAAGTTTTCAAAATAATGTGATTGAATTGGAAGAAGAAAAAAGAAACATTTTAAATAAATAATTATTTATATATGTATAAAAAATGGTAAAATTATTAAAAAAAAATTGTTTTAGCTTTAAATAAATACTAATGAAATTTTATTTATAGGAACTTCGACAAAGTCATTATTGATTCTTTATTTCAATAGAAAAGAGTCATACATAGCACAAAACAACCCCAATAATATACAATTTAAATTTATGATTGCAAAACATTTCAAAACTCAATTTTGTAATAAGCTGCAAAAATTTTGTGAGTGGCCTAAATAACAACAACAAAAAAATACACCAAGGAAAACTATGTCCACTTAATATGCGTAAAATTTTCCATTCATTTCTTATTCTCATCACTTACTCCACTTAAACGTAGACTTTGTTTCAATTCATTTAAACTACGTTTACCATGTTGAACTAGCATTTTAATAGCCAATTCATCCGTTTGTTGACGATTTGCACGAAAATCTTGGCGAGCCCAACAACGTAACTCCTGTTGACTGTTAGCATCTGGCACTAATCGTATGGTACGGAATATATCACGATACAATGTTAATACCTCTTGGCGCAAAATAAACTATATAATTAATTAATTTAATTTAATTCTCTTTATTAAAACAAATTAAATAAGTACCTGTTTTAAATTTATTGTAGTTTTCGGTATTTTTGCCATTATCCAAATATCAGCGATTTGTGTGTGTTTACATTTTATTTTGGAAGTCAGCTGTAAATTAGTAGTTTGAGTTGCCAATTCACAATATTCACCAAAGTCTATCAATATAAATAGTAAGCAACCCTACAGGAGGCTACCAGTCAACTGTCTAGTGATTTGACTAGTAGCGACGACCACAACTTCGGTCACTGGCCCCAGTTAGTTTATTAGGGGCTTGCTGGAAAAAATGACCAAAACATTTGTGTACGTGTGATTTTTTTTCTCTCTCTAACTTATTAGTTTCACTTAATTAAAACACATATATCTGAACTTCTTACTCTGCTACGCTTTTGCCAGACACAGATTACATAAGCATTGGCAAACTATGACTAGTCAATGGTTACAAGGCAACTGGTCACCTATTACTAGTAAATTTTTACGTAGAAACTGGTAAATTAAACTTTTCAAATTCTTTTCTAAAGTAACAATACTGCATAAAATTGAATTACTTTCTTAAGACTGGACATGGACGATTTGATTTTTTGCATATAAATTAATTAATTTTTTTTGCATTAATTTAATTTAATTCTCTTTATTAAAACAAATTAAGTAAGTACCTGTTTTAAATTTATTGTAGTTTTCGGTATTTTTGCCATTATCCAAATATCAGCGATTTATGTGTGTTTACATTTTATTTTGGAAGTCAGCTGTAAATTAGCAGTTTGAGTTGCCAATTCACAATATTCACCAAAGTCTATCAATATAAATAGTATTTCGTGCAAAGAATTTAATGAAATATACATCATCCATTTTTTATGCAAAAAATTTTTTTATGAAAAAAATTTTATGGGCTATTATACATCGTCAATTTTTCAAATTTTTAAGAAAAAATTTAATGAACTATAAATCGTCCATTTCATATGCAAACAACTAAAAACACTATACAACGTCTATTTTTCATGCAAAAAAATTAAATGGGCTTTGCATACAAAATATAATGGGCTATACATGGTTAATTTTTTAAATTTTTATAAAAAAACATTAATGGGCTATAAAATGTCCATTTGGTATACAAAAACTTAAATGGACTATATAAGTCGTCTATATTTCGTGCAAAGAATTTAATGAAATATACATCATCCATTTTTTATGCAAAAAATTTTTTTATGAAAAAAATTTAATGGGATATTATACATCGTCAATTTTTCAAATTTTTAAGAAAAAATTTAATGAACTATAAATCGTCCATTTCATATGCAAACAACTAAAAACACTATACAACGTCTATTTTTCATGCAAAAAAATTAAATGGGCTTTGCATACAAAATATAATGGGCTATACATGGTTAATTTTTTAAATTTTTATAAAAAAACATTAATGGGCTATAAAATGTCCATTTGGTATACAAAAACTTAAATGGACTATATAAGTCGTCTATATTTCGTGCAAAGAATTTAATGAAATATACATCATCTATTTTTTATGCAAGAAAATTTTTTTAAAAAAAAGTTTAATGGACTATACATCGTCAATTTTTCAAATTTTTATGAGAAAATTTAATGAACTATAAATCGTCCATTTCATATGCAAACAACTAAAAACACTATACATCGTCTATTTTTCATGCAAAAAAATTAAATGGGCTATGCATACAAAATATAATGGGCTATACATCGTTAATTTTTTAAATTTTTATAAAAAAAACATTAATGGGCTATAAAATGTCCATTTGGTATACAAAAACTTAAATGGACTATATAAGTCGTCTATATTTCGTGCAAAGAATTTAATGAAATATACATCATCTATTTTTTATGCAAGAAAATTTTTTATGAAAAAAATTTAATGGACTACACGTCAATTTTTCAAATTTTTATGAAAAAATTTAATGAACTATAAATAGTCCATTTCATATGAAAAAAACTAAAAACACTATACATCGTCTATTTTTCATGCAAAAAAATTAAATGGGCTATGCATACAAAATATAATGGGCTATACATCGTTAATTTTTTAAATTTTTAGAAAAAAACATTAATGGGCTATAAAATGTCCATTTCGTATACAAAAACTTAAATGGACTATATAAGTCGTCTATATTTCGTGCAAAGAATTTAATGAAATATACATCATCCATTTTTTATGCAAAAAATTTTTTTATGAAAAAAATTTAATGGGCATATATCGTCAATTTTTAAAATTTTTATGAAAAAATTTAATGAACTATAAATCGTCCATTTCATGTGAAAAAAACTAAAAACACTATACAAAAAAATTAAATGGGCTATGCACACAAAATATAATGGGCTATACATGGTTAATTTTTTAAATTTTTATAAAAAAACATTAATGGGCTATAAAATGTCCATTTCGTATACAAAAACTTAAATGGACTATATAAGTCGTCTATATTTCGTGCAAAGAATTTAATGAAATATACATGATCCATTTTTTATGCAAGAAAATTTTTTATGAAAAAAATTTAATGAACTATAAATCGTCCATTTCATATGAAAAAAACTAAAAACACTATACATCGTCTATTTTTCATGCAAAAAAATTAAATGGGCTTTGCATACAAAATATAATGGGCTATACATGGTTAATTTTTTAAATTTTTATAAAAAAACATTAATGGGCTATAAAATGTCTATTTCGTATACAAAAACTTAAATGGACTATATAAGTCGTCTATATTTCGTGCAAAGAATTTAATGAAATATACATCATCCATTTTTTATGCAAAAGATTTTTTTATGAAAAAAATTTAATGGGCTATACATCGTCAATTTTTCAAATTTTTATGAAAAAATTTAATGAACTATAAATCGTCCATTTCATATGCAAACAACTAAAAACACTATACATCGTCTATTTTTCATGCAAAAAAATTAAATGGGCTATGCATACAAAATAATAATAATTTTTTAAATTTAAGAAGTTATTATTCGACATATTGTCATAATTATATTTTAATTTGAAATTTATTTGCGTGTGGTTTAGCTTGGTCTATATACGTATTTCATTGGCGCTTAAACCAAATCATCAGTAGACTTCAACCACAAATTTTGAACAGTCACAAACTTCTTACTTTATGCACAGACTTTCAAAAACTATATGAGAATTCATAGAATAATAATATTTTTGAAAATCACAAAGACAAAATAAGTTTAGTAGGCTTTGAAACTCATACAAAACCCAGCAAATAATTTATATTCGATGTGAATCTATTTTATTTTTCTACACCTTCATACAATTAGAAATCCATTGGATAACAATAAAAGTAATTACAAGGCAAAATGAAAAATAAAATCTAAAATTTAACATTTAAGAAGTTATTATTCGACATATTGTCATAATTATATTTTAATTTGAAATTTATTTGCGTGTGGTTTAGCTTGGTCTATATACGTATTTCATTGGCGCTTAAACCAAATCATCAGTAGACTTCAACCACAAATTTTGAACAGTCACAAACCTCTTACTTTATGCACAGACTTTCAAAAACTATATGAGAATTCATAGAATAATAATATTTTTGAAAATCACAAAGACAAAATAAGTTTAGTAGGCTTTGAAACTCATACAAAACCCAGCAAATAATTTATTATTCTATGAATTCTCATATAGTTTTTGAAAGTCTGTGCATAAAGTAAGAGGTTTGTGACTGTTCAAAATTTGTGGTTGAAGTCTACTGATGATTTGGTTTAAGCGCCAATGAAATACGTATATAGACCAAGCTAAACCACACGCAAATAAATTTCAAATTAAAATATAATTATGACAATATGTCGAATAATAACTTCTTAAATGTTAAATTTTAGATTTTATTTTTCATTTTGCCTTGTAATTACTTTTATTGTTATCCAATGGATTTCTAATTGTATGAAGGTGTAGAAAAATAAAATAGATTCACATCGAATATAAATTATTTGCTGGGTTTTGTATGAGTTTCAAAGCCTACTAAACTTATTTTGTCTTTGTGATTTTCAAAAATATTATTATTCTATGAATTCTCATATAGTTTTTGAAAGTCTGTGCATAAAGTAAGAGGTTTGTGACTGTTCAAAATTTGTGGTTGAAGTCTACTGATGATTTGGTTTAAGCGCCAATGAAATACGTATATAGACCAAGCTAAACCACACGCAAATAAATTTCAAATTAAAATTTTTTAAATTTTTATAAAAAAACATTAATGGGCTATAAAATGTCCATTTCGTATACAAAAATTAAAATGGACTATATAAGTCGTCTATATTTCGTGCAAAGAATTTAATGAAATATACATCATCTATTTTTTAGGCAAGAAAATTTTTTATGAAAAAAATTAAATGGACAATTTTTCAAATTTTTATGAAAAAATTTAATGAACTATAAATAGTCCATTTCATATGAAAAAAACTAAAAACACTATACATCGTAAATTTTTAAAATTTTTATGAAAAAATTTAATGAACTATAAATCGTCTATTTCATATGCAAACAACTAAAAACACTATACATCGTCTATTTTTCATGGAAAAAAATCAAATGGGCTTTGCATACAAAATATAATGGGCTATACATGGTTAATTTTTTAAATTTTTATAAAAAAACATTAATGGGCTATAAAATGTCCATTTGGCATACAAAAACTTAAATGGACTATATAATTCGTCTATATTTCGTGCAAAGAATTTAATGAAATATACATCATCCATTTTTTATGCAAAAAATTTTTCTATGAAAAAAATTTCGTCACCGTCAATTTTTCAAATTTTTATGAAAAAATTTAATGAACTATAAATCGTCCATTTCATATGCAACCAACTAAAAACACTATACATCGTCTACTTTTCATGCAAAAAAATTAAATGGGCTTTGCATACAAAATATAATGGGCTATACATGGTTAATTTTTGAAATTCTTATAAAAACACATTAATGGGCTATAAAATGTCCATTTCGTATACAAAAACTTAAATGGACTATATAAGTTGTCTATATTTCGTGCAAAGAATTAAATGAAATATACATCATCCATTTTTTATGCAAAAAATTTTTTTATGAAAAAAATTTAATGAACTATAAATCGTCCATTTCATATGCAAACAACTAAAAACACTATACATCGTCTATTTTTCATGCAAAAAAATTAAATGGGCTATGCATAAAAAATATAATGGGCTATACATGGTTAATTTTTTAAATTTTTATAAAAAAACATTAATGGGCTATAAAATGTCCATTTCGTATAAAAAAACTTAAATGGACTATATAAGTCGTCTATATTTCGTGCAAAGAATTTAATGAAATATACATCATCCATTTTTTATGCAAAAAAATTTTTTTTTTTAAATTTTTATGAAAAAATTTAATGAACTATAAATCGTCCATTTCATATGAAAAAAACTAAAAACACTATACATCGTCTATTATTCATGCAAAAAAATTAAACGGGCTATGCATACAAAATATAATGGGCTATACATGGTTAATTTTTTAAATTTTTATAAAAAAACATTAATGGGCTATAAAATGTCCATTTCGTATACAAAAACTTAAATGTACTATATAAGTCGTCTATATTTCGTGCAAAGAATTTAATGAAATATACATCATCCATTTTTTATGCAAAAAATTTTTTTATGAAAAAAATTTAATGGGCTATATCGTCAATTTTTCAAATTTTTATAAAAAAAAATTTAATGAACTATAAATCGTCCATTTCATATGCAAACAACTAAAAACACTATACATCGTCTATTTTTCATGCAAAAAAATTAAACGGGCTATGCATACAAAATATAATGGGCTATACATGGTTAATTTTTTAAATTTTTATAAAAAAACATTAATGGGCTATAAAATGTCCATTTGGTATACAAAAACTTTTATGGACTATATAAGTCGTCTATATTTCGTGCAAAGAATTTAATGAAATATACATCATCCATTTTTTATGCAAAAAATTTTTTTATGAAAAAAATTTAATGGACTATAATACATCGTCAATTTTTAAAATTTTTATGAAAAAATTTAATGAACTATAAATCGTCCATTTCATATGCACAAAACTAAAAACACTATGCATGGTCTATTTTTCATGCAAAAAAATTAAATGGGCTATGCATACAAAATATAATGGGCTATACATGGTTAATTTTTTAAATTTTTATAAAAAAAACATTAATGGGCTATAAAATGTCCATTTCGTATACAAAAACTTAAATGGACTATATAAGTCGTCTATATTTCGTGCAAAGAATTTAATGAAATATACATCATCCATTTTTCATGCAAAAAATTTTTTTATGAAAAAAATTTCGTCATCGTCAATTTTTTAAATTTTTATGAAAAAATTTAATGAACTATAAATCGTCCATTTCATATGCAAACAACTAAAAACACTATACATCGTCTATTTTTCATGCAAAAAAATTAAATGGGCTATGCATACAAAATATAATGGGCTATACATGGTTAATTTTTTAAATTTTTATAAAAAAACATTAATGGGCTATAAAATGTCCATTTCGTATACAAAAACTTAAATGGACTATATAAGTCGTCTATATTTTGTGCAAAGAATTTAATGAAATATACATCATCCATTTTTTATGCAAAAAATTTTTTTATGAAAAAAATTTCGTCATCGTCAATTTTTCAAATTTTTATAAAAAAACTTAATGAACTATAAATCGTCCATTTCATATGCAAAAAACTAAAACCACTATACATGGTCTATTTTTCATGCAAAAAAATTAAATGGGCTATGCATACAAAATATAATGGGCTATACATGGTTAATTTTTTAAATTTTTATAAAAAAAACATTAATGGGCTATAAAATGTCCATTTCGTATACAAAAACTTAAATGGACTATATAAGTCGTCTATATTTCGTGCAAAGAATTTAATGAAATATACATCATCCATTTTTTATGCAAAAATTTTTTTTATGAAAAAAATTATACATCGTCAATTTTTCAAATTTTTATGAAAACTATAAATCGTCCATTTCATATGCAAAAAACTAAAAACACTATACATGGTCTATTTTTCATGCAAAAAAATTAAATGGGCTATGCATACAAAATATAATGGGCTATACATGGTTAATTTTTTAAATTTTTATAAAAAAATATTAATGGTCTATAAAATGTTCATTTCGTATACAAAAACTTAAATGGACTATATAAGTCGTCTATATTTCGTGCAAAGAATTTAATGAAATATACATCATCCATTTTTTATGCAAAAAATTTTTTTATGAAAAAAATTTAATGGTATACATCGTCAATTTTTAAAATTTTTATGAAAAAATTTAATGAACTATAAATCGTCCATTTCATATGCAAAAAACTAAAAACACTATACATCGTCTATTTTTCATGCAAAAAAATTAAATGGGCTATGCATACAAAATATAATGGGCTATACATGGTTAATTTTTTAAATTTTTATAAAAAAACATTAATGGTCTATAAAATGTCCATTTCGTATACAAAAACTTAAATGGACTATATAAGTCGTCTATATTTCGTGCAAAGAATTTAATGAAATATACATCATCCATTTTTTATGCAAAAAATTTTTTTATGAAAAAAATTTAATGTACTATACATCGTCAATTTTTCAAATTTTTATGAAAAAATTTAATGAACTATAAATCGTCCATTTCATATGCAAAAAACTAAAAACACTATACATGGTCTATTTTTCATGCAAAAAAATTAAATGGGCTATGCATACAAAATATAATGGGCTATACATGGCTAATTTTTTAAATTTTTATAAAAAAACATTAATGGTCTATAAAATGTCCATTTCGTATACAAAAACTTAAATGGACTATATAAGTCGTCTATATTTCGTGCAAAGAATTTAATGAAATATACATCATCCATTTTTTATGCAAAAAATTTTTTTATGAAAAAAATTTAATGGACTATACATCGTAAATTTTTAAAATTTTTATGAAAACTATAAATCGTCCATTTCATATGCAAAAAACTAAAAACACTATACATCGTCTATTTTTCATGCAAAAAAATTAAATGGGCTATGCATACAAAATATAATGGGCTATACATGGTTAATTTTTTAAATTTTTATAAAAAAACATTAATGGGCTATAAAATGTCCATTTCGTATACAAAAACTTAAATGGACTATATAAGTCGTCTATATTTCGTGCAAAGAATTTAATGAAATATACATCATCCATTTTTTATGCAAAAAATTTTTTTATGAAAAAAATTTAATGGACTATATATACATCGTCAATTTTTAAAATTTTTATGAAAAAATTTAATGAACTATAAATCGTCCATTTCATATGCAAAAAACTAAAAACACTATACATCGTCTATTTTTCATGCAAAAAAAATAAATGGGCTATGCATACAAAATATAATGGGCTATACATGGTTAATTTTTTAAATTTTTAGAAAAAAATATTAATGGGCTATAAAATGTCCATTTCGTATACAAAAACTTAAATGGACTATATAAGTCGTCTATATTTCGTGCAAAGAATTTAATAAAATATGCATCATCCATTTTTTATGCAAAAAATTTTTTTATGAAAAAAATTTAATGGACTATACATCGTCAATTTTTAAAATTTAATGAACTATAAATCGTCCATTTCATATGAAAAAAACTAAAAACACTATACATCGTCTATTTTTCATGCAAAAAAATTAAATGGGCTATGCATACAAAATATAATGGGCTATACATGGTTAATTTTTTAAATTTGTATAAAAAAACATTAATGGGCTATAAAATGTCCATTTCGTATACAAAAACTTAAATGGACTATATAAGTCGTCTATATTTCGTGCAAAGAATTTAATGAAGTATACATCATCCATTTTTTATGCAAAAAATTTTTTTATGAAAAAAATTTTTAAAATTTTTATGAAAAAATTTAATGAACTATAAATCGTCCATTTCATATGCAAACAACTAAAAACACTATACATCGTCTATTTTTCATGCAAAAAAATTAAATGGGCTTTGCATACAAAATATAATGGGCTATACATGGTTAATTTTTTAAATTTTTATAAAAAAACATTAATGGGCTATAAAATGTCCATTTGGTATACAAAAACTTAACTGGACTATATAAGTCGTCTATATTTCGTGCAAAGAATTTAATGAAATATACATCATCCATTTTTTATGCAAAAAATTTTTTTATGAAAAAAATTTAATGGACTATACATCGTCAATTTTTAAAATTTTTATGAAAACTATAAATCGTCCATTTCATATGCAAAAAACTAAAAACACTATACATCGTCTATTTTTCATGCAAAAAAATTAAATGGGCTATGCATACAAAATATAATGGGCTATACATGGTTAATTTTTTAAATTTTTATAAAAAAAACATTAATGGTCTATAAAATGTCCATTTCGTATACAAAAACTTAAATGGACTATATAAGTCGTCTATATTTCGTGCAAAGAATTTAATGAAATATACATCATCCATTTTTTATGCAAAAAATTTTTTTATGAAAAAAATTTAATGGACTATACATCGTCAATTTTTAAAATTTTTATGAAAACTATAAATCGTCCATTTCATATGCAAAAAACTAAAAACACTATACATGGTCTATTTTTCATGCAAAAAAATTAAATGGGCTATGCATACAAAATATAATGGGCTATACATGGTTAATTTTTTAAATTTTTAGAAAAAAAAACATTAATGGGCTATAAAATGTCCATTTCGTATACAAAAACTTAAATGGACTATATAAGTCGTCTATATTTCGTGCAAAGAATTTAATGAAATATACATCATCCATTTTTTATGCAAAAAATTTTTTTATGAAAAAAATTTAATGCACTATACATCGTCAATTTTTAAAATTTTTATGAAAACTATAAATCGTCCATTTCATATGCAAAAAACTAAAAACACTATACATCGTCTATTTTTCATGCAAAAAAATTAAATGGGCTTTGCATACAAAATATAATGGGCTATACATGGTTAATTTTTTAAATTTTTAGAAAAAAACATTAATGGGCTATAAAATGTCCATTTCGTATACAAAAACTTAAATGGACTATATAAGTCGTCTATATTTCGTGCAAAGAATTTAATGAAATATACATCATCCATTTTTTATGCAAAAAATTTTTTTATGAAAAAAATTTAATGTACTATACATCGTCAATTTTTCAAATTTTTATGAAAAAATTTAATGAACTATAAATCGTCCATTTCATATGCAAAAAACTAAAAACACTATACATCGTCTATTTTTCATGCAAAAAAATTAAATGGGCTATGCATACAAAATATAATGGGCTATACATGGTTAATTTTTTAAATTTTTATAAAAAAACATTAATGGGCTATAAAATGTCCATTTCGTATACAAAAACTTAAATGGACTATATAAGTCGTCTATATTTCGTGCAAAGAATTTAATGAAATATACATCATCCATTTTTTATGCAAAAAATTTTTTTATGAAAAAAATTTAATCAATTTTTCAAATTTTTATGAAAAAATGTAATGAACTATAAATCGTCCATTTCATATGCAAAAAACTAAAAACACTATACATCGTCTATTTTTCATGCAAAAAAATTAAATGGGCTATGCATACAAAATATAATGGGCTATACATGGTTAATTTTTTAAATTTTTATAAAAAAACATTAATGGTCTATAAAATGTCCATTTCGTATACAAAAACTTAAATGGACTATATAAGTCGTCTATATTTCGTGCAAAGAATTTAATGAAATATGCATCATCCATTTTTTATGCAAAAAAATTTTTTATGAAAAAAATTTAATGGACTATACATCGTCAATTTTTAAAATTTTTATGAAAACTATAAATCGTCCATTTCATATGCAAAAAACTAAAAACACTGTACATCGTCTATTTTTCATGCAAAAAAATTAAATGGGCTTTGCATACAAAATATAATGGGCTATACATGGTTAATTTTTTAAATTTTTAGAAAAAAACATTAATGGGCTATAAAATGTCCATTTCGTATACAAAAACTTAAATGGACTATATAAGTCGTCTATATTTCGTGCAAAGAATTTAATGAAATATACATCATCCATTTTTTATGCAAAAAATTTTTTATGAAAAAAATTTCAAATTTTCAAATTTTTATGAAAAAATTTAAAGAACTATAAATCGTCCATTTCATATGCAAAAAACTAAAAACACTATACATGGTCTATTTTTCATGCAAAAAAATTAAATGGGCTATGCCTACAAAATATAATGGGCTATACATGGTTAATTTTTTAAATTTTTATAAAAAAACATTAATGGGCTATAAAATGTCCATTTCGTATACAAAAACTTAAATGGACTATATAAGACGTCTATATTTCGTGCAAAGAATTTAATGAAATATACATCATCCATTTTTTATGCAAAAAATTTTTTTATGAAAAAAATTTAATGGACTATACATCGTCAATTTTTAAAATTTTTATGAAAACTATAAATCGTCCATTTCATATGCAAAAAACTAAAAACACTATACATCGTCTATTTTTCATGCAAAAAAAATTAAATGGGCTTTGCATACAAAATATAATGGGCTATACATGGTTAATTTTTTAAATTTTTAGAAAAAAACATTAATGGGCTATAAAATGTCCATTTCGTATACAAAAACTTAAATGGACTATATAAGTCGTCTATATTTCGTGCAAAGAATTTAATGAAATATACATCATCCATTTTTTATGCAAAAAATTTTTTTATGAAAAAAATTTAATGGTATATATATCGTCAATTTTTAAAATTTTTATGAAAAAATTTAATGAACTATAAATCGTCCATTTCATATGCAAAAAACTAAAAACACTATACATCGTCTATTTTTCATGCAAAAAAATTAAATGGGCTATGCATACAAAATATAATGGGCTATACATGGTTAATTTTTTAAATTTTTATAAAAAAACATTAATGGGCTATAAAATGTCCATTTCGTATACAAAAACTTAAATGGACTATATAAGTCGCCTATATTTCGTGCAAAGAATTTAATTTAATTTTTATGCAAAAAATTTTTTTATGAAAAAAATTTAATGTACTATACATCGTCAATTTTTCAAATTTTTATGAAAAAATTTAATGAACTATAAATCGTCCATTTCATATGCAAAAAACTAAAAACACTATACATGGTCTATTTTTCATGCAAAAAAATTAAATGGGCTATGCCTACAAAATATAATGGGCTATACATGGTTAATTTTTTAAATTTTTATAAAAAAACATTAATGGCCTATAAAATGTCCATTTCGTATACAAAAACTTAAATGGACTATATAAGACGTCTATATTTCGTGCAAAGAATTTAATGAAATATACATCATCCATTTTTTATGCAAAAAATTTTTTTATGAAAAAAATTTAATGGACTATACATCGCCAATTTTTAAAATTTTTATGAAAACTATAAATCGTCCATTTCATATGCAAAAAACTAAAAACACTATACATCGTCTATTTTTCATGCAAAAAAATTAAATGGGCTATGCATACAAAATATAATGGGCTATACATGGTTAATTTTTTAAATTTTTATAAAAAAACATTAATGGTCTATAAAATGTCCATTTCGTATACAAAAACTTAAATGGACTATATAAGTCGTCTATATTTCGTGCAAAGAATTTAATGAAATATACATCATCCATTTTTTATGCAAAAAATTTTTTTATGAAAAAAATTTAATGGTATACATCGTCAATTTTTAAAATTTTTATGAAAAATTTTAATGAACTATAAATCGTCCATTTCATATGCAAAAAACTAAAAACACTATACATCGTCTATTTTTCATGCAAAAAAATTAAATGGGCTATGCATACAAAATATAATGGGCTATACATGGTTAATTTTTTAAATTTTTATAAAAAAACATTAATGGGCTATAAAATGTCAATTTCGTATACAAAAACTTAAATGGACTATATACGTCGTCTATATTTCGTGCAAAGAATTTAATGAAATATACATCATTCATTTTTTATGCAAAAAATTTTTTTATGAAAAAAATTTAATTTTACATCGTCAATTTTTCAAATTTTTATGAAAAAATTTAATGAACTATAAATCGTCCATTTCATATGCAAAAAACTAAAAACACTATACATGGTCTATTTTTCATGCAAAAAAATTAAATGGGCTATGCCTACAAAATATAATGGGCTATACATGGTTAATTTTTTAAATTTTTATAAAAAAACATTAATGGGCTATAAAATGTCCATTTCGTATACAAAAACTTAAATGGACTATATAAGACGTCTATATTTCGTGCAAAGAATTTAATGAAATATACATCATCCATTTTTTATGCAAAAAATTTTTTTATGAAAAAAATTTAATGGACTATACATCGTCAATTTTTAAAATTTTTATGAAAAAATTTAATGAACTATAAATCGTCCATTTCATATGCAAAAAACTAAAAACACTATACATGGTCTATTTTTCATGCAAAAAAATTAAATGGGCTATGCCTACAAAATATAATGGGCTATACATGGTTAATTTTTTAAATTTTTATAAAAAAAACATTAATGGGCTATAAAATGTCCATTTCGTATACAAAAACTTAAATGGACTATATAAGTCGTCTATATTTCGTGCAAAGAATTTAATGAAATATACATCATCCATTTTTTATGCAAAAAATTTTTTTATGAAAAAAATTTAATGGACAATTTTTAAAATTTTTATGAAAAAATTTAATGAACTATAAATCGTCCATTTCATATGCAAAAAACTAAAAACACTATACATCGTCTATTTTTCATGCAAAAAAATTAAATGGGCTATGCATACAAAATGGGCTATACATGGTTAATTTTTTAAATTTTTATAAAAAAACATTAATGGGCTATAAAATATCCATTTCGTATACAAAAACTTAAATGGACTATATAAGTCGTCTATATTTCGTGCAAAGAATTTAATGAAATATACATCATCCATTTTTTATGCAAAAAATTTTTTTATGAAAAAAATTTAATGGACTATATACATCGTCAATTTTTAAAATTTTTATGAAAAAATTTAATGAACTATAAATCGTCCATTTCATATGCAATAAACTAAAAACACTATACATCGTCTATTTTTCATGCAAAAAAATTAAATGGGCTATGCATACAAAATATTATGGGCTATACATGGTTAATTTTTTAAATTTTTATAAAAAAACATTAAGGGGCTATAAAATGTCCATTTCGTATACAAAAACTTAAATGGACTATATAAGTCGTCTATATTTCGTGCAAAGAATTTAATGAAATATACATCATCCATTTTTTATGCAAAAATTTTTTTTATGAAAAATGGACTATTATAAATCGTCAATTTTTCAAATTTTTATGAAAAAATTTAATGAACTATAAATCGTCCATTTCATATGCAAAAAACTAAAAACACTATACATCGTCTATTTTTCATGCAAAAAAATTAAATGGGCTATGCAAACAAAATATAATGGGCTATACATGGTTAATTTTTTAAATTTTTATAAAAAAACATTAATAGGCTATAAAATGTCCATTTCGTATACAAAAACTTAAATGGACTATATAAGTCGTCTATATTTCGTGCAAAGAATTTAATGAAATATACATCATCCATTTTTTATGCAAAAAATTTTTTTATGAAAAATGGACTATTATAAATCGTCAATTTTTCAAATTTTTATGAAAAAATTTAATAAACTATAAATAGTCCATTTCATATGCAAAAAACTAAGAACACTATACATCGTCTATTTTTCATGCAAAAAAATTAAATGGGCTATGCAAACAAAATATAATGGGCTATACATGGTTAATTTTTTAAATTTTTATAAAAAAACATTAATAGGCTATAAAATGTCCATTTCGTATACAAAAACTTAAATGGACTATATAAGTCGTCTATATTTCGTGCAAAGAATTTAATGAAATATACATCATCTATTTTTTATGCAAGAAAATTTTTTATGAAAAAAATTTAATGGACTATACATCGTCAATTTTTAAAATTTTTATGAAAAAATTTAATGAACTATAAATCATCCATTTCATATGCAAAAAACTAAAAACACTATACATCGTCTATTTTTCATGCAAAAAAATTAAATGGGCTATGCATACAAAATATAATGGGCTATACATAGTTAATTTTTTAAATTTTTATAAAAAAACATTAATGGGCTATAAAATGTCCATTTCGTATACAAAAACTTAAATGGACTATATAAGTCGTCTATATTTCGTGCAAAGAATTTAATGAAATATACATCATCCATTTTTTATGCAAAAAATTTTTTTATGAAAAATGGACTATTATAAATCGTCAATTTTTCAAATTTTTATGAAAAAATTTAATAAACTATAAATAGTCCATTTCATATGCAAAAAACTAAGAACACTATACATCGTCTATTTTTCATGCAAAAAAATTAAATGGGCTATGCATACAAAATATAATGGGCTATACATAGTTAATTTTTTAAATTTTTATAAAAAAACATTCATGGGCTATAAAATGTCCATTTCGTATACAAAAACTTAAATGGACTATATAAGTCGTCTATATTTCGTGCAAAGAATTCAATGAAATATACATCATCCATTTTTTATGCAAAAAATTTTTTTATGAAAAAAATTTAATGGACTATACATCGTCAATTTTTAAAATTTTTATGAAAACTATAAATCGTCCATTTCATATGCAAAAAACTAAAAACACTATACATCGTCTATTTTTCATGCAAAAAAATTAAATGGGCTTTGCATACAAAATATAATGGGCTATACATGGTTAATTTTTTAAATTTTTAGAAAAAAAATTAATGGGCTATAAAATGTTCATTTCGTATACAAAAACTTAAATGGACTATATAAGTCGTCTATATTTCGTGCAAAGAATTTAATGAAATATACATCATCCATTTTTTATGCAAAAAATTTTTTTATGAAAAAAATTTAATGGTATACATCGTCAATTTTTAAAATTTTTATGAAAAAATTTAATGAACTATAAATCGTCCATTTCATATGCAAAAAACTAAAAACACTATACATCGTCTATTTTTCATGCAAAAAAATTAAATGGGCTATGCATACAAAATATAATGGGCTATACATGGTTAATTTTTTAAATTTTTATAAAAAAACATTAATGGGCTATAAAATGTCCATTTCGTATACAAAAACTTAAATGGACTATATACGTCGTCTATATTTCGTGCAAAGAATTTAATGAAATATACATCATCCATTTTTTATGGAAAAAATTTTTTTATGAAAAAAATTTTTTTATGAAAAAAATTTAATTTTACATCGTCAATTTTTCAAACTTTTATGAAAAAATTTAATGAACTATAAATCGTCCATTTCATATGCAAAAAACTAAAAACACTATACATCGTCTATTTTTCATGCAAAAAAATTAAATGGGCTATGCCTACAAAATATAATGGGCTATACATGGTTAATTTTTTAAATTTTTATAAAAAAACATTAATGGGCTATAAAATGTCCATTTCGTATACAAAAACTTAAATGGACTATATAAGACGTCTATATTTCGTGCAAAGAATTTAATGAAATATACATCATCCATTTTTTATGCAAAAAATTTTTTTATGAAAAAAATTTAATGGACTATACATCGTCAATTTTTAAAATTTTTATGAAAAAATTTAATGAACTATAAATCGTCCATTTCATATGCAAAAAACTAAAAACACTATACATGGTCTATTTTTCATGCAAAAAAATTAAATGGGCTATGCATACAAAATATAATGGGCTATACATGGTTAATTTTCTAAATTTTTATAAAAAAACATTAATGGTCTATAAAATGTCCATTTCGTATACAAAAACTTAAATGGACTATATAAGTCGTCTATATTTCGTGCAAAGAATTTAATAAAATATACATCATCCATTTTTTATGCAAAAAATTTTTTTATGAAAAAAATTTAATGGATTTAATCGTCAATTTTTAAAATTTTTATGAAAACTATAAATCGTCCATTTCATATGCAAAAAACTAAAAACACTATACATCGTCTATTTTTCATGCAAAAAAATTAAATGGGCTATGCATACAAAATATAATGGGCTATACATGGTTAATTTTTTAAATTTTTATAAAAAAACATTAATGGGCTATAAAATGTCCATTTCGTATACAAAAACTTAAATGGACTATATACGTCGTCTATATTTCGTGCAAAGAATTTAATGAAATATACATCATCCATTTTTTGTGGAAAAAATTTTTTTATGAAAAAAATTTTTTTATGAAAAAAATTTAATTTTACATCGTCAATTTTTCAAACTTTTATGAAAAAATTTAATGAACTATAAATCGTCCATTTCATATGCAAAAAACTAAATACACTATACATCGTCTATTTTTCATGCAAAAAAATTAAATGGGCTATGCCTACAAAATATAATGGGCTATACATGGTTAATTTTTTAAATTTTTATAAAAAAACATTAATGGGCTATAAAATGTCCATTTCGTATACAAAAACTTAAATGGACTATATAAGACGTCTATATTTCGTGCAAAGAATTTAATGAAATATACATCATCCATTTTTTATGCAAAAAATTTTTTTATGAAAAAAAATTAATGGATCGTCAATTTTTAAAATTTTTATGAAAAAATTTAATGAACTATAAATCGTCCATTTCATATGCAAAAAACTAAAAACACTATACATGGTCTATTTTTCATGCAAAAAAATTAAATGGGCTATGCATACAAAATATAATGGGCTATACATGGTTAATTTTTTAAATTTTTATAAAAAAACATTAATGGTCTATAAAATGTCCATTTCGTATACAAAAACTTAAATGGACTATATAAGTCGTCTATATTTCGTGCAAAGAATTTAATGAAATATACATCATCCATTTTTTATGCAAAAAATTTTTTTATGAAAAAAATTTAATGGATTTAATCGTCAATTTTTAAAATTTTTATGAAAACTATAAATCGTCCATTTCATATGCAAAAAACTAAAAACACTATACATCGTCTATTTTTCATGCAAAAAAATTAAATGGGCTATGCATACAAAATATAATGGGCTATACATGGTTAATTTTTTAAATTTTTATAAAAAAACATTAATGGGCTATAAAATGTCCATTTCGTATACAAAAACTTAAATGGACTATATAAGTCGTCTATATTTCGTGCAAAGAATTTAATGAAATATACATCATCCATTTTTTATGCAAAAAATTTTTTTATGAAAAAAATTTAATGTATTCAATTCAATTCAATTTTTAAAATTTTTATGAAAAAATTTAATGAACTATAAATCATCCATTTCATATGCAAAAAACTAAAAACACTATACATCGTCTATTTTTCATGCAAAAAAATTAAATGGGCTATGCATACAAAATATAATGGGCTATACATAGTTAATTTTTTAAATTTTTATAAAAAAAACATTAATGGGCTATAAAATGTCCATTTCGTGTACAAAAACTTAAATGGACTATATAAGTCGTCTATATTTCGTGCAAAGAATTTAATGAAATATACATCATCCATTTTTTATGCAAAAAATTTTTTTATGAAAAATATTTAATGGACAATTTTTCAAATTTTTATGAAAAAATTTAATAAACTATAAATAGTCCATTTCATATGCAAAAAACTAAGAACACTATACATCATCTATTTTTCATGCAAAAAAATTAAATGGGCTATGCATACAAAATATAATGGGCTATACATAGTTAATTTTTTAAATTTTTATAAAAAAACATTCATGGGCTATAAAATGTCCATTTCGTATACAAAAACTTAAATGGACTATATAAGTCGTCTATATTTCGTGCAAAGAATTCAATGAAATATACATCATCCATTTTTTATGCAAAAAATTTGTTTATGAAAAAAATTTAATGTACTATACATCGTAAATTTTTAAAATTTTTATGAAAAAATTTAATGAACTATAAATCGTCCATTTCATATGCAAAAAACTAAAAACACTATACATCGTCTATTTTTCATGCAAAAAAATTAAATGGGCTATGCATACAAAATATTATGGGCTATACATGGTTAATTTTTTAAATTTTTATAAAAAACATTCATGGGCTATAAAATGTCCATTTCGTATACAAAAACTTAAATGGACTATATAAGTCGTCTATATTTCGTGCAAAGAATTTAATGAAATATACATCATCCATTTTTTATGCAAAAAATTTTTTTATGAAAAAAATTTTATGGACTATTATACATCGTAAATTTTTCAAATTTTTATGAAAAAATTTAATGAACTATAAATCGTCCATTTCATATGCAAAAAACTAAAAACACTATACATGGTCTATTTTTCATGCAAAAAAATTAAATGGGCTATGCATACAAAATATAATGGGCTATACATGGTTAATTTTTTAAATTTTTATAAAAAAACATTAATGGTCTATAAAATGTCCATTTCGTATACAAAAACTTAAATGGACTATATAAGTCGTCTATATTTCGTGCAAAGAATTTAATGAAATATACATCATCCATTTTTTATGCAAAAAATTTTTTTATGAAAAAAATTTAATGGACTATACATCGTCAATTTTTAAAATTTTTATGAAAACTATAAATCGTCCATTTCATATGCAAAAAACTAAAAACACTATACATCGTCTATTTTTCATGCAAAAAAATTAAATGGGCTATGCATACAAAATATAATGGGCTATACATGGTTAATTTTTTAAATTTTTATAAAAAAACATTAATGGGCTATAAAATGTCCATTTCGTATACAAAAACTTAAATGGACTATATAAGTCGTCTATATTTCGTGCAAAGAATTTAATGAAATATACATCATCCATTTTTTATGCAAAAATTTTTTTAATGAAAAATGGACTATTATAAATCGTCAATTTTTCAAATTTTTATGAAAAAATTTAATGAACTATAAATCGTCCATTTCATATGCAAACAACTAAAAACACTATACATCGTCTATTTTTCATGCAAAAAAATTAAATGGGCTATGCAAACAAAATATAATGGGCTATACATGGCTAATTTTTTAAATTTTTATAAAAAAACATTAATAGGCTATAAAATGTCCATTTCGTATACAAAAACTTAAATGGACTATATAAGTCGTCTATATTTCGTGCGAAGAATTTAATGAAATATACATCATCCATTTTTTATGCAAAAAATTTTTTTATGAAAAAAATTTAATGGACTATACATCGTCAATTTTTCAAAATTTTTATGAAAAAATTTAATGAACTATAAATCGTCCATTTTGTATGCAAAAAACTAAAAACACTATACATCGTCTATTTTTCATGCAAAAAAATTAAATGGGCTATGCATACAAAATATAAAGGGCTATAATACATAGTTAATTTTTTAAATTTTTATAAAAAAACATTAATGGGCTATAAAATGTCCATTTCGTTTACAAAAACTTAAATGGACTATATAAGTCGTCTATATTTCGTGCAAAGAATTTAATGAAATATACATCATCCATTTTTTATGCAAAAAATTTTTTTATGAAAAAAATTTAATTATACATCGTCAATTTTTAAAATTTTTATGAAAAAATTTATTGAACTATAAATCATCCATTTCATATGCAAAAAACTAAAAACACTATACATCGTCTATTTTTCATGCAAAAAAATTAAATGGGCTATGCATACAAAATATAATGGGCTATACATAGTTAATTTTTTAAATTTTTATAAAAAAACATTAATGTGCTATAAAATGTCCATTTCGTATACAAAAACTTAAATGGACTATATAAGTCGTCTATATTTCGTGCAAAGAATTTAATGAAATATACATCATCCATTTTTTATGCAAAAAATTTTTTTATGAAAAATATTTAATGGACAATTTTTCAAATTTTTATGAAAAAATTTAATAAACTATAAATAGTCCATTTCATATGCAAAAAACTAAGAACACTATACATCGTCTATTTTTCATGCAAAAAAATTAAATGGGCTATGCATACAAAATATAATGGGCTATACATAGTTAATTTTTTAAATTTTTATAAAAAAACATTCATGGGCTATAAAATGTCCATTTCGTATACAAAAACTTAAATGGACTATATAAGTCGTCTATATTTCGTGCAAAGAATTCAATGAAATATACATCATCCATTTTTTATGCAAAAAATTTGTTTATGAAAAAAATTTAATGTACTATACATCGTAAATTTTTAAAATTTTTATGAAAAAATTTAATGAACTCTAAATCGTCCATTTCATATGCAAAAAACTAAAAACACTATACATCGTCTATTTTTCATGCAAAAAAATTAAATGGGCTATGCATACAAAATATTATGGGCTATACATGGTTAATTTTTTAAATTTTTATAAAAAAACATTCATGGGCTATAAAATGTCCATTTCGTATACAAAAACTTAAATGGACTATATAAGTCGTCTATATTTCGTGCAAAGAATTTAATGAAATATACATCATCCATTTTTTATGCAAAAAATTTTTTTATGAAAAAAATTTTATGGACTATATATACATCGTCAATTTGTAAAATTTTTATGAAAAAATTTAATGAACTATAAATCGTCCATTTCATATGCAAAAAACTAAAAACACTATACATCGTCTATTTTTCATGCAAAAAAATTAAATGGGCTATGCATACAAAATATAATGGGCTATACATGGTTAATTTTTTAAATTTTTATAAAAAAACATTAATGGGCTATAAAATGTCCATTTCGTATACAAAAACTTAAATGGACAATATAAGTCGTCTATATTTCGTGCAAAGAATTTAATGAAGTATACATCATCCATTTTTTATGCCAAAAATGTTTTTATGAAAAAAATTTAATGGACTATTATACATCGTCAATTTTTCAAATTTTTATGAAAAAATTTAATGAACTATAAATCGTCCATTTCATATGCAAAAAACTAAGAACACTATACATCGTCTATTTTTCATGCAAAAAAATTAAATGGGCTTTGCATACAAAATATAATGGGCTATACATGGTTAATTTTTTAAATTTTTAGAAAAAAAACATTAATGGGCTATAAAATGTCCATTTCGTATACAAAAACTTAAATGGACTATATAAGTCGTCTATATTTCGTGCAAGGAATTTAATGAAATATACATCATCCATTTTTTATGCAAAAAATTTTTTTATGAAAAAAATTTAATGGGCTATACACGTCAATTTTTCAAATTTTTATGAAAAAATTTAATGAACTATAAATCGTCCATTTCATATGCAAAAAACTAAAAACACTATACATCGTCTATTTTTCATGCAAAAAATTAAATGGGCTATGCATACAAAATATAATGGGCTATACATGGTTAATTTTTTAAATTTTTATAAAAAAACATTAATGGGCTATAAAATGTCCATTTCGTATACAAAAACTTAAATGGACTATATAAGTCGTCTATATTTCGTGCAAAGAATTTAATGAAATATACAACATCCATTTTTTATGCAAAAAATTTTTTTATGAAAAAAATTTAATGGACTATATATACATCGTCAATTTTTCAAATTTTTATGAAAAAATTTAATGAACTATAAATCGTCCATTTCATATGCAAAAAACTAAAAACACTATACATCGTCTATTTTTTATGCAAAAAAATTAAATGGGCTTTGCATACAAAATATAATGGGCTATACATAGTTAATTTTTTAAATTTTTATAAAAAAACATTAATGGGCTATAAAATGTCCATTTCGTATACAAAAACTTAAATGGACTATATAAGTCGTCTATATTTCGTGCAAAGAATTTAATGTAATATACATCATCCATTTTTTATGCAAAAAATTTTTTTATGAAAAAAATTTAATGTACTATACATCGTCAATTTTTCAAATTTTTATGAAAAAATTTAATGAACTATAAATCGTCCATTTCATATGCAAAAAACTAAAAACACTATACATGGTCTATTTTTCATGCAAAAAAATTAAATGGGCTATGCATACAAAATATAATGGGCTATACATGGTTAATTTTTTAAATTTTTATAAAAAAACATTAATGGGCTATAAAATGTCCATTTCGTATACAAAAACTTAAATAAACTATATAAGTCGTCTATATTTCGTGCAAAGAATTTAATGAAATATACATCATCCATTTTGTATGCAAAAAATTTTTTTATGAAAAAATCGTCAATTTTTCAAATATTTATGAAAAAATTTAATGAACTATAAATCGTCCATTTCATATGCAAAAAACTAAAAACACTATACATCGTCTATTTTTCATGCAAAAAATTAAATGGGCTATGCATACAAAATATAATGGGCTATACATGGTTAATTTTTTAAATTTTTATATAAAAACATTAATGGGCTATAAAATGTCCATTTCGTATACAAAAACTTAAATGGACTATATAAGTCGTCTATATTTCGTGCAAAGAATTTAATGAAATATACATCATCCATTTTTTATGCAAAAAATTTTTTTATGAAAAAAATTTAATGGACTATACATCGTCAATTTTTAAAATTTTTATGAAAAAATGTAATGAACTATAAATCGTCCATTTCATATGCAAAAAACTAAAAACACTATACATCGTCTATTTTTTATGCAAAAATATTAAATGGCCTATGCATACAAAATATTATGGGCTATACATGGTTAATTTTTTAAATTTTTATAAAAAAACATTAATGGGCTATAAAATGTCCATTTCGTATACAAAAACTTAAATGGACTATATAAGTCGTCTTTATTTCGTGCAAAGAATTTAATAAAATATACATCATCCATTTTTTATGCAAAAAATTTTTTTATGAAAAAAATTTAATGAACTATATTTCAAATTCTTATGAAAAAATTTAATGAACTATTAATCGTCCATTTCATATGCAAAAAACTAAAAACACTATACATCGTCTATTTTTCATGCAAAAAAATTAAATGGGCTATGCATACAAAATATAATGGGCTATACATAGTTAATTTTTTAAATTTTTATAAAAAACATACATCGTCAATTTTTCAAATTCTTATGAAAAAATTTAATGAACTATTAATCGTCCATTTGATATGCAAAAAACTAAAAACACTATACATCGTCTATTTTTCATGCAAAAAAATTAAATGGGCTATGCATACAAAATATAATGGGCTATACATAGTTAATTTTTTAAATTTTTATAAAAAAACATTAATGGGCTATAAAATGTCCATTTCGTATACAAAAACTTAAATGGACTATATAAGTCGTCTATATTTCGTGCAAAGAATTTAATGAAATATACATCATCCATTTTTTATGCAAAAAATTTTTTTATGAAAAAAATTTAATGGGCTATACATCGTCAATTTTTCAAATTTTTATGAAAAAATTTAATGAACTATAAATCGTCCATTTCATATGCAAACAACTAAAAACACTATACATCGTCTATTTTTCA
Source organism: Tachina fera (assembly GCA_905220375.1). Taxonomy (NCBI): domain Eukaryota; kingdom Metazoa; phylum Arthropoda; class Insecta; order Diptera; family Tachinidae; genus Tachina; species Tachina fera. The sequence goes on along the minus strand of LR999967.1, from coordinate 32,903,149 downwards.
TGCAAAAAAATTAAATGGGCTTTGCATACAAAATATAATGGGCTATACATGGTTAATTTTTTAAATTTTTATAAAAAAACATTAATGGGCTATAAAATGTCCATTTCGTATACAAAAACTTAAATGGATTATATAAGTCGTCTATATTTCGTGCAAAGAATTTAATGAAATATACATCATCTATTTTTTATGCAAGAAAATTTTTTATGAAAAAAATTTAATAGACTATACATCGTAAATTTTTCAAATTGTTATGAAAAAATTTAATGAACTACAAATCGTCCATTTCATATGCAAACAACTAAAAACACTATACATCGTCTATTTTTCATGCAAAAAAATTAAATGGGCTATATGGTTAATTTTTTAAATTCTTATAAAAAAACATTAATGGGCTATAAAATGTCCATTTCGTATACAAAAACTTAAATGGACTATATAAGTCGTCTATATTTTTTGCAAAGAATTTAATGAAATATACATCATCCATTTTTTATGCAAAAAATTTTTTTATGAACAAAATTTAATGGGCTATACATCGTAAATTTTTAAAATTTTTATGAAAAAATTTAATGAACTATAAGTCGTCCATTTCATATGCAAGCAACTAAAAGCACTATACATCGTCTATTTTTCATGCAAAAAAATTAAATGGGCTATGCATACAAAATATAATGGGCTATACATGGTTAATTTTTTAAATTTTTATAAAAAAACATTAATGGGCTATAAAATGTCCATTTCGTATACAAAAACTTAAATGGACTATATAAGTCGTCTATATTTCGTGCAAAGAATTTAATGAAATATACATCATCCATTTTTTATGCAAAAAATTTTTTTATGAAAAAAATTTAATGGACTATACATCGTCAATTTTTAAAATTTTTATGAAAAAATGTAATGAACTATAAATCGTCCATTTCATATGCAAAAAACTAAAAACACTATACATCGTCTATTTTTTATGCAAAAATATTAAATTTTTTTTTTTTTTTTTTTTTTTTTTTTTTAATTATACTCGTAATACTTATTTTTTTTTTTTTTATTTTTAAGAACAAACACAACCTGCAAAGCGATTAGCTTGTCTGCAGAAAACACCCAGAGTCTATGGTGGGAATCGAACCCACGACCTCTGAACTGAGAGGCTAGCATCGATACCACTCAGCCACAGGGGCACCCTATGCATACAAAATATTATGGGCTATACATAGTTAATTTTTTAAATTTTTATAAAAAAACATTAATGGGCTATAAAATGTCCATTTCGTATACAAAAACTTAAATGGACTATATAAGTCGTCTATATTTCGTGCAAAGAATTTAATGAAATATACATCATCCATTTTTTATGCAAAAAATTTTTTTTTTAAAAATCGTCAATTTTTCAAATTTTTATGAAAAAATTTAATGAACTATAAATCGTCCATTTCATATGCAAAAAACTACAAACACTATACATCGTCTATTTTTCATGCAAAAAATTAAATGGGCTATTCATACAAAATATAATGGGCTATACATGGTTAATTTTTTAAATTTTTATATAAAAACATTAATGGGCTATAAAAATTCCATTTCGTATACAAAACCTTGAATGGACTATATAAGTCGTCTATATTTCGTGCAAAGAATTTAATGAAATATACATCATCCATTTTTTATGCAAAAAATTTTATGAACTATAAATCCTCCATTTCATATGCAAAAAACTAAAAACACTATACATGGTCTATTTTTCATGCAAAAAAATTAAATGGGCTATGCATACAAAATATAATGGGCTATACATGGTTAATTTTTTAAATTTTTATAAAAAACATTAATGGGCTATAAAATGTCCATTTCGTATACAAAAACTTAAATGGACTATATAAGTCGTCTATATTTCGTGCAAAGAATTTAATGAAATATACATCATCCATTTTTTATGCAAAAAATTTTTTTATGAAAAAAATTTAATGGGCTATACATCGTCAATTTTTCAAATTTTTATGAAAAAATTCAATGAACTATAAATCGTCCATTTCATATGCAAACAACTAAAAACACTATACATCGTCTATTTTTCATGCAAAAAAATTAAATGGGCTTTGCATACAAAATATAATGGGCTATACATGGTTAATTTTTTAAATTTTTATAAAAAAACATTAATGGGATATAAAATGTCCATTTCGTATACAAAAACTTAAATGGACTATATAAGTCGTCTATATTTCGTGCAAAGAATTTAATGAAATATACATCATCCATTTTTTATGCAAAAAATTTTTTTATGAAAAAAATTTAATGGGCTATACATCGTCAATTTTTCAAATTTTTATGAAAAAATTTAATGAACTATAAATTGTCCATTTCATATGCAAACAACTAAAAACACTATACATCGTCTATTTTTCATGCAAAAAAATTAAATGGGCTTTGCATACAAAATATAATGGGCTATACATGGTTAATTTTTTAAATTTTTATAAAAAAACATTAATGGGCTATAAAATGTCCATTTCGTATACAAAACCTTGAATGGACTATATAAGTCGTCTATATTTTGTGCAAAGAATTTAATGAAATATACATCATCCATTTTTTATGCAAAAAATTTTTTTAGGAACAAAATTTAATGGGCTATACATCGTCAATTTTTCAAATTTTTATGAAAAAATTTAATGAACTATAAGTCGTCCATTTCATATGCAAGCAACTAAAAACACTATACATCGTCTATTTTTCATGCAAAAAAATTAAATGGGCTATGCATACAAAATATAATGGGCTATACATGGTTAATTTTTTAAATTTTTATATAAAAACATTAATGGGCTATAAAAATTCCATTTCGTATACAAAACCTTGAATGGACTATATAAGTCGTCTATATTTCGTGCAAAGAATTTAATGAAATATACATCATCCATTTTTTATGCAAAAAATTTTATGAACTATAAATCCTCCATTTCATATGCAAAAAACTAAAAACACTATACATGGTCTATTTTTCATGCAAAAAAATTAAATGGGCTATGCATACAAAATATAATGGGCTATACATGGTTAATTTTTTAAATTTTTATAAAAAAACATTAATGGGCTATAAGATGTCCATTTCGTATACAAAAACTTAAATGGACTATATAAGTCGTCTATATTTCGTGCAAAGAATTTAATGAAATATACATCATCCATTTTTTATGCAAAAAATTTTTTTATGATCGTCAATTTTTCAAATTTTTATGAAAAAATTCAATGAACTATAAATCGTCCATTTCATATGCAAACAACTAAAAACACTATACATCGTCTATTTTTCATGCAAAAAAATTAAATGGGCTTTGCATACAAAATATAATGGGCTATACATGGTTAATTTTTTAAATTTTTATAAAAAAACATTAATGGGATATAAAATGTCCATTTCGTATACAAAAACTTAAATGGACTATATAAGTCGTCTATATTTCGTGCAAAGAATTTAATGAAATATACATCATCCATTTTTTATGCAAAAAATTTTTTTATGAAAAAAATTTAATGGGCTATACATCGTCAATTTTTCAAATATTTATGAAAAAATTTAATGAACTATAAATCGTCCATTTCATATGCAAACAACTAAAAACACTATACATCGTCTATTTTTCATGCAAAAAAATTAAATGGGCTTTGCATACAAAATATAATGGGCTATACATGGTTAATTTTTTAAATTTTTATAAAAAAACATTAATGGGCTATAAAATGTCCATTTCGTATACAAAACCTTGAATGGACTATATAAGTCGTCTATATTTCGTGCAAAGAATTTAATGAAATATATGTACATCATCCATTTTTTATGCAAAAAATTTTTTTATGAAAAAAATTTAATGGACTTTTAAAAATTTTTATGAAAAAATGTAATGAACTATAAATCGTCCATTTCATATGCAAAAAACTAAAAACACTATACATCGTCTATTTTTTATGCAAAAATATTAAATGGCCTATGCATACAAAATATTATGGGCTATACATAGTTAATTTTTTAAATTTTTATAAAAAAACATTAATGGGCTATACAATGTCCATTTCGTATACAAAAACTTAAATGGACTATATAAGTCGTCTATATTTCGTGCAAAGAATTTAATGAAATATACATCATCCATTTTTTATGCAAAAAAATTTTTTATGAAAAAATCGTCAATTTTTCAAATTTTTATGAAAAAATTTAATGAACTATAAATCGTCCATTTCATATGCAAAAAACTAAAAACACTATACATCGTCTATTTTTCATGCAAAAAATTAAATGGGCTATGCATACAAAATATAATGGGCTATACATGGTTAATTTTTTAAATTTTTATATAAAAACATTAATGGGCTATAAAAATTCCATTTCGTATACAAAACCTTGAATGGACTATATAAGTCGTCTATATTTCGTCCAAAGAATTTAATGAAATATACATCATCCAATTTTTATGCAAAAAATTTTATGAACTATAAATCCTCCATTTCATATGCAAAAGACTAAAAACACTATACATGGTCTATTTTTCATGCAAAAAAATTAAATGGGCTATGCATACAAAATATAATGGGCTATACATGGTTAATTTTTTAAATTTTTATAAAAAAACATTAATGGGCTATAAAATGTCCATTTCGTATACAAAAACTTAAATGGACTATATAAGTCGTCTATATTCCGTGCAAAGAATTTAATGAAATATACATCATCCATTTTTTATGCAAAAAATTTTTTTATGAAAAAAATTTAATGGACTATACATCGTCAATTTTTAAAATTTTTATGAAAAAATGTAATGAACTATAAATCGTCCATTTCATATGCAAAAAACTAAAAACACTATACATCGTCTATTTTTTATGCAAAAATATTAAATGGCCTATGCATACAAAATATTATGGGCTATACATGGTTAATTTTTTAAATTTTTATAAGAAAACATTAATGGGCTATAAAATGTCCATTTCGTATACAAAAACTTAAATGGACTATATAAGTCGTCTATATTTCGTGCAAAGAATTTAATGAAATATACATCATCAATTTTTTATGCAAAAAATTTTTTTATGAAAAAAATTTAATGGGCTATACATCGTCAATTTTTCAAATTTTTATGAAAAAATTCAATGAACTATAAATCGTCCATTTCATATGCAAACAACTAAAAACACTATACATCGTCTATTTTTCATGCAAAAAAATTAAATGGGCTTTGCATACAAAATATAATGGGCTATACATGGTTAATTTTTTAAATTTTTATAAAAAAACATTAATGGGATATAAAATGTCCATTTCGTATACAAAAACTTAAATGGACTATATAAGGCATGCAAAGACTTTAATAAAATATTCATCATCCATTTTTTATGCAAAAAATTTTTTTATGAAAAAAATCGTCAATTTTTCAAATTTTTATGAAAACATTTAATGAACTATAAATCGTCCATTTCATATGCAAACAACTAAAAACACTATACATCGTCTATTTTTCATGCAAAAAAATTAAATGGGCTTTGCATACAAAATATTATGGGCTATACATGGTTAATTTTTTAAATTTTTATAAAAAACATTAATGGGCTATAAAATGTCCATTTGGTATACAAAAACTTAAATGGACTATATAAGTCGTCTATATTTCGTGCAAAGAATTTAATGAAATATACATCATCCATTTTTTATGCAAAAAATTTTTTTATGAAAAAAATTTAATGGGCTATACATCGTCAATTTTTCAAATTTTTATGAAAAAATTTAATGAACTATAAATCGTCCATTTCATATGCAAACAACTAAAAACACTATACATCGTCTATTTTTCACGCAAAAAAATTAAATGGGCTTTGCATACAAAATATAATGGGCTATACATGGTTAATTTTTTAAATTCTTATAAAAACATTAATGGGCTATAAAATGTCCATTTCGTATATAAAAACTTAAATGGACTATATAAGTCGTCTATATTTCGTGCAAAGAATTTAATGAAATATACATCATCCATTTTTTATGCAAAAAAATTTCTTATGAAAAAAATTTAATCGTCAATTTTTCAAATTTTTATGAAAAAATTTAATGAACTATAAATCTTCCATTTCATATGCAAAAAACTAAAAACACTATACATCGTCTATTTTTCATGCAAAAAAATTAAATGGGCTATGCATACAAAATATAATGGGCTATACATGGTTAATTTTTTAAATTTTTATAAAAAAACATTAATGGGCTATAAAATGTCCATTTCGTATACAAAAACTTAAATGGACTATATACGTCGTCTATATTTCGTGCAAAGAATTTAATGAAATATACATCATCCATTTTTTATGCAAAAAATTTTTTTATGAAAAAAATTTAATGGGCTATACATCGTCAATTTTTCAAATTTTTATGAAAAAATTTAATGAACTATAAATCGTCCATTTCATATGCAAACAACTAAAAACACTATACATCGTCTATTTTTCATGCAAAAAAATTAAATGGGCTTTGCATACAAAATATAATGGGCTATACATGGTTAATTTTTTAAATTTTTATAAAAACACATTAATGGGCTATAAAATGTCCATTTCGTATACAAAAATCTAAATGGACTATATAAGTCGTCTATATTTCGTGCAAAGAATTTAATGAAATATACATCATCCATTTTTTATGCAAAAAATTTTTTTATGAAAAAAATTTAATGGGCTATTATACATCGTCAATTTTTCAAATTTTTATGAAAAAATTTAATGAACTATAAATCGTCCATTTCATATGCAAACAACTAAAAACACTATACATCGTCTATTTTTCATGGAAAAAAATTAAATGGGCTTTGCATACAAAATATAATGGGCTATACATGGTTAATTTTTTAAATTTTTATAAAAAAACATTAATGGGCTATAAAATGTCCATTTCGTATACAAAAACTTAAATGGACTATATAAGTCGTCTATATTTCGTGCAAAGAATTTAATGAAATATACATCATCCATTTTTTATGCAAAGAATTTTTTTATGAAAAAAATTTAATGGGCTATACATCGTAAATTTTTCAAATTTTTATGAAAAAATTTAATGAACTATAAATCGTCCATTTCATATGCAAACAACTAAAAACACTATACATCGTCTATTTTTCATGCAAAAAAATTAAATGGGCTATGCATACAAAATATAATGGGCTATACATGGTTAATTTTTTAAATTTTTATAAAAAAACATTAATGGGCTATAAAATGTCCATTTCGTATACAAAAACTTAAATGGACTATTTAAGTCGTCTATATTTCGTGCAAAGAATTTAATGAAATATACATCATCCATTTTTTATGCAAAGAATTTTTTTATAAAAAAAATTTAATGGGCTATACATCGTAAATTTTTCAAATTTTTATGAAAAATTTAATGAACTATAAATCGTCCATTTCATATGCAAACAACTAAAAACATTATACATCGTCTATTTTTCATGCAAAAAAATTAAATGGGCTTTGCATACAAAATATTATGGGCTATACATGGTTAATTTTTTAAATTTTTATAAAAAACATTAATGGGCTATAAAATGTCCATTTGGTATACAAAAACTTGAATGGACTATATAAGTCGTCTATATTTCGTGCAAAGAATTTAATGAAATATACATCATCCATTTTTTATGCAAAAAATTTTTTTATGAAAAAAATTTAATGGGCTATACATCGTCAATTTTTCAAATTTTTATGAAAAAATTTAATGAACTATAAATCGTCCATTTCATATGCAAACAACTAAAAACACTATACATCGTCTATTTTTCATGGAAAAAAATTAAATGGGCTATGCATACAAAATATAATGGGCTATACATGGTTAATTTTTTAAATTCTTATAAAAACATTAATGGGCTATAAAATGTCCATTTCGTATACAAAAACTTAAATGGACTATATAAGTCGTCTATATTTCGTGCAAAGAATTTAATGAAATATACATCATCCATTTTTTATGCAAAAAAATTTCTTATGAAAAAAATTTAATCGTCAATTTTTCAAATTTTTATGAAAAAATTTAATGAACTATAAATCGTCCATTTCATATGCAAAAAACTAAAAACACTATACATCGTCTATTTTTCATGCAAAAAAATTAAATGGGCTATGCATACAAAATATAATGGGCTATACATGGTTAATTTTTTAAATTTTTATAAAAAAACATTAATGGGCTATAAAATGTCCATTTCGTATACAAAAACTTAAATGGACTATATACGTCGTCTATATTTCGTGCAAAGAATTTAATGAAATACATATACATTATCCATTTTTTATGCAAAAAATTTTTTTATGAAAAAAAAATAATGGACTTATACATCGTCAATTTTTAGAATTTTTATGAAAACATTTAATGAACTATAAATCGTTAATTTCATATGTAAAAAACTAAAAACACTATACATCGTCTATTTTTCATGCAAAAAAATTAAATGGGCTATGCATACAAAATATAATGGGCTATACATGGTTAATTTTTTAAATTTTTATAAAAAAAACATTAATGGGCTATAAAATGTCCATTTCGTATACAAAAACTTAAATGGACTATATAAGTCGTCCATATTTCGTGCAAACAACTTAATGAAATATACATCATCCATTTTTTATGCAAAAAAATTTTTTATGAAAAAAATTTAATGGGCTATACATCGTCAATTTTTCAAATTTTTATGAAAAAATTTAATGAACTATAAATCGTCCATTTCATATGCAAACAACTAAAAACACTATACATCGTCTATTTTTCATGCAAAAAAATTAAATGGGCTTTGCATACAAAATATAATGGGCTATACATGGTTAATTTTTTAAATTTTTATAAAAAAACATTAATGGGCTATAAAATGTCCATTTCGTATACAAAAACTTAAATGGAATATATATAAGTCGTCTATATTTCGTGCAAAGAATTTAATGAAATATACATCATCCATTTTTTATGCAAAAAATTTTTTTATGAAAAAAATTTAATGGGCTATACATCGTCAATTTTTCAAATTTTTATGAAAAAATTTAATGAACTATAAATCGTCCATTTCATATGCAAACAACTAAAAACACTATACATCGTCTATTTTTCATGCAAAAAAATTAAATGGGCTTTGCATACAAAATATAATGGGCTATACATGGTTAATTTTTTAAATTTTTATAAAAACACATTAATGGGCTATAAAATGTCCATTTCGTATACCAAAACTTAAATGGACTATATACGTCGTCTATATTTCGTGCAAAGAATTTAATGAAATATACATCATCCATTTTTTATACAAAAAATTTTTTATGAAAAAAATTTAATGGGCTATATATACATCGTCAATTTTTCAAATTTTTATGAAAAAATTTAATGAACTATAAATCGTCCATTTCATATGCAAACAACTAAAAACACTATACATCGTCTATTTTTCATGCAAAAAAATTAAATGGGCTTTGCATACAAAATATAATGGGCTATATATACATGGTTAATTTTTAAAATTTTTATAAAAAAACATTAATGGGCTATAAAATGTCCATTTCGTATACAAAAACTTAAATGGACTATATAATTCGTCTATATTTCGTGCAAAGAATTTAATGAAATATACATCATCTATTTTTTATGAAAAAAATTTAATGGACTATACATCGTCAATTTTTCAAGTTTTTATGAAAAAATTTAATGAACTATAAATCGTCCATTTCATATGAAAAAAACTAAAAACACTATACATCGTCTATTTTTCATGCAAAAAAATTAAATGGGCTATGCATACAAAATATAATGGGCTATACATGGTTAATTTTTTAAATTTTTATAAAAAACATTAATGGGCTATAAAATGTCCATTTCGTATACAAAAACTTAAATGGACTATATAAGTCGTCTATATTTCGTGCAAAGAATATAATGAAATATACATCATCCATTTTTTATGCAAAAAATTTTTTTATGAAAAAAATTTAATGGGCTATTTTTCAAATTTTTATGAAAAAATTTAATGAACTATAAATCGTCCATTTCATATAAAAAAAAATAAAAACACTATACATCGTCTATTTTTCATGCAAAAAAATTAAATGGGCTTTGCATACAAAATATAATGGGCTATACATGGTTAATTTTTTAAATTTTTAGAAAAAAAACATTAATGGGCTATAAAATGTCCATTTCGTATACAAAAACTTAAATGGACTATATAAGTCGTCTATATTTCGTGCAAAGAATTTAATGAAATATACATCATCCATTTTTTATGCAAAAAATTTTTTTATGAAAAAAATTTAATGGGCTATACATCGTCAATTTTTCAAATTTTTATGAAAAAATTTAATGAACTATAAATCGTCCATTTCATATGCAAAAAACTAAAAACACTATACATCGTCTATTTTTCATGCAAAAAAATTAAATGGGCTTTGCATACAAAATATAATGGGCTATACATGGTTAATTTTTTAAATTTTTATAAAAACACATTAATGGGCTATAAAATGTCCATTTCGTATACAAAAACTTAAATGGACTATATAAGTCGTCTATATTTCGTGCAAAGAATTTAATGAAATATACATCATCCATTTTTTATGCAAAAAATTTTTTTATGAAAAAAATTTAATGGGCTATACATTGTCAATTTTTAAAATTTTTATGAAAAAATTTAATGAACTATAAATCGTCCATTTCATATGCAAAAAACTAAAAACACTATACATCGTCTATTTTTCATGGAAAAAAATTAAATGGGCTTTGCATACAAAATATAATGGGCTATACATGGTTAATTTTTTAAATTTTTATAAAAAAACATTAATGGGCTATAAAATGTCCATTTCGTATACAAAAACTTAAATGGACTATATAAGTCATCTATATTTCGTGCAAAGAATTTAATGAAATATACATCATCCATTTTTTATGCAAAAAATTTTTTTATGAAAAAAATTTAATGGGCTTCTACATCGTCAATTTTTCAAATTTTTATGAAAAAATTTAATGAACTATAAATCGTCCATTTCATATGCAAACAACTAAAAACACTATACATCGTCTATTTTTCATGCAAAAAAATTAAATGGGCTTTGCATACAAAATATAATGGGCTATACATGGTTAATTTTTTAAATTTTTATAAAAAAACATTAATGGGCTATAAAATGTCCATTTCGTATACAAAAACTTAAATGTACTATATAAGTCGTCTATATTTCGTGCAAAGAATTTAATGAAATATACATCATCTATTTTTTACGCAAGAAAATTTTTTATGAAAAAAATTTAATGGACTATACATCGTCAATTTTTCAAGTTTTTATGAAAAAATTTAATGAACTATAAATCGTCCATTTCATATGAAAAAAACTAAAAACACTATACATCGTCTATTTTTCATGCAAAAAAATTAAATGGGCTATGCATACAAAATATAATGGGCTATACATGGTTAATTTTTTAAATTTTTATAAAAAACATTAATGGGCTATAAAATGTCCATTTCGTATACAAAAACTTAAATGGACTATATAAGTCGTCTATATTTCGTGCAAAGAATTTAATGATATATACATCATCCATTTTTTATGCAAAAAATTTTTTTATGAAAAAAATTTAATGGGCTATACATCGTCAATTTTTAAAATTTTTATGAAAAAATTTAATGAACTATAAATCGTCCATTTCATATGAAAAAAACTAAAAACACTATACATCGTCTATTTTTCATGCAAAAAAATTAAATGGGCTATGCATACAAAATATAATGGGCTATACATGGTTAATTTTTTAAATTTTTATAAAAAACATTAATGGGCTATAAAATGTCCATTTCGTATACAAAAACTTAAATGGACTATATAAGTCGTCTATATTTCGTGCAAAGAATATAATGAAATATACATCATCCATTTTTTATGCAAAAAATTTTTTTATGAAAAAAATTTAATGGGCTATTTTTCAAATTTTTATGAAAAAATTTAATGAACTATAAATCGTCCATTTCATATAAAAAAAATAAAAACACTATACATCGTCTATTTTTTATGCAAAAAAATTAAATGGGCTTTGCATACAAAATATAATGGGCTATACATGGTTAATTTTTTAAATTTTTATAAAAAAAACATTAATGGGCTATAAAATGTCCATTTCGTATACAAAAACTTAAATGGACTATATAAGTCGTCTATATTTCGTACAAAGAATTTAATGAAATATACATCATCCATTTTTTATGCAAAAAATTTTTTTATGAAAAAAATTTAATGGGCTATACATCGTCAATTTTTCAAATTTTTATGAAAAAATTTAATGAACTATAAATCGTCCATTTCATATGCAAAAAACTAAAAACACTATACATCGTCTATTTTTCATGCAAAAAAATTAAATGGGCTTTGCATACAAAATATAATGGGCTATACATGGTTAATTTTTTAAATTTTTATAAAAACACATTAATGGGCTATAAAATGTCCATTTCGTATACAAAAACTTAAATGGACTATATAAGTCGTCTATATTTCGTGCAAAGAATTTAATGAAATATACATCATCTATTTTTTATGCAAGAAAATTTTTTATGAAAAAAATTTAATGGACTATACGTCGTAAATTTTTCAAGTTTTTATGAAAAAATTTAATGAACTATAAATCGTCCATTTCATATGCAAACAATTAAAAACACTATACATCGTCTATTTTTCATGCAAAAAAATTAAATGGGCTATGCATACAAAATATAATGGGCTATACATGGTTAATTTTTTAAATTCTTATAAAAAAACATTAATGGGCTATAAAATGTCCATTTCGTATACAAAAACTTAAATGGACTATATAAGTCGTCTATATTTCGTGCAAAGAATTTAATGAAATATACATCATCCATTTTTTATGCAAAAAATTTTTTTATGAAAAAAAGAAATAATGGGCTATACATCGTCAATTTTTCAAATTTTTATGAAAAAATTTAATGAACTATAAATCGTCCATTTCATATGCAAACAACTAAAAACACTATACATCGTCTATTTTTCATGCAAAAAAAATTAAATGGGCTTTGCATACAAAATATAATGGGCTATACATGGTTACTTTTTTAAATTCTTATAAAAAAACATTAATGGGCTATAAAATGTCCATTTCGTATACAAAAACTTAAATGGACTATATAAGTCGTCTATATTTCGTGCAAAGAATTTAATGAAATATACATCATCTATTTTTTATGCAAGAAAATTTTTTATGAAAAAAATTTAATGGACTATCGTTAATCGTCAATTTTTCAAGTTTTTATGAAAAAATTTAATGAACTATAAATCGTCCATTTCATATGAAAAAAACTAAAAACACTATACATCGTCTATTTTTCATGCAAAAAAATTAAATGGGGTATGCATACAAAATATAATGGGCTATACATGGTTAATTTTTTAAATTTTTAGAAAAAAAACATTAATGGGCTATAAAATGTCCATTTCGTATACAAAAACTTAAATGGACTATATAAGTCGTCTATATTTCGTGGGCTTTGCATACAAAATATAATGGGCTATACATGGTTAATTTTTTAAATTTTTATAAAAAAACATTAATGGGCTATAAAATGTCCATTTGGTATACAAAAACTTAAATGGACTATATAAGTCGTCTATATTTCGTGCAAAGAATTTAATGAAATATACATCATCTATTTTTTATGCAAAAAAATTTTTTATGAAAAAAATTTAATGGACTATACATTGTCAATTTTTCAAGTTTTTATAAAAAAATTTAATGAACTATAAATCGTCCATTTCATATGCAAAAAACTAAAAACACTATACATCGTCTATTTTTCATGCAAAAAAATTAAATGGGCTATGCATACAAAATATAATGGGATATACATGGTTAATTTTTAAAATTTTTATAAAAAAACATTAATGGGCTATAAAATGTCCATTTCGTATACAAAAACTTAAATAAACTATATAAGTCGTCTATATTTCGTGCAAAGAATATAATGAAATATACATCATCCATTTTTTATGCAAACAATTATTTTATGAAAAAAATTTAATGGGCTATACATCGTCAATTTTTCAAATTTTTATGAAAAAATTTAATGAACTATAAATAGTCCATTTCATATGAAAAAAACTAAAAACACTATACATCGTCTATTTTTCATGCAAAAAAATTAAATGGGCTATGCATACAAAATATAATGGGCTATACATCGTTAATTTTTTAAATTTTTAGAAAAAAACATTAATGGGCTATAAAATGTCCATTTCGTATACAAAAACTTAAATGGACTATATAAGTCGTCTATATTTCGTGCAAAGAATTTAATGAAATATACATCATCCATTTTTTATGCAAAAAATTTTTTTATGAAAAAAATTTAATGGGCTATAATCGTCAATTTTTCAAATTTTTATGAAAAAATTTAATGAACTATAAATCGTCCATTTCATATGCAAAAAACTAAAAACACTATACATCGTCTATTTTTCATGCAAAAAAATTAAATGGGCTATGCATACAAAATATAATGGGCTATACATGGTTAATTTTTTAAATTTTTATAAAAAAACATTAATGGGCTATAAAATGTCCATTTGGTATACAAAAACTTAAATGGACTATATAAGTCGTCTATATTTCGTGCAAAGAATTTAATGAAATATACATCATCCATTTTTTATGCAAAAAATTTTTTTATGAAAATAATTTTATGGGCTATACATCGTCAATTTTTCAAACTTTTGTGAAAAAATTTAATGAACTATAAATAGTCCATTTCATATGAAAAAAACTAAAAACACTATACATCGTCTATTTTTCATGCAAAAACATTAAATGGGCTATGCATACAAAATATAATGGGCTTTACATCGTTAATTTTTTAAATTTTTAGAAAAAAACATTAATGGGATATAAAATGTCCATTTCGTATACAAAAACTTAAATGGACTATATAAGTCGTCTATATTTCGTGCAAAGAATTTAATGAAATATACATCATCCATTTTTTATGCAAAAAATTTTTTTATGAAAAAAATTTAATGGGCTATAATCGTCAATTTTTCAAATTTTTATGAAAAAATTTAATGAACTATAAATCGTCCATTTCATATGCAAACAACTAAAAACACTATACATCGTCTATTTTTCATGCAAAAAAATTAAATGGGCTTTGCATACAAAATATAATGGGCTATACATGGTTAATTTTTTAAATTCTTATAAAAAAACATTAATGGGCTATAAAATGTCCATTTCGTATACAAAAACTTAAATGGACTATATAAGTCGTCTATATTTCGTGCAAAGAATTTAATGAAATATACATCATCCATTTTTTATGCAAAAAATTTTTTTATGAAAAAAATTTAATGGGCTATACATCGTCAATTTTTCAAATTTTTATGAAAATATTTAATGAACTATAAATAGTCCATTTCATATGACAAAAAATAAAAAGACTATACATCGTCTATTTTTCATGCAAAAAAATTAAATGGGCTATGCATACAAAATATAATGGGCTATACATGGTTAATTTTTAAAATTTTTATAAAAAAACATTAATGGGCTATAAAATGTCCATTTGGTATACAAAAACTTAAATGGACTATGTAAGTCGTCTATATTTCGTGCAAAGAATTTAATGAAATATACATCATCCATTTTTTATGCAAAAAATTTTTTTATGAAAAAAATTTAATGGGCTATACATCGTCAATTTTTCAAATTTGTATGAAAAAATTTAATGAACTATAAATCATCCATTTCATATGCAAACAACTAAAAACACTATACATCGTCTATTTTTCATGCAAAAAAATTAAATGGGCTTTGCATACAAAATATAATGGGCTATACATGGTTAATTTTTTAAATTCTTATAAAAAAACATTAATGGGCTATAAAATGTCCATTTCGTATACAAAAACTTAAATGGACTATATAAGTCGTCTATATTTCGTGCAAAGAATTAAATGAAATATACATCATCCATTTTTTATGCAAAAATTTTTTTTTAAAAAAATTTAATGGGCTATACATCGTCAATTTTTCAAATTTTTATGAAAAAATTTAATGAACTATAAATAGTCCATTTCATATGACAAAAAATAAAAAGACTATACATCGTCTATTTTTCATGCAAAAAAATTAAATGGGCTTTGCATACAAAATATAATGGGCTATACATGGTTAATTTTTTAAATTCTTATAAAAAAACATTAATGGGCTATAAAATGTCCATTTCGTATACAAAAACTTAAATGGACTATATAAGTCGTCTATATTTCGTGCAAATAATTAAATGAAATATACATCATCCATTTTTTATGCAAAAAATTTTTTATGAAAAAAATTTAATGGGCTATACATTCTCAATTTTTAAAATTTTTATGAAAAAATTTTATGAACTATAAGTCGTCCATTTCATATGCAAACAACTAAAAACACTATACATCGTCTATTTTTCATGCAAAAAAATTAAATGGGCTATGCATACAGAATATAATGGGCTATACATGGTTAATTTTTTAAATTTTTATAAAAAAACATTAATGGGCTATAAAATGTCCATTTCGTATACAAAAACTTAAATGGACTATATAAGTCGTCTATATTTCGTGCAAAGAATTTAATGAAATATACATCATCCATTTTTTATGCAAAAAATTTGTTTATGAAAAAAATTTAATGGGCTATACATCGTCAATTTTTCAAATTTTTATGAAAAAATTTAATGAACTATAAATCGTCCATTTCATATGCAAACAACTAAAAACACTATACATTGTCTATTTTTCATGCAAAAAAATTAAATGGGCTATGCATACAAAATATAATGGGCTATACATGGTTAATTTTTTAAATTTTTATAAAAAAACATTAATGGGCTATAAAATGTCCATTTCGTATACAAAAACTTAAATGGACTATATAAGTCGTCTATATTTCGTGCAAAGAATTTAATGAAATATACATCATCCATTTTTTATGCAAAAAATTTTTTTATGAAAAAAATTTAATGGGCTATACATTCTCAATTTTTCAAATTTTTATGAAAAAATTTTATGAACTATAAGTTGTCCATTTCATATGCAAACAACTAAAAACACTATACATCGCCTATTTTTCATGCAAAAACATTAAATGGGCTATGCATACAAAATATAATGGGCTATACATGGTTAATTTTTTAAATTCTTATAAAAAAACATTAATGGGCTATAAAATGGCCATTTGGCATACAAAAACTTAAATGGACTATATAAGTCGTCTATATTTCGTGTAAAGAATTTAATGAAATATACATCATCCATTTTTTATGCAAAAAATTTTTTTAAGAAAAAAATTTAATTTAAATTTAATCGTCAATTTTTCAAATTTTTATGAAAAAATTTAATGAACTATAAATCGTACATTTCATATGCAAACAACTAAAAACACTATACATCGTCTATTTTTCATGCAAAAAAATTAAATGGGCTTTGCATACAAAATATAATGGGCTATACATGGTTAATTTTTTAAATTCTTATAAAAAAACATTAATGGGCTATAAAATGTCCATTTCGTATACAAAAACTTAAATGGACTATATAAGTCGTCTATATTTCGTGCAAATAATTAAATGAAATATACATCATCCATTTTTTATGCAAAAAATTTTTTTATGAAAAAAATTTAATGGGCTATACATTCTCAATTTTTCAAATTTTTATGAAAAAATTTTATGAACTATAAGTCGTCCATTTCATATGCAAACAACTAAAAACACTATACATCGTCTATTTTTCATGCAAAAAAATTAAATGGGCTATGCATACAAAATATAATGGGCTATACATGGTTAATTTTTTAAATTTTTATAAAAAAACATTAATGGGCTATAAAATGTCCATTTGGTATACAAAAACTTAAATGGACTATGTAAGTCGTCTATATTTCGTGCAAAGAATTTAATGAAATATACATCATCCATTTTTTATGCAAAAAATTTTTTTATGAAAAAAATTTAATGGGCTATACATCGTCAATTTTTCAAATTTGTATGAAAAAATTTAATGAACTATAAATCATCCATTTCATATGCAAACAACTAAAAACACTATACATCGTCTATTTTTCATGCAAAAAAATTAAATGGGCTTTGCATACAAAATATAATGGGCTATACATGGTTAATTTTTTAAATTCTTATAAAAAAACATTAATGGGCTATAAAATGTCCATTTCGTATACAAAAACTTAAATGGACTATATAAGTCGTCTATATTTCGTGCAAAGAATTAAATGAAATATACATCATCCATTTTTTATGCAAAAAATTTTTTTATGAAAAAAATTTAATGGGCTATACATCGTCAATTTTTCAAATTTTTATGAAAAAATTTAATGAACTATAAATAGTCCATTTCATATGACAAAAAATAAAAAGACTATACATCGTCTATTTTTCATGCAAAAAAATTAAATGGGCTATGCATACAAAATATTATGGGCTATACATGGTTAATTTTTTAAATTTTTATAAAAAAACATTAATGGGCTATAAAATGTCCATTTCGTATACAAAAACTTAAATGGACTATATAAGTCGTCTATATTTCGTGCAAAGAATTTAATGAAATATACATCATCCATTTTTTATGAAAAAAATTTAATGGGCTATACATCGTCAATTTTTCAAATTTTTATGAAAAAATTTAATGAACTATAAATCGTCCATTTCATATGCAAACAACTAAAAACACTATACATCGTCTATTTTTCATGCAAAAAATTAAATGGGCTTTGCATACAAAATATAATGGGCTATACATGGTTAATTTTTTAAATTTTTATAAAAAAACATTAACGGGCTATAAAATGTCCATTTGGCATACAAAAACTTAAATGGACTATATAAGTCGTCTATATTTCGTGCAAAGAATTTAATGAAATATACATCATCCATTTTTTATGCAAAAAATTTTTTTATGAAAAAAATTTAATTTAAATTTAATCGTCAATTTTTCAAATTTTTATGAAAAAATTTAATGAACTATAAATCGTACATTTCATATGCAAGCAACTAAAAACACTATACATCGTCTATTTTTCATGCAAAAAAATTAAATGGGGTTTGCATACAAAATATAATGGGCTATACATGGTTAATTTTTTAAATTTTTATAAAAAAACATTAATGGGCTATAAAATGTCCATTTGGCATACAAAAACTTAAATGGACTATATAAGTCGTCTATATTTCGTGCAAAGAATTTAATGAAATATACATCATCCATTTTTAATTTTTTAAATTCTTATAAAAAAACATTAATGGGCTATAAAATGTCCATTTCGTATACAAAAACTTAAATGGACTATATAAGTCGTCTATATTTCGTGCAAATAATTAAATGAAATATACATCATCCATTTTTTATGCAAAAAATTTTTTATGAAAAAAATTTAATGGGCTATACATTCTCAATTTTTCAAATTTTTATGAAAAAATTTTATGAACTATAAGTCGTCCATTTCATATGCAAACAACTAAAAACACTATACATCGTCTATTTTTCATGCAAAAAAATTAAATGGGCTATGCATACAAAATATAATGGGCTATACATGGTTAATTTTTTAAATTCTTATAAAAAAACATTAATGAGCTATAAAATGTCCATTTCGTATACAAAAACTTAAATGGACTATATAAGTCGTCTATATTTCGTGCAAATAATTAAATGAAATATACATCATCCATTTTTTATGCAAAAAATTTTTTATGAAAAAAATTTAATGGGCTATACATTCTCAATTTTTCAAATTTTTATGAAAAAATTTTATGAACTATAAGTCGTCCATTTCATATGCAAACAACTAAAAATACTATACATCGTCTATTTTTCATGCAAAAAAATTAAATGGGCTATGCATACAAAATATAATGGGCTATACATGGTTAATTTTTTAAATTTTTATAAAAAAACATTAATGGGCTATAAAATGTCCATTTCGTATACAAAAACTTAAATGGACTATATAAGTCGTCTATATTTCGTGCAAAGAATTTAATGAAATATACATCATCCATTTTTTATGCAAAAAATTTTTTTATGAAAAAAATTTAATGGGCTATACATTCTCAATTTTTCAAATTTTTATGAAAAAATTTTATGAACTATAAGTTGTCCATTTCATATGCAAACAACTAAAAACACTATACATCGCCTATTTTTCATGCAAAAACATTAAATGGGCTATGCATACAAAATATAATGGGCTATACATGGTTAATTTTTTAAATTCTTATAAAAAAACATTAATGGGCTATAAAATGGCCATTTGGCATACAAAAACTTAAATGGACTATATAAGTCGTCTATATTTCGTGTAAAGAATTTAATGAAATATACATCATCCATTTTTTATGCAAAAAATTTTTTTAAGAAAAAAATTTAATTTAAATTTAATCGTCAATTTTTCAAATTTTTATGAAAAAATTTAATGAACTATAAATCGTACATTTCATATGCAAACAACTAAAAACACTATACATCGTCTATTTTTCATGCAAAAAAATTAAATGGGCTTGGCATACAAAATATAATGGGCTATACATGGTTAATTTTTTAAATTCTTATAAAAAAACATTAATGGGCTATAAAATGTCCATTTCGTATACAAAAACTTAAATGGACTATATAAGTCGTCTATATTTCGTGCAAATAATTAAATGAAATATACATCATCCATTTTTTATGCAAAAAATTTTTTATGAAAAAAATTTAATGGGCTATACATTCTCAATTTTTCAAATTTTTATGAAAAAATTTTATGAACTATAAGTCGTCCATTTCATATGCAAACAACTAAAAACACTATACATCGTCTATTTTTCATGCAAAAAAATTAAATGGGCTATGCATACAAAATATAATGGGCTATACATGGTTAATTTTTTAAATTTTTATAAAAAAACATTAATGGGCTATAAAATGTCCATTTCGTATACAAAAACTTAAATGGACTATATAAGTCGTCTATATTTAGTGCAAAGAATTTAATGAAATATACATCATCCATTTTTTATGCAAAAAATTTGTTTATGAAAAAAATTTAATTTAAATTTAATCGTCAATTTTTCAAATTTTTATGAAAAAATTAAATGAACTATAAGTCGTACATTTCATATGCAAACAACTAAAAACACTATACATCGTCTATTTTTCATGCAAAAAAATTAAATGGGCTTTGCATACAAAATATAATGGGCTATACATGGTTAATTTTTTAAATTCTTATAAAAAAACATTAATGGGCTATAAAATGTCCATTTCGTATACAAAAACTTAAATGGACTATATAAGTCATCTATATTTCGTGCAAATAATTAAATGAAATATACATCATCCATTTTTTATGCAAAAAATTTTTTATGAAAAAAATTTAATGGGCTATACATTCTCAATTTTTAAAATTTTTATGAAAAAATTTTATGAACTATAAGTCGTCCATTTCATATGCAAACAACTAAAAACACCATACATCGTCTATTTTTCATGCAAAAAAATTAAATGGGCTATGCATACAGAATATAATGGGCTATACATGGTTAATTTTTTAAATTTTTATAAAAAAACATTAATGGGCTATAAAATGTCCATTTCGTATACAAAAACTTAAATGGACTATATAAGTCGTCTATATTTCGTGCAAAGAATTTAATGAAATATACATCATCCATTTTTTATGCAAAAAATTTGTTTATGAAAAAAATTTAATGGGCTATACATCGTCAATTTTTCAAATTTTTATGAAAAAATTTAATGAACTATAAATCGTCCATTTCATATGCAAACAACTAAAAACACTATACATTGTCTATTTTTCATGCAAAACAATTAAATGGGCTATGCATACAAAATATAATGGGCTATACATGGTTAATTTTTTAAATTTTTATAAAAAAACATTAATGGGCTATAAAATGTCCATTTCGTATACAAAAACTTAAATGAACTATATAAGTCGTCTATATTTCGTGCAAAGAATTTAATGAAATATACATCATCCATTTTTTATGCAAAAAATTTTTTTATGAAAAAAATTTAATGGGCTATACATTCTCAATTTTTCAAATTTTTATGAAAAAATTTTATGAACTATAAGTTGTCCATTTCATATGCAAACAACTAAAAACACTATACATCGCCTATTTTTCATGCAAAAACATTAAATGGGCTATGCATACAAAATATAATGGGCTATACATGGTTAATTTTTTAAATTCTTATAAAAAAACATTAATGGGCTATAAAATGTCCATTTCGTATACAAAAACTTAAATGGACTATATAAGTCGTCTATATTTCGTGCAAAGAATTTAATGAAATATACATCATCCATTTTTTATGCAAAAAATTTTTTTATGAAAAAAATTTAATGGGCTATACATTGTCAATTTTTCAAATTCTTATGAAAAAATTTAATGAACTATAAAAATTTTTTTTATGAAAAAAATTTAATGGGCTATACATCGTCAATTTTTCAAATTTTTATGAAAAATTTTAATGAACTATAAATCGTCCATTTCATATGCAAACAACTAAAAACACTATACATCGTCTATTTTTCATGCAAAAAAATTAAATGGGCTTTGCATACAAAATATAATGGGCTATACATGGTTAATTTTTTAAATTTTTATAAAAAAACATTAATGGGCTATAAAATGTCCATTTCGTATACAAAAACTTAAATGGACTATATAAGTCGTCTATATTTCGTGCAAAGAATTTAATGAAATATACATCATCCATTTTTTATGCAAAAAATTTTTTTATGAAAAAAAATTTTTATGAAAAAATTTTTATGAAAAAATTTAATGAACTATAAATCGTCCATTTCATATGCAAACAACTAAAAACACTATACATCGTCTATTTTTCATGCAAAAAAATTAAATGGGCTTTGCATACAAAATATAATGGGCTATACATGGTAAATTTTTTAAATTTTTATAAAAAAACATTAATGGGCTATAAAATGTCCATTTGGTATACAAAAACTTAAATGGACTATATAAGTCGTCTTTATTTCGTGCAAAGAATTTAATGAAATATACATCATCCATTTTTTATGCAAAAAATTTTTTTATGAAAAAAATTTAATGGGCTATACATCGTAAATTTTTCAAATTTTTATGAAAAAATTTAATGAACTATAAGTTGTCCATTTCATATGCAAACAACTAAAAACACTAAACATCGTCTATTTTTCATGCAAAAAAATTAAATGGGCTATGCATACAAAATATAATGGGCTATACATGGTTAATTTTTTAAATTTTTAGAAAAAAAACATTAATGGGCTATAAAATGTCCATTTCGTATACAAAAACTTAAATGAACTATATAAGTCGTCTATATTTCGTGCAAAGAATTTAATGAAATATACATCATCCATTTTTTATGCAAAAAATTTTTTTAAGAAAAAAATTTAATTTAAATTTAATCGTCAATTTTTCAAATTTTTATGAAAAAATTTAATGAACTATAAATCGTACATTTCATATGCAAACAACTAAAAACACTATACATCGTCTATTTTTCATGCAAAAAAATTAAATGGGCTTTGCATACAAAATATAATGGGCTATACATGGTTAATTTTTTAAATTCTTATAAAAAAACATTAATGGGCTATAAAATGTCCATTTCGTATACAAAAACTTAAATGGACTATATAAGTCGTCTATATTTCGTGCAAATAATTAAATGAAATATACATCATCCATTTTTTATGCAAAAAATTTTTTATGAAAAAAATTTAATGGGCTATACATTCTCAATTTTTCAAATTTTTATGAAAAAATTTTATGAACTATAAGTCGTCCATTTCATATGCAAACAACTAAAAACACTATACATCGTCTATTTTTCATGCAAAAAAATTAAATGGGCTATGCATACAAAATATAATGGGCTATACATGGTTAATTTTTTAAATTTTTATAAAAAAACATTAATGGGCTATAAAATGTCCATTTCGTATACAAAAACTTAAATGGACTATATAAGTCGTCTATATTTAGTGCAAAGAATTTAATGAAATATACATCATCCATTTTTTATGCAAAAAATTTGTTTATGAAAAAAATTTAATTTAAATTTAATCGTCAATTTTTCAAATTTTTATGAAAAAATAAATGAACTATAAGTCGTACATTTCATATGCAAACAACTAAAAACACTATACATCGTCTATTTTTCATGCAAAAAAATTAAATGGGCTTTGCATACAAAATATAATGGGCTATACATGGTTAATTTTTTAAATTCTTATAAAAAAACATTAATGGGCTATAAAATGTCCATTTCGTATACAAAAACTTAAATGGACTATATAAGTCGTCTATATTTCGTGCAAATAATTAAATGAAATATACATCATCCATTTTTTATGCAAAAAATTTTTTATGAAAAAAATTTAATGGGCTATACATTCTCAATTTTTAAAATTTTTATGAAAAAATTTTATGAACTATAAGTCGTCCATTTCATATGCAAACAACTAAAAACACTATACATCGTCTATTTTTCATGCAAAAAAATTAAATGGGCTATGCATACAGAATATAATGGGCTATACATGGTTAATTTTTTAAATTTTTATAAAAAAACATTAATGGGCTATAAAATGTCCATTTCGTATACAAAAACTTAAATGGACTATATAAGTCGTCTATATTTCGTGCAAAGAATTTAATGAAATATACATCATCCATTTTTTATGCAAAAAATTTGTTTATGAAAAAAATTTAATGGGCTATACATCGTCAATTTTTCAAATTTTTATGAAAAAATTTAATGAACTATAAATCGTCCATTTCATATGCAAACAACTAAAAACACTATACATTGTCTATTTTTCATGCAAAAAAATTAAATGGGCTATGCATACAAAATATAATGGGCTATACATGGTTAATTTTTTAAATTTTTATAAAAAAACATTAATGGGCTATAAAATGTCCATTTCGTATACAAAAACTTAAATGGACTATATAAGTCGTCTATATTTCGTGCAAAGAATTTAATGAAATATACATCATCCATTTTTTATGGGAAAAATTTTTTTATGAAAAAAAATAATGGAGTATACATCGTCAATTTTTAAAATTTTTATGAAAACATTTATTGAACTATAAATCGTCCATTTCATATGCAAACAACTAAAAACACTATACATCGTCCATTTTTCATGCAAAAACATTAAATGGGCTATGCATACAAAATATAATGGGCTAAACATGGTTAATTTTTTAAATTTTTATAAAAAAAACATTAATGGGCTATAAAATGTCCATTTCGTATACAAAAACTTAAATTGACTATATAAGTCGTCTATATTTCGTGCAAAGAATTTAATGAAATATACATCATCCAATTTTTATGGAAAAAAATTTTTTATGAAAAAAAAAAATAATGGACTATACATCGTCAATTTTTAAAATTTTAATGAAAAAATTTAATGAACTATAAATCGTCCATTTCATATGCAAAAAACTAAAAACACTATACATCGTCCATTTTTCCTGCAAAAAAATTAAATGGGCTATGCATACAAAATATAATGGGCTATACATGGTTAATTTTTTAAATTTTTATAAAAAAACATTAATGGGCTATAAAATGTCCATTTCGTATACAAAAACTTAAGTGGACTATATACGTCGTCTATATTTCGTGCAAAGAATTTAATGAAATACACATCATCCATTTTTTATGCAAAAAAATTTTTTATGAAAAAAATTTAATGGACTATACATCGTCAATTTTTCAAATTTTTATGAAAACATTTAATGAACTATAAATCGTCCATTTCATATGCAAAAAACTAAAAACACTATACATCGTCCATTTTTCCTGCAAAAAAATTAAATGGGCTATGCATACAAAATATAATGGGCTATACATGGTTAATTTTTTAAATTTTTATAAAAAAAACATTAATGGGCTATAAAATGTCCATTTCGTATACAAAAACTTAAATGGACTATATAAGTCGTCTATATTTCGTGCAAAGAATTTAATGAAATATACATCATCCATTTTTTATGCAAAAAAATTTTTTAAGAAAAAAAAATAATGGAGTATACATCGTCAATTTTTAAAATTTTTATGAAAACATTTAATGAACTATAAATCGTCCATTTCATATGCAAAAAACTAAAAACACTATACATCGTCTATTTTTCATGCAAAAACATTAAATGGGCTATGCATACAAAATATAATGGGCTATACAAGGTTAATTTTTCAAATTTTTAGAAAAAAACATTAATGGGCTATAAAATGTCCATTTCGTATACAAAAACTTAAATGGACTATATAAGTCGTCTATATTTCGTGCAAAGAATTTAATGAAATATACATCATCCATTTTATATGCAAAAAATTTTTTTATGAAAATAAACAATGGACTATACATCGTCAATTTTTATGAAAACATTTAATGAACTATAAATCGTCCCTTTCATATGCAAAAAACTAAAAACACTATACATCGTCTATTTTTCATGCAAAAAAATTAAATGGGCTATGCATACAAAATATAATGGGCTATACATGGTTAATTTTTTAAATTTTTATAAAAAAAACATTAATGGGCTATAAAATGTCCATTTCGTATACAAAAACTTAAATGGACTATATAAGTCGTCTATATTTCGTGCAAAGAATTTAATGAAATATACATCATCCATTTTTTATGCAAAAAATTTTTTTATGAAAATAAACAATGGACTATAACATCGTCAATTTTTCAAATTTTTATGAAAACATTTAATGAACTATAAATCATCCATTTCATATGCAAAAAACTAAAAACACTATACATCGTCTATTTTTCATGCAAAAAAATTAAATGGGCTATGCATACAAAATATAATGGGCTATACATGGTTAATTTTTTAAATTTTTATAAAAAAACATTAATGGGCTATAAAATGTCCATTTCGTATACAAAAACTTAAATGGACTATATAAGTCGTCTATATTTCGTGCAAAGAATTTAATGAAATATACATCATCCATTTTTTATGCAAAAAAATTTCTTATGAAAAAAATTTAATCGTCAATTTTTCAAATTTTTATGAAAAAATTTAATGAACTATAAATCGTCCATTTCATATGCAAAAAACTAAAAACACTATACATCGTCTATTTTTCATGCAAAAAAATTAAATGGGCTATGCATACAAAATATAATGGGCTATACATGGTTAATTTTTTAAATTTTTATAAAAAAACATTAATGGGCTATAAAATGTCCATTTCGTATACAAAAACTTAAATGGACTATATGCGTCGTCTATATTTCGTGCAAAGAATTTAATGAAATATACATTATCCATTTTTTATGCAAAAATTTTTTTTATGAAAAAAAAATAATGGACTATAATACATCGTCAATTTTTAGAATTTTTATGAAAACATTTAATGAACTATAAATCGTTAATTTCATATGCAAAAAACTAAAAACACTATACATCGTCTATTTTTCATGCAAAAAAATTAAATGGGCTATGCATACAAAATATAATGGGCTATACATGGTTAATTTTTTAAATTTTTATAAAAAAACATTAATGGGCTATAAAATGTCCATTTCGTATACAAAAACTTAAATGGACTATATAAGTCGTCTATATTTCGTGCAAAGAATTTAATGAAATATACATCATCCATTTTTTATGCAAAAAAAATTTTTATGAAAAAAAAAATAATGGACTATACATCGTAAATTTTTAAAATTTTTATGAAAAAATTTAATGAACTATAAATCGTAAATTTCATATGAAAAAAACTAAAAACACTATGCATCGTCTATTTTTCATGCAAAAAAATTAAATGGGCTATGCATACAAAATATAATGGGCTATACATGGTTAATTTTTTAAATTGTTAGAAAAAAACATTAATGGGCTATAAAATGTCCATTTCGTATACAAAAACTTAAATGGACTATATAAGTCGTCTATATTTCGTGCAAAGAATTTAATGAAATATACATCATCCATTTTTTATGCAAAAAATTTTTTTATGAAAAAAATTTAATGGGCTATACATCGCCAATTTTTCAAATTTTTATGAAAAAATTTAATGAACTATAAATCGTCCATTTCATATGCAAACAACTAAAAACACTATAAATCGTCTATTTTTCATGCAAAAAAATTAAATGGGCTTTGCATACAAAATATAACGGGCTATACATGGTTAATTTTTTTAATTTTTATAAAAAAACATTAATGGGCAATAAAATGTCCATTTCGTATACAAAAACTTAAATGGACTATATAAGTCGTCTATATTTCGTGCAAAGAATTTAATGAAATATACATCATCCATTTTTTATGCAAAAAAAATTTTTATGAAAAAAAAAATAATGGACTATACATCGTAAATTTTTAAAATTTTTATGAAAAAATTTAATGAACTATAAATCGTCAATTTCATATGAAAAAAACTAAAAACACTATGCATCGTCTATTTTTCATGCAAAAAAATTAAATGGGCTATGCATACAAAATATAATGGGCTATACATGGTTAATTTTTTAAATTGTTAGAAAAAAACATTAATGGGCTATAAAATGTCCATTTCGTATACAAAAACTTAAATGGACTATATAAGTCGTCTATATTTCGTGCAAAGAATTTAATGAAATATACATCATCCATTTTTTATGCAAAAAAATTTCTTATGAAAAAAATTTAATGAACATCGTCAATTTTTCAAATTTTTATGAAAAAATTTAATGAACTATAAATCGTTCATTTCATATGCAAAAAACTAAAAACACTATACATCGTCTATTTTTCATGCAAAAAAATTAAATGGGCTATGCATACAAAATATAATGGGCTATACATGGTTAATTTTTAAATTTTTATAAAAAACATTAATGGGCTATAAAATGTCCATTTCGTATACAAAAACTTAAATGGACTATATAAGTCGTCTATATTTCGTGCAAAGAATTTAATGAAATATACATCATCCATTTTTTATGCAAAAAAAATTTTTATGAAAAAAAAATAATGGAGTATAACATTGTCAATTTTTAAAATTTTTATGAAAACATTTAATGAACTATAAATCGTCCATTTCATATGCAAAAAACTAAAAACACTATACATCGTCTATTTTTCATGCAAAAACATTAAATGGGCTATGCATACAAAATATAATGGGCTATACAAGGTTAATTTTTCAAATTTTTAGAAAAAAACATTAATGGGCTATAAAATGTCCATTTCGTATACAAAAACTTAAATGGACTATATAAGTCGTCTATATTTCGTGCAAAGAATTTAATGAAATATACATCATCCATTTTTTATGCAAAAAATTTTTTTATGAAAATAAACAATGGACTATACATCGTCAATTTTTCAAATTTTTATGAAAACATTTAATGAGCTATAAATCATCCATTTCATATGCAAAAAACTAAAAACACTATACATCGTCTATTTTTCATGCAAAAAAATTAAATGGGCTATGCATACAAAATATAATGGGCTATACATGGTTAATTTTTTAAATTTTTATAAAAAAACATTAATGGGCTATAAAATGTCCATTTCGTATACAAAAACTTAAATGGACTATATAAGTCGTCTATATTTCGTGCAAAGAATTTAATGAAATATACATCATCCATTTTTTATGCAAAAAAATTTCTTATGAAAAAAATTTAATCGTTAATTTTTTAAATTTTTATGAAAAAATTTAATGAACTATAAATCGTCCATTTCATATGCAAAAAACTAAAAACACTATACATCGTCTATTTTTCATGCAAAAAAATTAAATGGGCTATGCATACAAAATATAATGGGCTATACAAGGTTAATTTTTTAAATTTTTATAAAAAAAACATTAATGGGCTATAAAATGTCCATTTCGTATACAAAAGCTTAAATGGATTATATACGTCGTCTATATTTCGTGCAAAGAATTTAATGAAATATACATTATCCATTTTTTATGCAAAAAATTTTTTTATGAAAAAAAAAATAATGGACTTATACATCGTCAATTTTTAGAATTTTTATGAAAACATTTAATGAACTATAAATCGTTAATTTCATATGCAAAAAACTAAAAACACTATACATCGTCTATTTTTCATGCAAAAAAATTAAATGGGCTATGCATACAAAATATAATGGGCTATACATGGTTAATTTTTTAAATTTTTATAAAAAAAACATTAATGGGCTATAAAATGTCCATTTCGTATACAAAAACTTAAATGGACTATATACGTCGTCTATATTTCGTGCAAAGAATTTAATGAAATATACATCATCCAATTTTTATGCAAAAAAATTTTTTATGAAAAAAAAATAATGGACTATACATCGTCAATTTTTAAAATTTTTATGAAAACATTTAATGAACTATAAATAGTCCATTTCATATGAAA
Organism: Tachina fera; assembly: GCA_905220375.1. Classification (NCBI taxonomy): domain Eukaryota; kingdom Metazoa; phylum Arthropoda; class Insecta; order Diptera; family Tachinidae; genus Tachina; species Tachina fera. The sequence continues at coordinate 32,872,611 of LR999967.1, read as the reverse complement.
AAAACTAAAAACACTATACATCGTCTATTTTTCATGCAAAAAAATTAAATGGGCTATGCATACAAAATATAATGGGCTATACATGGTTAATTTTTTAAATTTTTATAAAAAAACATTAATGGGCTATAAAATGTCCATTTCGTATACAAAAACTTAAATGGACTATATAAGTCGTCTATATTTCGTGCAAAGAATTTAATGAAATATACATCATCCATTTTTTATGCAAAAAATTTTTTTCAATTTTTCAAGTTTTTATGAAAAAATTTAATGAACTATAAATCGTCAATTTCATATGCAAAAAACTAAAAACACTATGCATCGTCTATTTTTCATGCAAAAAAATTAAATGGGCTATGCATACAAAATATAATGGGCTATACATGGTTAATTTTTTAAATTTTTATAAAAAAACATTAATGGGCTATAAAATGTCCATTTCGTATACAAAAACTTAAATGGACTATATAAGTCGTCTATATTTCGTGCAAAAAATTTAATGAAATATACATCATCCATTTTTTATGCAAAAAATTTTTTTATGAAAAAAATTTAATGGGCTATACATCGTAAATTTTTCAAATTTTTATGAAAAAATTTAATGAACTATAAATCGTCCATTTAATATGCAAAAAACTAAAAACACTATACATCGTCTATTTTTCATGCAAAAAAATTAAATGGGCTTTGCATACAAAATATAATGGGCTATACATGGTTAATTTTTTAAATTTTTATAAAAAAACATTAATGGGCTATAAAATGTCCATTTCGTATACAAAAACTTAAATGGACTATATAAGTCGTCTATATTTCGTGCAAAGAATTTAATGAAATATACATCATCCATTTTTTATGCAAAAAATTTTTTAATGAAATAAATTTAATGGGCTATACATCGTCAATTTTTCAAATTTTTATGAAAAAATTTAATGAACTATAAATCGTCCATTTCATATGCAAACAACTAAAAACACTATACATCGTCTATTTTTCATGCAAAAAAATTAAATGGGCTATGCATACAAAATATAATGGGCTATACATGGTTAATTTTTTAAATTTTTATAAAAAAACATTAATGGGCTATAAAATGTCCATTTCGTATACAAAAAACTTAAATGGACTATATAAGTCGTCTATATTTCGTGCAAAGAATTTAATGAAATATACATCATCTATTTTTTATGCAAGAAAATTTTTTATGAAAAAAATTTAATGGGCTATACATCGTCAATTTTTCAAATTTTTATAAAAAAATTTAATGAATTATAAATCGTCCATTTCATATGCAAACAACTAAAAACACTATACATCGTCTATTTTTCATGCAAAAAAATTAAATGGGCTTTGCATACAAAATATAATGGGCTATACATGGTTAATTTTTTAAATTTTTATAAAAAAACATTAATGGGCTATAAAATGTCCATTTCGTATACAAAAACTTAAATGGACTATATAAGTCGTCTATATTTCGTGCAAAGAATTTAATGAAATATACATCGTAAATTTTTCAAATTTTTATGAAAAAATTTAATGAACTATAAATCGTCCATTTCATATGCAAACAACTAAAAACACTATACATCGTCTATTTTTCATGCAAAAAAATTAAATGGGCTTTGCATACAAAATATAATGGGCTATACATGGTTAATTTTTTAAATTCTTATAAAAAAACATTAATGGGCTATAATATGTCCACTTCGTATACAAAAACTTAAATGGACTATATAAGTCGTCTATATTTCGTGCAAAGAATTTAATGAAATATACATCATCCATTTTCTATGCAAAAAATTTTTTTATGAAAAAAATTTAATGGGCTATACATCGTCAATTTTTCAAATTTTTATGAAAAAATTTAATGAACTATAAGTCGTCCATTTCATATGCAAACAACTAAAAACACTATACATCGTCTATTTTTCATGCACAAAAGTTAAATGGGCTATACATACAAAATATAATGGGCTATACATGGTTAATTTTTTAAATTTTTATAAAAAAACATTAATGGGCTATAAAATGTCCATTTCGTATACAAAAACTTAAATGGACTATATAAGTCGTCTATATTTCGTGCAAAGAATTTAATGAAATATACATCATCCATTTTTTATGCAAAAAAATTTTTTATGAAAAAAATTTAATGGGCTATACAATGTCAATTTTTCAAATTTTTATAAAAAAATTTAATGAATTATAAATCGTCCATTTCATATGCAAACAACTAAAAACACTATACATCGTCTATTTTTCTTGGAAAAAAATTAAATGGGCTTTGCATACAAAATATAATGGGCTATACATGGTTAATTTTTTAAAATTTTTATAAAAAAACATTAATGGGCTATAAAATGTCCATTTGGTATACAAAAACTTAAATGGACTATATAAGTCGTCTATATTTCGTGCAAAGAATTTAATGAAATATACATTATCCATTTTTTATGCAAAAAATTTTTTTATGAAAAAAATTTAATGAGCTATACATCGTCAATTTTTCAAATTTTTATGAAAAAATTTAATGAACTATAAATCGTCCATTTCATATGCAAACAACTAAAAACACTATACATCGTCTATTTTTCATGCAAAAAAATTAAATGGGCTTTGCATACAAAATATAATGGGCTATACATGGTTAATTTTTTAAATTCTTATAAAAAAACATTAATGGGCTATAAAATGTCCATTTCGTATACAAAAACTTAAATGGACTATATAAGTCGTCTATATTTCGTGCAAGGAATTTAATGAAATATAAATCATCCATTTTCTATGCAAAAAATTTTTTTATGAAAAAAATTTAATGGGCTATACATCGTCAATTTTTCAAATTTTTATGAAAAAATTTAATGAACTATAAGTCGTCCATTTCATATGCAAACAACTAAAAACACTATACATCGTCTATTTTTCATGCACAAAAGTTAAATGGGCTATACATACAAAATATAATGGGCTATACATGGTTAATTTTTTAAATTTTTATAAAAAAACATTAATGGGCTATAAAATGTCCATTTCGTATACAAAAACTTAAATGGACTATATAAGTCGTCTATATTTCGTGCAAAGAATTTAATGAAATATACATCATCCATTTTTTATGCAAAAAAATTTTTTATGAAAAAAATTTAATGGGCTATACAATGTCAATTTTTCAAATTTTTATAAAAAAATTTAATGAATTATAAATCGTCCATTTCATATGCAAACAACTAAAAACACTATACATCGTCTATTTTTCATGCAAAAAAATTAAATGGGCTTTGCATACAAAATATAATGGGCTATACATGGTTAATTTTTTAAATTTTTTTAAAAAAATATTAATGGGCTATAAAATGTCCATTTCGTATACAAAAACTTAAATGGACTATATAAGTCGTCTATATTTCGTGCAAAGAATTTAATGAAATATACATCTATTTTTTATGCAAGAAAATTTTTTATGAAAAAAATTTAATGGACAATTTTTCAAATTTTTATGAAAAAATTTAATGAACTATAAATAGTCCATTTCATATGAAAAAAACTAAAAACACTATACATCGTCTATTTTTCATGCAAAAAAATTAAATGGGCTATGCATACAAAATATAATGGGCTATACATGGTTAATTTTTTAAATTTTTAGAAAAAAAAAACATTAATGGGCTATAAAATGTCCATTTCGTATACAAAAACTTAAATGGACTATATAAGTCGTCTATATTTCGTGCAAAGAATTTAATGAAATATACATCATCCATTTTCTATGCAAACAATTTTTTTATGAAAAAAATTTAATGGGCCAACTAAAAACACTATACATCGTCTATTTTTCATGCACAAAAATTAAATGGGCTATGCATACAAAATATAATGGGCTATACATGGTTAATTTTTTAAATTTTTATAAAAAAACATTAATGGGCTATAAAATGTCCATTTCGTATACAAAAACTTAAATGGACTATATAAGTCGTCTATATTTCGTGCAAGGAATTTAATGAAATATAAATCATCCATTTTCTATGCAAAAAATTTTTTTATGAAAAAAATTTAATGGGCTATACATCGTCAATTTTTCAAATTTTTATGAAAAAATTTAATGAACTATAAGTCGTCCATTTCATATGCAAACAACTAAAAACACTATACATCGTCTATTTTTCATGCACAAAAGTTAAATGGGCTATACATACAAAATATAATGGGCTATACATGGTTAATTTTTTAAATTCTTATAAAAAAACATTAATGGGCTATAATATGTCCACTTCGTATACAAAAACTTAAATGGACTATATAAGTCGTCTATATTTCGTGCAAAGAATTTAATGAAATATACATCATCCATTTTCTATGCAAAAAATTTTTTTATGAAAAAAATTTAATGGGCTATACATCGTCAATTTTTCAAATTTTTATGAAAAAATTTAATGAACTATAAGTCGTCCATTTCATATGCAAACAACTAAAAACACTATACATCGTCTATTTTTCATGCACAAAAGTTAAATGGGCTATACATACAAAATATAATGGGCTATACATGGTTAATTTTTTAAATTTTTATAAAAAAACATTAATGGGCTATAAAATGTCCATTTCGTATACAACAACTTAAATGGACTATATAAGTCGTCTATATTTCGTGCAAAGAATTTAATGAAATATACATCATCCATTTTTTATGCAAAAAAATTTTTTATGAAAAAAATTTAATGGGCTATACAATGTCAATTTTTCAAATTTTTATAAAAAAATTTAATGAATTATAAATCGTCCATTTCATATGCAAACAACTAAAAACACTATACATCGTCTATTTTTCTTGGAAAAAAATTAAATGGGCTTTGCATACAAAATATAATGGGCTATACATGGTTAATTTTTTAAAATTTTTATAAAAAAACATTAATGGGCTATAAAATGTCCATTTGGTATACAAAAACTTAAATGGACTATATAAGTCGTCTATATTTCGTGCAAAGAATTTAATGAAATATACATTATCCATTTTTTATGCAAAAAATTTTTTTATGAAAAAAATTTAATGAGCTATACATCGTCAATTTTTCAAATTTTTATGAAAAAATTTAATGAACTATAAATCGTCCATTTCATATGCAAACAACTAAAAACACTATACATCGTCTATTTTTCATGCAAAAAAATTAAATGGGCTTTGCATACAAAATATAATGGGCTATATATGGTTAATTTTTTAAATTCTTATAAAAAAACATTAATGGGCTATAAAATGTCCATTTCGTATACAAAAACTTAAATGGACTATATAAGTCGTCTATATTTCGTGCAAGGAATTTAATGAAATATAAATCATCCATTTTCTATGCAAAAAATTTTTTTATGAAAAAAATTTAATGGGCTATACATCGTCAATTTTTCAAATTTTTATGAAAAAATTTAATGAACTATAAGTCGTCCATTTCATATGCAAACAACTAAAAACACTATACATCGTCTATTTTTCATGCACAAAAGTTAAATGGGCTATACATACAAAATATAATGGGCTATACATGGTTAATTTTTTAAATTTTTATAAAAAAACATTAATGGGCTATAAAATGTCCATTTCGTATACAAAAACTTAAATGGACTATATAAGTCGTCTATATTTCGTGCAAAGAATTTAATGAAATATACATCATCCATTTTTTATGCAAAAAAATTTTTTATGAAAAAAATTTAATGGGCTATACAATGTCAATTTTTCAAATTTTTATAAAAAAATTTAATGAATTATAAATCGTCCATTTCATATGCAAACAACTAAAAACACTATACATCGTCTATTTTTCATGCAAAAAAATTAAATGGGCTTTGCATACAAAATATAATGGGCTATACATGGTTAATTTTTTAAATTTTTTTAAAAAAATATTAATGGGCTATAAAATGTCCATTTCGTATACAAAAACTTAAATGGACTATATAAGTCGTCTATATTTCGTGCAAAGAATTTAATGAAATATACATCTATTTTTTATGCAAGAAAATTTTTTATGAAAAAAATTTAATGGACAATTTTTCAAATTTTTATGAAAAAATTTAATGAACTATAAATAGTCCATTTCATATGAAAAAAACTAAAAACACTATACATCGTCTATTTTTCATGCAAAAAAATTAAATGGGCTATGCATACAAAATATAATGGGCTATACATGGTTAATTTTTTAAATTTTTAGAAAAAAACATTAATGGGCTATAAAATGTCCATTTCGTATACAAAAACTTAAATGGACTATATAAGTCGCCTATATTTCGTGCAAAGAATTTAATGAAATATACATCTATTTTTTATGCAAGAAAATTTTTTATGAAAAAAATTTAATTTACTATACATCGTCAATTTTTCAAATTTTTATGAAAAAATTTAATGAACTATAAATAGTCCATTTCATATGAAAAAAACTAAAAACACTATACATCGTCTATTTTTCATGCAAAAAAATTAAATGGGCTATGCATACAAAATATAATGGGCTATACATGGTTAATTTTTTAAATTTTTAGAAAAAAAAAACATTAATGGGCTATAAAATGTCCATTTCGTATACAAAAACTTAAATGGACTATATAAGTCGTCTATATTTCGTGCAAAGAATTTAATGAAATATACATCATCCATTTTCTATGCAAACAATTTTTTTATGAAAAAAATTTAATGGGCCAACTAAAAACACTATACATCGTCTATTTTTCATGCACAAAAATTAAATGGGCTATGCATACAAAATATAATGGGCTATACATGGTTAATTTTTTAAATTTTTATAAAAAAACATTAATGGGCTATAAAATGTCCATTTCGTATACAAAAACTTAAATGGACTATATAAGTCGTCTATATTTCGTGCAAAGAATTTAATGAAATATACATCATCCATTTTTTATGCAAAAAAATTTTTTATGAAAAAAATTTAATGGGCTATACAATGTCAATTTTTCAAATTTTTATAAAAAAATTTAATGAATTATAAATCGTCCATTTCATATGCAAACAACTAAAAACACTATACATCGTCTATTTTTCATGCAAAAAAATTAAATGGGCTTTGCATACAAAATATAATGGGCTATACATGGTTAATTTTTTAAATTTTTTTAAAAAAATATTAATGGGCTATAAAATGTCCATTTCGTATACAAAAACTTAAATGGACTATATAAGTCGTCTATATTTCGTGCAAAGAATTTAATGAAATATACATCATCCATTTTTTATGCAAAAAATTTTTTTATGAAAAAAATTTAATGAGCTATACATCGTCATTTTTTCAAATTTTTATGAAAAAATTTAATGAACTATAAATCGTCCATTTCATATGCAAACAACTAAAAACACTATACATCGTCTATTTTTCATGCAAAAAAATTAAATGGGCTTTGCATACAAAATATAATGGGCTATACATGGTTAATTTTTTAAAATTTTTATAAAAAAACATTAATGGGCTATAAAATGTCCATTTGGTATACAGAAACTTAAATGGACTATATAAGTCGTCTATATTTCGTGCAAAGAATTTAATGAAATATACATCATCCATTTTTTATGCAAAAAATTTTTTTATGAAAAAAATTTAATGAGCTATACATCGTCAATTTTTCAAATTTTTATGAAAAAATTTAATGAACTATAAATCGTCCATTTCATATGCAAACAACTAAAAACACTATACATCGTCTATTTTTCATGCAAAAAATTAAATGGGCTTTGCATACAAAATATAATGGGCTATACATGGTTAATTTTTTAAATTCTTATAAAAAAACATTAATGGGCTATAAAATGTCCATTTCGTATACAAAAACTTAAATGGACTATATAAGTCGTCTATATTTCGTGCAAAGAATTTAATGAAATATACATCATCCATTTTTTATGCAAAAAATTTTTTTATGAAAAAAATTTATTGGGCTATATATACATCGTCAATTTTTCAAATTTTTATGAAAAAATTTAATGAACTATAAATCGTCCATTTCATATGCAAACAACTAAAAACACTATACATCGGTTATTTTTCATGCAAAAAAATTAAATGGGCTTTGCATACAAAATATAATGGGCTATACATGGTTAATTTTTTAAATTTTTATAAAAAAACATTAATGGGCTATAAAATGTCCATTTCGTATACAAAAACTTAAATGGACTATATAAGTCGTCTATATTTCGTGCAAAGAATTTAATGAAATATACATCATCTATTTTTTATGCAAGAAAATTTTTTATGAAAAAAATTTAATTTACTATACATCGTCAATTTTTCAAATTTTTATGAAAAAATTTAATGAACTATAAATAGTCCATTTCATATGAAAAAAACTAAAAACACTATACATCGTCTATTTTTCATGCAAAAAAATTAAATGGGCAATGCATACAAAATATAATGGGCTATACATGGTTAATTTTTAAAATTTTTAGAAAAAAACATTAATGGGCTATAAAATGTCCATTTCGTATACAAAAACTTAAATGGACTATATAAGTCGTCTATATTTCGTGCAAAGAATTTAATGAAATATACATCATCTATTTTTTATGCAAGAAAATTTTTTATGAAAAAAATTTAATGGACTATATATACATCGTCAATTTTTCAAGTTTTTATGAAAAAATTTAATGAACTATAAATCGTCCATTTCATATGAAAAAAACTAAAAACACTATACATCGTCTATTTTTCATGCAAAAAAATTAAATGGGCTATGCATACAAAATATAATGGGCTATACATGGTTAATTTTTTAAATTTTTATAAAAAACCATTAATGGGCTATAAAATGTCCATTTCGTATACAAAAACTTAAATGGACTATATACGTCGTCTATATTTCGTGCAAAGAATTTAATGAAATATACATCATCAATTTTTTATGCAAAAAAATTTTTTATGAAAAAAATTTAATGGGCTATATACATCGTCAATTTTTCAAATTTTTATGAAAAAATTTAATGAACTATAAATCGTCCATTTCATATGCAAACAACTAAAAACACTATACATCGTCTATTTTTCATGCAAAAAAATTAAATGGGCTTTGCATACAAAATATAATGGGGTATACATGGTTACTTTTTTAAATTTTTATAAAAAAACATTAATGGGCTATAAAATGTCCATTTCGTATACAAAAACTTAAATGGACTATATAAGTCGTCTATATTTCGTGCAAAGAATTTAATGAAATATACATCATCCATTTTTTATGCAAAAAATTTAATGGGCTATACATCGTCAATTTTTCAAATTTTTATGAAAAAATTTAATGAACTATAAATAGTCTATTTCAAATGAAAAAAACTAAAAACACTATACATCGTCTATTTTTCATGCAAAAAAATTAAATGGGCTATGCATACAAAATATAATGGGTTATACATGGTTAATTTTTTAAATTTTTATAAAAAAACATTAATGGGCTATAAAATGTCCATTTCGTATACAAAAACTTAAATGGACTATATAAGTCGTCTATATTTCGTGCAAAGAATTTAATGAAATATACATCATCCATTTTTTATACAAAAAAATTTTTTATGAAAAAAATTTAATGGGCTATACATCGTCAATTTTTCAAATTTTTATGAAAAAATTTAATGAACTATAAATAGTCCATTTCATATGGAAAAAACTAAAAACACTATACATCGTCTATTTTTCATGCAAAAAAATTAAATGGGCTATGCATACAAAATATAATGGGTTATACATGGTTAATTTTTTAAATTTTTATAAAAAAACATTAATGGGCTATAAAATGTCCATTTCGTATACAAAAACTTAAATGGACTATATAAGTCGTCTATATTTCGTGCAAAGAATTTAATGAAATATACATCATCCATTTTTTATGCAAAAAATTTTTTTATGAAAAAAATTTAATAAGCTATTATACATCGTCATTTTTTCAAATTTTTATGAAAAAATTTAATGAACTATAAATCGTCCATTTCATATGCAAACAACTAAAAACACTATACATCGTCTATTTTTCATGCAAAAAAATTAAATGGGCTTTGCATACAAAATATAATGGGCTATACATGGTTAATTTTTTAAAATTTTTATAAAAAAACATTAATGGGCTATAAAATGTCCATTTGGTATACAGAAACTTAAATGGACTATATAAGTCGTCTATATTTCGTGCAAAGAATTTAATGAAATATACATCATCCATTTTTTATGCAAAAAATTTTTTTATGAAAAAAATTTAATGAGCTATACATCGTCAATTTTTCAAATTTTTATGAAAAAATTTAATGAACTATAAATCGTCCATTTCATATGCAAACAACTAAAAACACTATACATCGTCTATTTTTCATGCAAAAAAATTAAATGGGCTTTGCATACAAAATATAATGGGCTATACATGGTTAATTTTTAAAATTCTTATAAAAAAACATTAATGGGCTATAAAATGTCCATTTCGTATACAAAAACTTAAATAGACTATATAAGTCGTCTATATTTCGTGCAAAGAATTTAATGAAATATACATCATCCATTTTTTATGCAAAAAATTTTTTTATAAAAAAAATTTAATGGGCTATACATTGTCAATTTTTCAAATTTTTATGAAAAAATTTAATGAACTATAAATCGTCCATTTCATATGCAAACAACTAAAAACACTATACATCGTCTATTTTTCATGCAAAAAAATTAAATGGGCTTTGCATACAAAATATAATGGGCTATACATGGTTACTTTTTTAAATTTTTATAAAAAAACATTAACGGGCTATAAAATGTCCATTTCGTATACAAAAACTTAAATGGACTATATAAGTCGTCTATATTTCGTGCAAAGAATTTAATGAAATATACATTATCTATTTTTTATGCAAGAAAATTTTTTATGAAAAAAATTTAATGGACAATTTTTCAAATTTTTATGAAAAAATTTAATGAACTATAAATAGTCCATTTCATATGAAAAAAACTAAAAACACTATACATCGTCTATTTTTCATGCAAAAAAATTAAATGGGCTTTGCATACAAAATATAATGGGCTATACATGGTTAATTTTTTAAATTTTTATAAAAAAACATTAATGGGCTATAAAATGTCCATTTCGTATACAAAAACTTAAATGGACTATATAAGTCGTCTATATTTCGTGCAAAGAATTTAATGAAATATACATACATCATCTATTTTTTATGCAAAAAATTTTTTTATGAAAAACATTTAATGGGCTATAAATCGTCCATTTCATATGCAAACAACTAAAAACACTATACATCGGTTATTTTTCATGCAAAAAAATTAAATGGACTTTGCATACAAAATATAATGGGCTATACATGGTTACTTTTTTAAATTTTTATAAAAAAACATTAATGGGCTATAAAATGTCCATTTCGTATACAAAAACTTAAATGGACTATATAAGTCGTCTATATTTCGTGCAAAGAATTTAATGAAATATACATCATCCATTTTTTATGCATAAAATTTTTTTATGAAAAAAATTTATTGGGCTATATATACATCGTCAATTTTTCAAATTTTTATGAAAAAATTTAATGAACTATAAATCGTCCATTTCATATGCAAACAACTAAAAACACTATACATCGGTTATTTTTCATGCAAAAAAATTAAATGGGCTTTGCATACAAAATATAATGGGCTATACATGGTTAATTTTTTAAATTTTTATAAAAAAACATTAATGGGCTATAAAATGTCCATTTCGTATACAAAAACTTAAATGGACTATATAAGTCGTCTATATTTCGTGCAAAGAATTTAATGAAATATACATCATCTATTTTTTATGCAAGAAAATTTTTTATGAAAAAAATTTAATTTACTATACATCGTCAATTTTTCAAATTTTTATGAAAAAATTTAATGAACTATAAATAGTCCATTTCATATGAAAAAAACTAAAAACACTATACATCGTCTATTTTTCATGCAAAAAAATTAAATGGGCAATGCATACAAAATATAATGGGCTATACATGGTTAATTTTTAAAATTTTTAGAAAAAAACATTAATGGGCTATAAAATGTCCATTTCGTATACAAAAACTTAAATGGACTATATAAGTCGTCTATATTTCGTGCAAAGAATTTAATGAAATATACATCATCTATTTTTTATGCAAGAAAATTTTTTATGAAAAAAATTTAATGGACTATATATACATCGTCAATTTTTCAAGTTTTTATGAAAAAATTTAATGAACTATAAATCGTCCATTTCATATGAAAAAAACTAAAAACACTATACATCGTCTATTTTTCATGCAAAAAAATTAAATGGGCTATGCATACAAAATATAATGGGCTATACATGGTTAATTTTTTAAATTTTTATAAAAAACCATTAATGGGCTATAAAATGTCCATTTCGTATACAAAAACTTAAATGGACTATATACGTCGTCTATATTTCGTGCAAAGAATTTAATGAAATATACATCATCCATTTTTTATGCAAAAAAATTTTTTATGAAAAAAATTTAAAATTTATACATTGTCAATTTTTCAAATTTTTATGAAAAAATTTAATGAACTATAATTCGTCCATTTCATATGCAAACAACTAAAAACACTATACATCGTCTATTTTTCATGCAAAAAAATTAAATGGGCTATGCATACAAAATATAATGGGTTATACATGGTTAATTTTTTAAATTTTTATAAAAAAACATTAATGGGCTATAAAATGTCCATTTCGTATACAAAAACTTAAATGGACTATATAAGTCGTCTATATTTCGTGCAAAGAATTTAATGAAATATACATCATCAATTTTTTATGCAAAAAAATTTTTTATGAAAAAAATTTAATCGTCAATTTTTCAAATTTTTATGAAAAAATTTAATGAACTATAAATCGTCCATTTCATATGCAAACAACTAAAAACACTATACATCGTCTATTTTTCATGCAAAAAAATTAAATGGGCTTTGCATACAAAATATAATGGGGTATACATGGTTACTTTTTTAAATTTTTATAAAAAAACATTAATGGGCTATAAAATGTCCATTTCGTATACAAAAACTTAAATGGACTATATAAGTCGTCTATATTTCGTGCAAAGAATTTAATGAAATATACATCATCCATTTTTTATGCAAAAAATTTAATGGGCTATACATCGTCAATTTTTCAAATTTTTATGAAAAAATTTAATGAACTATAAATAGTCTATTTCAAATGAAAAAAACTAAAAACACTATACATCGTCTATTTTTCATGCAAAAAAATTAAATGGGCTATGCATACAAAATATAATGGGTTATACATGGTTAATTTTTTAAATTTTTATAAAAAAACATTAATGGGCTATAAAATGTCCATTTCGTATACAAAAACTTAAATGGACTATATAAGTCGTCTATATTTCGTGCAAAGAATTTAATGAAATATACATCATCCATTTTTTATACAAAAAAATTTTTTATGAAAAAAATTTAATGGGCTATTATACATCGTCAATTTTTCAAATTTTTATGAAAAAATTTAATGAACTATAAATAGTCCATTTCATATGGAAAAAACTAAAAACACTATACATCGTCTATTTTTCATGCAAAAAAATTAAATGGGCTATGCATACAAAATATAATGGGCTATACATGGTTAATTTTTTAAATTTTTATAAAAAAACATTAATGGGCTATAAAATGTCCATTTCGTATACAAAAACTTAAATGGACTATATAAGTCGTCTATATTTCGTGCAAAGAATTTAATGAAATATACATCATCTATTTTTTATGCAAGAAAATTTTTTATGAAAAAAATTTAATGGACTATTATACATCGTCAATTTTTCAAATTTTTATGAAAAAATTTAATGAACTATAAATCGTCCATTTCATATGCACATCGTCAATTTTTCAAATTTTTATGAAAAAATTTAATGAACTATAAATCGTCCATTTCATATGCAAACAACTAAAAACACTATACATCGTCTATTTTTCATGCAAAAAAATTAAATGGGCTATGCATACAAAATATAATGGGCTATACATGGTTAATTTTTTAAATTTTTATAAAAAAATATTAATGGGCTATAAAATGTCCATTTCGTATACAAAAACTTAAATGGACTATATAAGTCGTCTATATTCCGTGCAAAGAATTTAATGAAATATACATCATATATTTTTTATACAAAAAATTTTTTTATGAAAAAAATTTAATGGGCTATACATCGTCAATTTTTCAAATTTTTATGAAAAAATTTAATGAACTATAAATCGTCCATTTCATATGCAAACAACTAAAAACACTATACATCGTCTATTTTTCATGCAAAAAAATTAAATGGGCTTTGCATACAAAATATAATGGGCTATACATGGTTACTTTTTTAAATTTTTATAAAAAAACATTAATGGGCTATAAAATGTCCATTTCGTATACAAAAACTTAAATGGACTATATAGTCGTCTATATTTCGTGCAAAGAATTTAATGAAATATACATCATCCATTTTTTATACAAAAAATTTTTTTATGAAAAAAATTTAATGGGCTATACATCGTCAATTTTTCAAATTTTTATGAAAAAATTTAATGAACTATAAATCGTCCATTTCATATGCAAACAACTAAAAACACTATACATCGGTTATTTTTCATGCAAAAAAATTAAATGGGCTTTGCTTACAAAATATAATGGGCTATACATGGTTAATTTTTTAAATTTTTATAAAAAAACATTAATGGGCTATAAAATGTCCATTTCGTATACAAAAACTTAAATGGACTATATAAGTCGTCTATATTTCGTGCAAAGAATTTAATGAAATATACATCATCCATTTTTTATGCAAAAAATTTTTTTATGAAAAAAATTTAATGGGCTATACATATACATCGTAAATTTTTCAAATTTTTATGAAAAAATTTAATGAACTATAAATCGTCCATTTTATATGCAAACAACTAAAAACACTATACATGTCTATTTTTCATGCAAAAAAATTAAATGGGCTATGCATACAAAATATAATGGGCTATACATGGTTAATTTTTTAAATTTTTATAAAAAAATATTAATGGGCTATAAAATGTCCATTTCGTATACAAAAACTTAAATGGACTATATAAGTCGTCTATATTCCGTGCAAAGAATTTAATGAAATATACATCATCTATTTTTTATGCAAAAAATTTTTTATGAAAAAAATTTAATGGTTTATACATCGTAAATTTTTTAAGTTTTTATGAAAAAATTTAATAAACTATAAATCGTCCATTTCATATAAAAAAAACTAAAAACACTATACATCGTCTATTTTTCATGCAAAAAAATTAAATGGGCTATGCATACAAAATATAATGGGCTATACATGGTTAATTTTTTAAATTTTTATAAAAAAAACATTAATGGGCTATAAAGGTTCCATTTCGTATACAAAAACTTAAATGGACTATATAAGTCGTCTATATTTCGTGCAAAGAATTTAATGAAATATACATCATCCATTTTTTATGCAAAAAATTTTTTTATGAAAAAAATTTAATGGGCTATACACCGTCAATTTGTCAAATTTTTATGAACAAATTTAATGAACTATAAATCGTCCATTTCATATGCAAACAACTAAAAAAACTATACATCGTCTATTTTTCATGCAAAAAAATTAAATGGGCTTTGCATACAAAATATAATGGGCTATACATGGTTACTTTTTTAAATTTTTATAAAAAAACATTAATGGGCTATAAAATGTCCATTTCGTATACAAAAACTTAAATGGACTATATAGTCGTCTATATTTCGTGCAAAGAATTTAATGAAATATACATCATCCATTTTTTATACAAAAAATTTTTTTATGAAAAAAATTTAATTTTCAAATTTTTATGAAAAAATTTAATGAACTATAAATCGTCCATTTCATATGCAAACAACTAAAAACACTATACATCGGTTATTTTTCATGCAAAAAAATTAAATGGGCTTTGCATACAAAATATAATGGGCTATACATGGTTAATTTTTTAAATTTTTATAAAAAAACATTAATGGGCTATAAAATGTCCATTTCGTATACAAAAACTTAAATGGACTATATAAGTCGTCTATATTTCGTGCAAAGAATTTAATGAAATATACATCATCCATTTTTTATGCAAAAAATTTTTTTATGAAAAAAATTTAATGGGCTATACATATACATCGTAAATTTTTCAAATTTTTATGAAAAAATTTAATGAACTATAAATCGTCCATTTCATATGCAAACAACTAAAAACACTATACATGTCTATTTTTCATGCAAAAAAATTAAATGGGCTATGCATACAAAATATAATGGGCTATACATGGTTAATTTTTTAAATTTTTATAAAAAAATATTAATGGGCTATAAAATGTCCATTTCGTATACAAAAACTTAAATGGACTATATAAGTCGTCTATATTCCGTGCAAAGAATTTAATGAAATATACATCATCTATTTTTTATGCAAGAAAATTTTTTATGAAAAAAATTTAATGGTTTATACATCGTCAATTTTTCAAGTTTTTATGAAAAAATTTAATAAACTATAAATCGTCCATTTCATATGAAAAAAACTAAAAACACTATACATCGCCTATTTTTCATGCAAAAAAATTAAATGGGCTATGCATACAAAATATAATGGGCTATACATGGTTAATTTTTTAAATTTTTATAAAAAAAAACATTAATGGGCTATAAAATGTCCATTTCGTATACAAAAACTTAAATGGACTATATAAGTCGTCTATATTCCGTGCAAAGAATTTAATGAAATATACATCATCTATTTTTTATGCAAAAAATTTTTTATGAAAAAAATTTAATGGTTTATACATCGTAAATTTTTTAAGTTTTTATGAAAAAATTTAATAAACTATAAATCGTCCATTTCATATAAAAAAAACTAAAAACACTATACATCGTCTATTTTTCATGCAAAAAAATTAAATGGGCTATGCATACAAAATATAATGGGCTATACATGGTTAATTTTTTAAATTTTTATAAAAAAAAACATTAATGGGCTATAAAGGTTCCATTTCGTATACAAAAACTTAAATGGACTATATAAGTCGTCTATATTTCGTGCAAAGAATTTAATGAAATATACATCATCCATTTTTTATGCAAAAAATTTTTTTATGAAAAAAATTTAATGGGCTATACACCGTCAATTTGTCAAATTTTTATGAACAAATTTAATGAACTATAAATCGTCCATTTCATATGCAAACAACTAAAAAAACTATACATCGTCTATTTTTCATGCAAAAAAATTAAATGGGCTTTGCATACAAAATATAATGGGCTATACATGGTTACTTTTTTAAATTTTTATAAAAAAACATTAATGGGCTATAAAATGTCCATTTCGTATACAAAAACTTAAATGGACTATATAGTCGTCTATATTTCGTGCAAAGAATTTAATGAAATATACATCATCCATTTTTTATACAAAAAATTTTTTTATGAAAAAAATTTAATGGGCTATACATCGTCAATTTTTCAAATTTTTATGAAAAAATTTAATGAACTATAAATCGTCCATTTCATATGCAAACAACTAAAAACACTATACATCGGTTATTTTTCATGCAAAAAAATTAAATGGGCTTTGCATACAAAATATAATGGGCTATACATGGTTAATTTTTTAAATTTTTATAAAAAAACATTAATGGGCTATAAAATGTCCATTTCGTATACAAAAACTTAAATGGACTATATAAGTCGTCTATATTTCGTGCAAAGAATTTAATGAAATATACATCATCCATTTTTTATGCAAAAAATTTTTTTATGAAAAAAATTTAATGGGCTATACATATACGTCGTAAATTTTTCAAATTTTTATGAAAAAATTTAATGAACTATAAATCGTCCATTTCATATGCAAACAACTAAAAACACTATACATGTCTATTTTTCATGCAAAAAAATTAAATGGGCTATGCATACAAAATATAATGGGCTATACATGGTTAATTTTTTAAATTTTTATAAAAAAATATTAATGGGCTATAAAATGTCCATTTCGTATACAAAAACTTAAATGGACTATATAAGTCGTCTATATTCCGTGCAAAGAATTTAATGAAATATACATCATCTATTTTTTATGCAAGAAAATTTTTTATGAAAAAAATTTAATGGTTTATACATCGTCAATTTTTCAAGTTTTTATGAAAAAATTTAATAAACTATAAATCGTCCATTTCATATGAAAAAAACTAAAAACACTATACATCGTCTATTTTTCATGCAAAAAAATTAAATGGGCTATGCATACAAAATATAATGGGCTATACATGGTTAATTTTTTAAATTTTTATAAAAAAAAACATTAATGGGCTATAAAATGTCCATTTCGTATACAAAAACTTAAATGGACTATATAAGTCGTCTATATTTCGTGCAAAGAATTTAATGAAATATACATCATCCATTTTTTATGCAAAAAATTTTTTTATGAAAAAAATTTAATGGGCTATACATCGTCAATTTTTCAAATTTTTATGAAAAAATTTAATGAACTATAAATCGTCCATTTCATATGCAAACAACTAAAAACACTATACATCGTCGATTTTTCATGCAAAAAAATTAAATGGGCTTTGCACACAAAATATAATGGGCTATACATGGTTAATTTTTTAAATTTTTATAAAAAAACATTAATGGGCTATAAAATGTCCTTTTCGTATACAAAAACTTAAATGGACTATATAAGTCGTCTATATTTCGTGCAAAGAAATTAATGAAATATACATCATCCATTTTTTATGCAAAAAATTTTTTATGAAAAAAATTTAATGGACTTTGCATGACGATACATCGTCAATTTTTCAAGTTTCTATGAAAAAATTTAATGAACTATAAATCGTCCATTTCATATGCAAAAAACTAAAAACACTATACATCGTCTATTTTTCATGCAAAAAAATTAAATGGGCTATGCATACAAAATATAATGGGCTATACATGGTTAATTTTTTAAATTTTTATAAAAAAACATTAATGGGCTATAAAATGTCCATTTCGTATACAAAAACTTAAATGGACTATATTAGTCGTCTATATTTCGTGCAAAGAATTTAATGAAATATACATCATCCATTTTTTATGCAAACAATTTTTTTATGAAAAAAATTTAATGGGCAATTTTTCAAATTTTTATGAAAAAATTTAATGAACTATAAATTGTCCATTTCATATGCAAACAACTAAAAACACTATACATCGTCTATTTTTCATGCAAAAAAATTAAATGGGCTTTGCATACAAAATATAATGGGGTATACATGGTTAATTTTTTAAATTTTTATAAAAAACATTAATGGGTTATAAAATGTCCATTTCGTATACAAAAACTTAAATGGACTATATTAGTCGTCTATATTTCGTGCAAAGAATTTAATGAAATATACATCATCCATTTTTTATGCAAAAAATTTTTTTATGAAAAAAATTTAATGGACTATACATTGTCAATTTTTCAAATTTTTATGAAAAAATTTAATGAACTATAAGTCGTCCATTTCATATGCAAGCAACTGAAAACACTATACATCGTCTATTTTTCATGCAAAAAAATTAAATGGGCTATGCATACAAAATATAATGGGCTATACATGGTTAATTTTTTAAATTTTTATAAAAAAACATTAATGGGCTATAAAATGTCCATTTCGTATACAAAAACTTAAATGGACTATATAAGTCGTCTATATTTCGTGCAAAGAATTTAATGAAATATACATCATCTATTTTTTATGCAAGAAAATTTTTTATGAAAAAAATTTAATGGACTATATATACATCGTCAATTTTTCAAATTTTTATGAAACAATTTAATGAACTATAAATAGTCCATTTCATATGAAAAAAACTAAAAACACTATACATCGTCTATTTTTCATGCAAAAAAATTAAATGGGCTATGCATACAAAATATAATGGGCTATACATGGTTAATTTTTTAAATTTTTATAAAAAAATATTAATGGGCTATAAAATGTCCATTTCGTATACAAAAACTTAAATGGACTATATAAGTCGTCTATATTCCGTGCAAAGAATTTAATGAAATATACATCATCTATTTTTTATGCAAGAAAATTTTTTATGAAAAAAATTTAATGGTTTATACATCGTCAATTTTTCAAGTTTTTATGAAAAAATTTAATAAACTATAAATCGTCCATTTCATATGAAAAAAACTAAAAACACTATACATCGTCTATTTTTCATGCAAAAAAATTAAATGGGCTATGCATACAAAATATAATGGGCTATACATGGTTAATTTTTTAAATTTTTATAAAAAAAAACATTAATGGGCTATAAAATGTCCATTTCGTATACAAAAACTTAAATGGACTATATAAGTCGTCTATATTTCGTGCAAAGAATTTAATGAAATATACATCATCCATTTTTTATGCAAAAAATTTTTTTATGAAAAAAATTTAATGGGCTATACATCGTCAATTTTTCAAATTTTTATGAAAAAATTTAATGAACTATAAATCGTCCATTTCATATGCAAACAACTAAAAACACTATACATCGTCGATTTTTCATGCAAAAAAATTAAATGGGCTTTGCACACAAAATATAATGGGCTATACATGGTTAATTTTTTAAATTTTTATAAAAAAACATTAATGGGCTATAAAATGTCCTTTTCGTATACAAAAACTTAAATTGACTATATAAGTCGTCTATATTTCG
The DNA here is from genome assembly GCA_905220375.1 of Tachina fera. Lineage (NCBI taxonomy): Eukaryota > Metazoa > Arthropoda > Insecta > Diptera > Tachinidae > Tachina > Tachina fera. Next base: position 32,851,829 of record LR999967.1, on the reverse strand, counting down.
TGCAAAGAAATTAATGAAATATACATCATCCATTTTTTATGCAAAAAAATTTTTTATGAAAAAAATTTAATGGACTTTGCATGACGATACATCGTCAATTTTTCAAGTTTCTATGAAAAAATTTAATGAACTATAAATCGTCCATTTCATATGCAAAAAACTAAAAACACTATACATCGTCTATTTTTCATGCAAAAAAATTAAATGGGCTATGCATACAAAATATAATGGGCTATACATGGTTAATTTTTTAAATTTTTATAAAAAAACATTAATGGGCTATAAAATGTCCATTTCGTATACAAAAACTTAAATGGACTATATTAGTCGTCTATATTTCGTGCAAAGAATTTAATGAAATATACATCATCCATTTTTTATGCAAACAATTTTTTTATGAAAAAAATTTAATGGGCAATTTTTCAAATTTTTATGAAAAAATTTAATGAACTATAAATTGTCCATTTCATATGCAAACAACTAAAAACACTATACATCGTCTATTTTTCATGCAAAAAAATTAAATGGGCTTTGCATACAAAATATAATGGGGTATACATGGTTAATTTTTTAAATTTTTATAAAAAACATTAATGGGTTATAAAATGTCCATTTCGTATACAAAAACTTAAATGGACTATATTAGTCGTCTATATTTCGTGCAAAGAATTTAATGAAATATACATCATCCATTTTTTATGCAAAAAATTTTTTTATGAAAAAAATTTAATGGACTATACATTGTCAATTTTTCAAATTTTTATGAAAAAATTTAATGAACTATAAGTCGTCCATTTCATATGCAAGCAACTGAAAACACTATACATCGTCTATTTTTCATGCAAAAAAATTAAATGGGCTATGCATACAAAATATAATGGGCTATACATGGTTAATTTTTTAAATTTTTATAAAAAAACATTAATGGGCTATAAAATGTCCATTTCGTATACAAAAACTTAAATGGACTATATAAGTCGTCTATATTTCGTGCAAAGAATTTAATGAAATATACATCATCTATTTTTTATGCAAGAAAATTTTTTATGAAAAAAATTTAATGGACTATATATACATCGTCAATTTTTCAAATTTTTATGAAACAATTTAATGAACTATAAATAGTCCATTTCATATGAAAAAAACTAAAAACACTATACATCGTCTATTTTTCATGCAAAAAAATTAAATGGGCTATGCATACAAAATATAATGGGCTATACATGGTTAATTTTTTAAATTTTTATAAAAAAATATTAATGGGCTATAAAATGTCCATTTCGTATACAAAAACTTAAATGGACTATATAAGTCGTCTATATTCCGTGCAAAGAATTTAATGAAATATACATCATCTATTTTTTATGCAAGAAAATTTTTTATGAAAAAAATTTAATGGTTTATACATCGTCAATTTTTCAAGTTTTTATGAAAAAATTTAATAAACTATAAATCGTCCATTTCATATGAAAAAAACTAAAAACACTATACATCGTCTATTTTTCATGCAAAAAAATTAAATGGGCTATGCATACAAAATATAATGGGCTATACATGGTTAATTTTTTAAATTTTTATAAAAAAAAACATTAATGGGCTATAAAATGTCCATTTCGTATACAAAAACTTAAATGGACTATATAAGTCGTCTATATTTCGTGCAAAGAATTTAATGAAATATACATCATCCATTTTTTATGCAAAAAATTTTTTTATGAAAAAAATTTAATGGGCTATACATCGTCAATTTTTCAAATTTTTATGAAAAAATTTAATGAACTATAAATCGTCCATTTCATATGCAAACAACTAAAAACACTATACATCGTCGATTTTTCATGCAAAAAAATTAAATGGGCTTTGCACACAAAATATAATGGGCTATACATGGTTAATTTTTTAAATTTTTATAAAAAAACATTAATGGGCTATAAAATGTCCTTTTCGTATACAAAAACTTAAATTGACTATATAAGTCGTCTATATTTCGTGCAAAGAAATTAATGAAATATACATCATCCATTTTTTATGCAAAAAAATTTTTTATGAAAAAAATTTAATGGACTTTGCATGACGATACATCGTCAATTTTTCAAGTTTCTATGAAAAAATTTAATGAACTATAAATCGTCCATTTCATATGCAAAAAACTAAAAACACTATACATCGTCTATTTTTCATGCAAAAAAATTAAATGGGCTATGCATACAAAATATAATGGGCTATACATGGTTAATTTTTTAAATTTTTATAAAAAAACATTAATGGGCTATAAAATGTCCATTTCGTATACAAAAACTTAAATGGACTATATTAGTCGTCTATATTTCGTGCAAAGAATTTAATGAAATATACATCATCCATTTTTTATGCAAACAATTTTTTTATGAAAAAAATTTAATGGGCAATTTTTCAAATTTTTATGAAAAAATTTAATGAACTATAAATTGTCCATTTCATATGCAAACAACTAAAAACACTATACATCGTCTATTTTTCATGCAAAAAAATTAAATGGGCTTTGCATACAAAATATAATGGGGTATACATGGTTAATTTTTTAAATTTTTATAAAAAACATTAATGGGTTATAAAATGTCCATTTCGTATACAAAAACTTAAATGGACTATATTAGTCGTCTATATTTCGTGCAAAGAATTTAATGAAATATACATCATCCATTTTTTATGCAAAAAATTTTTTTATGAAAAAAATTTAATGGACTATACATTGTCAATTTTTCAAATTTTTATGAAAAAATTTAATGAACTATAAGTCGTCCATTTCATATGCAAGCAACTGAAAACACTATACATCGTCTATTTTTCATGCAAAAAAATTAAATGGGCTATGCATACAAAATATAATGGGCTATACATGGTTAATTTTTTAAATTTTTATAAAAAAACATTAATGGGCTATAAAATGTCCATTTCGTATACAAAAACTTAAATGGACTATATAAGTCGTCTATATTTCGTGCAAAGAATTTAATGAAATATACATCATCTATTTTTTATGCAAGAAAATTTTTTATGAAAAAAATTTAATGGACTATATATACATCGTCAATTTTTCAAATTTTTATGAAACAATTTAATGAACTATAAATAGTCCATTTCATATGAAAAAAACTAAAAACACTATACATCGTCTATTTTTCATGCAAAAAAATTAAATGGGCTATGCATACAAAATATAATGGGCTATACATAGTTAATTTTTTAAATTTTTATAAAAAAACTTTAATGGGCTATAAAATGTCCATTTCGTATACAAAAACTTGAATGGACTATATAAGTCGTCTATATTTCGTGCAAAGAATTTAATGAAATATACATCATCCATTTTTTATGCAAAAAATTTTTTTATGAAGAAAATTTAATGGGCTATACATCGTCAATTTTTCAAATTTTTATGAAAAAATTTAATGAACTATAAATCGTCCATTTCATATGATAAAAACTAAAAACACTATACATCCTCTATTTTTCATGCAAAAAAATTAAATGGGCTATGCATACAAAATATAATGGGCTATACATGGTTAATTTTTTAAATTTTTATAAAAAAACATTAATGGGCTATAAAATGTCCATTTCGTATACAAAATCTTAAATGGACTATATAAGTCGTCTATATTTCTTGCAAAGAATTTAATGAAATATACATCATCTATTTTTTATGCAAGAACATTTTTTATGAAAAAAATTTAATGGGCTATACATCGTCAATTTTTCAAATTTTTATAAAAAAATTTAATGAACTATAAATCGTCCATTTCATATGAAAAAAACTAAAAACACTATACATCGTCTATTTTTCATGCAAAAAAATTAAATGGGCTATGCATACAAAATATAATGGGCTATACATGGTTAATTTTTTAAATTTTTAGAAAAAAACATTAATGGGCTATAAAATGTCCATTTCGTATACAAAAACTTAAATGGACTATATAAGTCGTCTATATTTCGTGCAAAGAATTTAATGAAATATACATCATCCATTTTTTATGCAAAAATTTTTTTTATGAAAAAAATTTAATGGGCTATACATCGTCAATTTTTCAAATTTTTATGAAAAATTTTAATGAACTATAAATCGTCCATTTCATATGCAAACAACTAAAAACACTATACATCGTCTATTTTTCATGCAAAAAAATTAAATGGGCTTTGCATACAAAATATAATGGGCTATACATGGTTAATTTTTTAAATTTTTATAAAAAAACATTAATGGGCTATAAAATGTCCATTTCGTATACAAAAACTTAAATGGACTATATAAGTCGTCTATATTTCGTGCAAAGAATTTAATGAAATATACATCATCTATTTTTTATGCAAGAAAAAAAATCGTAAATTTTTCAAATTTTTATGAAAAAATTTAATGAACTATAAATAGTCCATTTCATATGAAAAAAACTAAAAACACCATACATCGTCTATTTTTCATGCAAAAAAATTAAATGGGCTATGCATACAAAATATAATGGGCTATACATGGTTAATTTTTTAAATTTTTATAAAAAAACATTAATGGGCTATAAAATGTACATTTCATATACAAAAACTTAAATGGACTATATAAGTCGTCTATATTTCGTGCAAAGAATTTAATGAAATATACATCATCCATTTTTTATGCAAAAAATTTTTTTATGAAAAAAATTTAATGGGCATATATCGTCAATTTTTAAAATTTTTATGAAAAAATTTAATGAACTATAAATCGTCCATTTCATGTGAAAAAAACTAAAAACACTATACAAAAAAATTAAATGGGCTATGCACACAAAATATAATGGGCTATACATGGTTAATTTTTTAAATTTTTATAAAAAAACATTAATGGGCTATAAAATGTCCATTTCGTATACAAAAACTTAAATGGACTATATAAGTCGTCTATATTTCGTGCAAAGAATTTAATGAAATATACATGATCCATTTTTTATGCAAGAAAATTTTTTATGAAAAAAATTTAATGAACTATAAATCGTCCATTTCATATGAAAAAAACTAAAAACACTATACATCGTCTATTTTTCATGCAAAAAAATTAAATGGGCTTTGCATACAAAATATAATGGGCTATACATGGTTAATTTTTTAAATTTTTATAAAAAAACATTAATGGGCTATAAAATGTCTATTTCGTATACAAAAACTTAAATGGACTATATAAGTCGTCTATATTTCGTGCAAAGAATTTAATGAAATATACATCATCTATTTTTTATGCAAGAAAATTTTTTATGAAAAAAATTTAATGGACTATATATACATCGTCAATTTTTCAAATTTTTATGAAAAAATTTAATGAACTATAAATCGTCCATTTCATATGAAAAAAACTAAAAACACTATACATCGTCTATTTTTTATGCAAAAATATTAAATGGGCTATGCATACAAAATATAATGGGCTATACATGGTTAATTTTTTAAATTTTTATAAAAAAACATTAATGGGCTATAAAATGTCCATTTCGTATACAAAATCTTAAATGGACTATATAAGTCGTCTATATTTCTTGCAAAGAATTTAATGAAATATACATCATCTATTTTTTATGCAAGAACATTTTTTATGAAAAAAATTTAATGGGCTATACATCGTCAATTTTTCAAATTTTTATAAAAAAATTTAATGAACTATAAATAGTCCATTTCATATGAAAAAAACTAAAAACACTATACATCGTCTATTTTTCATGCAAAAAAATTAAATGGGCTATGCATACAAAATATAATGGGCTATACATGGTTAATTTTTTAAATTTTTAGAAAAAAACATTAATGGGCTATAAAATGTCCATTTCGTATACAAAAACTTAAATGGACTATATAAGTCGTCTATATTTCGTGCAAAGAATTTAATGAAATATACATCATCCATTTTTTATGCAAAATTTTTTTTTATGAAAAAAATTTAATCGTCAATTTTTCAAATTTCTATGAAAAATTTTAATGAACTATAAATCGTCCATTTCATATGCAAACAACTAAAAACACTATACATCGTCTATTTTTCATGCAAAAAAATTAAATGGGCTTTGCATACAAAATATAATGGGCTATACATGGTTAATTTTTTAAATTTTTATAAAAAAACATTAATGGGCTATAAAATGTCCATTTCGTATACAAAAACTTAAATGGACCATATAAGTCGTCTATATTTCGTGCAAAGAATTTAATGAAATATACATCATCCATTTTTTATGCAAAAAATTTTTTTATGAAAAAAAATTTTTATGAAAAAATTTAATGAACTATAAATCGTCCATTTCATATGCAAACAACTAAAAACACTATACATCGTCTATTTTTCATGCAAAAAAATTAAATGGGCTTTGCATACAAAATATAATGGGCTATACATGGTTAATTTTTTAAATTTTTATAAAAAAACATTAATGGGCTATAAAATGTCCATTTGGTATACAAAAACTTAAATGGACTATATAAGTCGTCTTTATTTCGTGCAAAGAATTTAATGAAATATACATCATCCATTTTTTATGCAAAAAAATTTTTTATGAAAAAAATTTAATGGGCTATACATCGTAAATTTTTCAAATTTTTATGAAAAAATTTAATGAACTATAAGTTGTCCATTTCATATGCAAACAACTAAAAACACTAAACATCGTCTATTTTTCATGCAAAAAAATTAAATGGGCTATGCATACAAAATATAATGGGCTATACATGGTTAATTTTTTAAATTTTTATAAAAAAACATTAATGGGCTATAAAATGTCCATTTCGTATACAAAAACTTAAATGGACTATATAAGTCGTCTATATTTCGTGCAAAGAATTTAATGAAATATACATCATCTATTTTTTATGCAAGAAAAAAAATCGTAAATTTTTCAAATTTTTATGAAAAAATTTAATGAACTATAAATAGTCCATTTCATATGAAAAAAACTAAAAACACTATACATCGTCTATTTTTCATGCAAAAAAATTAAATGGGCTATGCATACAAAATATAATGGGCTATACATGGTTAATTTTTTAAATTTTTATAAAAAAACATTAATGGGCTATAAAATGTCCATTTCGTATACAAAAACTTAAATGGACTATATAAGTCGTCTATATTTCGTGCAAAGAATTTAATGAAATATACATCATCCATTTTTTATGCAAAAAATTTTTTTATGAAAAAAATTTAATGGGCTATACATCGTCAATTTTTCAAATTCTTATGAAAAAATTTAATGAACTATAAAATTTTTTTTTATGAAAAAAATTTAATGGGCTATACATCGTCAATTTTTCAAATTTTTATGAAAAATTTTAATGAACTATAAATCGTCCATTTCATATGCAAACAACTAAAAACACTATACATCGTCTATTTTTCATGCAAAAAAATTAAATGGGCTTTGCATACAAAATATAATGGGCTATACATGGTTAATTTTTTAAATTTTTATAAAAAAACATTAATGGGCTATAAAATGTCCATTTCGTATACAAAAACTTAAATGGACTATATAAGTCGTCTATATTTCGTGCAAAGAATTTAATGAAATATACATCATCCATTTTTTATGCAAAAAATTTTTTTATGAAAAAATTTAATGAACTATAAATCGTCCATTTCATATGCAAACAACTAAAAACACTATACATCGTCTATTTTTCATGCAAAAAAATTAAATGGGCTTTGCATACAAAATATAATGGGCTATACATGGTTAATTTTTTAAATTTTTATAAAAAAACATTAATGGGCTATAAAATGTCCATTTGGTATACAGAAACTTAAATGGACTATATAAGTCGTCTTTATTTCGTGCAAAGAATTTAATGAAATATACATCATCCATTTTTTATGCAAAAAATTTTTTTATGAAAAAAATTTAATGGGTTATATGCCTATCGTCAATTTTTCAAATTTTTATGAAAAAATTTAATGAACTATAAATCGTCCATTTCATATGAAAAAAAACTAAAAACACTATACATAGTCTATTTTTCATGTAAAAAAATTAAATGGGCTATGCATACAAAATATAATGGGCTATACATGGTTAATTTTTTAAATTTTTATAAAAAAACATTAATGGGCTATAAAATGTCCATTTCGTATACAAAAACTTAAATGGACTATATAAGTCGTCTATATTTCGTGCAAAGAATTTAATGAAATATACATCATCCATTTTTTATGCAAAAAATTTTTTTATGAAAAAAATTTATACATCGTCAATTTTTCAAATTTTTATGAAAAAATTTAATGAACTATAAGTTGTCCATTTCAAATGCAAGCAACTGAAAACACTATACATTGTCTATTTTTCATGCAAAAAAATTAAATGGGCTATGCATACAAAATATAATGGGCTATACATGGTTAATTTTTTAAATTTTTATAAAAAAACATTAATGGGCTATAAAATGTCCATTTCGTATACAAAAACTTAAATGGACTATATAAGTCGTCTATATTTCGTGCAAAGAATTTAATGAAATATACATCATCCATTTTTTATGCAAAAAATTTTTTTATGAAAAAAATTTAATGGGCTATACATCGTCAATTTTTCAAATTTTTATGAAAAAATTTAATGAACTATAAATTGTCCATTTCATATGCAAACAACTAAAAACACTAAACATCGTCTATTTTTCATGCAAAAAAATTAAATGGGCTATGCATACAAAATATAATGGGCTATACATGGTTAATTTTTTAAATTTTTATAAAAAAACATTAATGGGCTATAAAATGTCCATTTCGTATACAAAAACTTAAATGGACTATATAAGTCGTCTATATTTCGTGCAAAGAATTTAAGAAATATACATCATCTATTTTTTATGCAAGAAAAAAAATCGTAAATTTTTCAAATTTTTATGAAAAAATTTAATGAACTATAAATAGTCCATTTCATATGAATAAAACTAAAAACACTATACATCGTCTATTTTTCATGCAAAAAAATTAAATGGGCTATGCATACAAAATATAATGGGCTATACATGGTTAATTTTTTAAATTTTTATAAAAAAACATTAATGGGCTATAAAATTTCCATTTCGTATACAAAAACTTAAATGGACTATATAAGTCGTCTATATTTCGTGCAAAGAATTTAATGAAATATACATCATCCATTTTTTATGCAAGAAAAAAAATCGTAAATTTTTCAAATTTTTATGAAAAAATTTAATGAACTATAAATAGTCCATTTCATATGAAAAAAACTAAAAACACTATACATCGTCTATTTTTCATGCAAAAAAATTAAATGGGCTATGCATACAAAATATAATGGGCTATACATGGTTAATTTTTTAAATTTTTATAAAAAAACATTAATGGGCTATAAAATGTCCATTTCGTATACAAAAACTTAAATGGACTATATAAGTCGTCTATATTTCGTGCAAAGAATTTAATGAAATATACATCATCCATTTTTTATGGAAAAAATTTTTTTATGAAAAAAATTTAATGGGCTATACATCGTCAATTTTTCAAATTCTTATGAAAAAATTTAATGAACTATAAAAATTTTTTTTATGAAAAAAATTTAATGGGCTATACATCGTCAATTTTTCAAATTTTTATGAAAAATTTTAATGAACTATAAATCGTCCATTTTATATGCAAACAACTAAAAACACTATACATCGTCTATTTTTCATGCAAAAAAATTAAATGGGCTTTGCATACAAAATATAATGGGCTATACATGGTTAATTTTTTAAATTTTTATAAAAAAACATTAATGGGCTATAAAATGTCCATTTCGTATACAAAAACTTAAATGGACTATATAAGTCGTCTATATTTCGTGCAAAGAATTTAATGAAATATACATCATCCATTTTTTATGCAAGAAAAAAAATCGTAAATTTTTCAAATTTTTATGAAAAAATTTAATGAACTATAAATAGTCCATTTCATATGAAAAAAACTAAAAACACTATACATCGTCTATTTTTCATGCAAAAAAATTAAATGGGCTATGCATACAAAATATAATGGGCTATACATGGTTAATTTTTTAAATTTTTATAAAAAAACATTAATGGGCTATAAAATTTCCATTTCGTATACAAAAACTTAAATGGACTATATAAGTCGTCTATATTTCGTGCAAAGAATTTAATGAAATATACATCATCCATTTTTTATGCAAGAAAAAAAATCGTAAATTTTTCAAATTTTTATGAAAAAATTTAATGAACTATAAATAGTCCATTTCATATGAAAAAAACTAAAAACACTATACATCGTCTATTTTTCATGCAAAAAAATTAAATGGGCTATGCATACAAAATATAATGGGCTATACATGGTTAATTTTTTAAATTTTTATAAAAAAACATTAATGGGCTATAAAATGTCCATTTCGTATACAAAAACTTAAATGGACTATATAAGTCGTCTATATTTCGTGCAAAGAATTTAATGAAATATACATCATCCATTTTTTATGGAAAAAATTTTTTTATGAAAAAAATTTAATGGGCTATACATCGTCAATTTTTCAAATTCTTATGAAAAAATTTAATGAACTATAAAAATTTTTTTTATGAAAAAAATTTAATGGGCTATACATCGTCAATTTTTCAAATTTTTATGAAAAATTTTAATGAACTATAAATCGTCCATTTTATATGCAAACAACTAAAAACACTATACATCGTCTATTTTTCATGCAAAAAAATTAAATGGGCTTTGCATACAAAATATAATGGGCTATACATGGTTAATTTTTTAAATTTTTATAAAAAAACATTAATGGGCTATAAAATGTCCATTTCGTATACAAAAACTTAAATGGACTATATAAGTCGTCTATATTTCGTGCAAAGAATTTAATGAAATATACATCATCCATTTTTTATGCAAAAAATTTTTTTATGAAAAAAAATTTTTATGAAAAAATTTAATGAACTATAAATCGTCCATTTCATATGCAAACAACTAAAAACACTATACATCGTCTATTTTTCATGCAAAAAAATTAAATGGGCTTTGCATACAAAATATAATGGGCTATACATGGTTAATTTTTTAAATTTTTATAAAAAAACATTAATGGGCTATAAAATGTCCATTTGGTATACAAAAACTTAAATGGACTATATAAGTCGTCTTTATTTCGTGCAAAGAATTTAATGAAATATACATCATCCATTTTTTATGCAAAAAATTTTTTTATGAAAAAAATTTAATGGGCTATACATCGTAAATTTTTCAAATTTTTATGAAAAAATTTAATGAACTATAAGTTGTCCATTTCATATGCAAACAACTAAAAACACTAAACATCGTCTATTTTTCATGCAAAAAAATTAAATGGGCTATGCATACAAAATATAATGGGCTATACATGGTGAATTTTTTAAATTTTTATAAAAAAACATTAATGGGCTATAAAATGTCCATTTCGTATACAAAAACTTAAATGGACTATATAAGTCGTCTATATTTCGTGCAAAGAATTTAAGAAATATACATCATCTATTTTTTATGCAAGAAAAAAAATCGTAAATTTTTCAAATTTTTATGAAAAAATTTAATGAACTATAAATAGTCCATTTCATATGAATAAAACTAAAAACACTATACATCGTCTATTTTTCATGCAAAAAAATTAAATGGGCTATGCATACAAAATATAATGGGCTATACATGGTTAATTTTTTAAATTTTTATAAAAAAACATTAATGGGCTATAAAATTTCCATTTCGTATACAAAAACTTAAATGGACTATATAAGTCGTCTATATTTCGTGCAAAGAATTTAATGAAATATACATCATCCATTTTTTATGCAAGAAAAAAAATCGTAAATTTTTCAAATTTTTATGAAAAAATTTAATGAACTATAAATAGTCCATTTCATATGAAAAAAACTAAAAACACTATACATCGTCTATTTTTCATGCAAAAAAATTAAATGGGCTATGCATACAAAATATAATGGGCTATACATGGTTAATTTTTTAAATTTTTATAAAAAAACATTAATGGGCTATAAAATGTCCATTTCGTATACAAAAACTTAAATGGACTATATAAGTCGTCTATATTTCGTGCAAAGAATTTAATGAAATATACATCATCCATTTTTTATGCAAAAAATTTTTTTATGAAAAAAATTTAATGGGCTATACATTGTCAATTTTTCAAATTCTTATGAAAAAATTTAATGAACTATAAAAATTTTTTTTATGAAAAAAATTTAATGGGCTATACATCGTCAATTTTTCAAATTTTTATGAAAAATTTTAATGAACTATAAATCGTCCATTTCATATGCAAACAACTAAAAACACTATACATCGTCTATTTTTCATGCAAAAAAATTAAATGGGCTTTGCATACAAAATATAATGGGCTATACATGGTTAATTTTTTAAATTTTTATAAAAAAACATTAATGGGCTATAAAATGTCCATTTCGTATACAAAAACTTAAATGGACTATATAAGTCGTCTATATTTCGTGCAAAGAATTTAATGAAATATACATCATCCATTTTTTATGCAAAAAATTTTTTTATGAAAAAAAATTTTTATGAAAAAATTTTTATGAAAAAATTTAATGAACTATAAATCGTCCATTTCATATGCAAACAACTAAAAACACTATACATCGTCTATTTTTCATGCAAAAAAATTAAATGGGCTTTGCATACAAAATATAATGGGCTATACATGGTAAATTTTTTAAATTTTTATAAAAAAACATTAATGGGCTATAAAATGTCCATTTGGTATACAAAAACTTAAATGGACTATATAAGTCGTCTTTATTTCGTGCAAAGAATTTAATGAAATATACATCATCCATTTTTTATGCAAAAAATTTTTTTATGAAAAAAATTTAATGGGCTATACATCGTAAATTTTTCAAATTTTTATGAAAAAATTTAATGAACTATAAGTTGTCCATTTCATATGCAAACAACTAAAAACACTAAACATCGTCTATTTTTCATGCAAAAAAATTAAATGGGCTATGCATACAAAATATAATGGGCTATACATGGTTAATTTTTTAAATTTTTATAAAAAAACATTAATGGGCTATAAAATGTCCATTTCGTATACAAAAACTTAAATGGACTATATAAGTCGTCTATATTTCGTGCAAAGAATTTAAGATATATACATCATCTATTTTTTATGCAAGAAAAAAAATCGTAAATTTTTCAAATTTTTATGAAAAAATTTAATGAACTATAAATAGTCCATTTCATATGAATAAAACTAAAAACACTATACATCGTCTATTTTTCATGCAAAAAAATTAAATGGGCTATGCATACAAAATATAATGGGCTATACATGGTTAATTTTTTAAATTTTTATAAAAAAAAATTAATGGGCTATAAAATTTCCATTTCGTATACAAAAACTTAAATGGACTATATAAGTCGTCTATATTTCGTGCAAAGAATTTAATGAAATATACATCATCCATTTTTTATGCAAGAAAAAAAATCGTAAATTTTTCAAATTTTTATGAAAAAATTTAATGAACTATAAATAGTCCATTTCATATGAAAAAAACTAAAAACACTATACATCGTCTATTTTTCATGCAAAAAAATTAAATGGGCTATGCATACAAAATATAATGGGCTATACATGGTTAATTTTTTAAATTTTTATAAAAAAACATTAATGGGCTATAAAATGTCCATTTCGTATACAAAAACTTAAATGGACTATATAAGTCGTCTATATTTCGTGCAAAGAATTTAATGAAATATACATCATCCATTTTTTATGCAAAAAATTTTTTTATGAAAAAAATTTAATGGGCTATACATCGTCAGTTTTTCAAATTCTTATGAAAAAATTTAATGAACTATAAAAATTTTTTTTATGAAAAAAATTTAATGGGCTATACATCGTCAATTTTTCAAATTTTTATGAAAAATTTTAATGAACTATAAATCGTCCATTTCATATGCAAACAACTAAAAACACTATACATCGTCTATTTTTCATGCAAAAAAATTAAATGGGCTTTGCATACAAAATATAATGGGCTATACATGGTTAATTTTTTAAATTTTTATAAAAAAACATTAATGGGCTATAAAATGTCCATTTCGTATACAAAAACTTAAATGGACTATATAAGTCGTCTATATTTCGTGCAAAGAATTTAATGAAATATACATCATCCATTTTTTATGCAAAAAATTTTTTTATGAAAAAAAATTTTTATGAAAAAATTTAATGAACTATAAATCGTCCATTTCATATGCAAACAACTAAAAACACTATACATCGTCTATTTTTCATGCAAAAAAATTAAATGGGCTTTGCATACAAAATATAATGGGCTATACATGGTTAATTTTTTAAATTTTTATAAAAAAACATTAATGGGCTATAAAATGTCCATTTGGTATACAAAAACTTAAATGGACTATATAAGTCGTCTTTATTTCGTGCAAAGAATTTAATGAAATATACATCATCCATTTTTTATGCAAAAAATTTTTTTATGAAAAAAATTTAATGGGCTATACATCGTAAATTTTTCAAATTTTTATGAAAAAATTTAATGAACTATAAGTTGTCCATTTCATATGCAAACAACTAAAAACACTAAACATCGTCTATTTTTCATGCAAAAAAATTAAATGGGCTATGCATACAAAATATAATGGGCTATACATGGTTAATTTTTTAAATTTTTATAAAAAAACATTAATGGGCTATAAAATGTCCATTTCGTATACAAAAACTTAAATGGACTATATAAGTCGTCTATATTTCGTGCAAAGAATTTAAGAAATATACATCATCTATTTTTTATGCAAGAAAAAAAATCGTAAATTTTTCAAATTTTTATGAAAAAATTTAATGAACTATAAATAGTCCATTTCATATGAATAAAACTAAAAACACTATACATCGTCTATTTTTCATGCAAAAAAATTAAATGGGCTATGCATACAAAATATAATGGGCTATACATGGTTAATTTTTTAAATTTTTATAAAAAAACATTAATGGGCTATAAAATGTCCATTTCGTATACAAAAACTTAAATGGACTATATAAGTCGTCTATATTTCGTGCAAAGAATTTAATGAAATATACATCATCCATTTTTTATGCAAAAAATTTTTTTATGAAAAAAATTTAATGGGCTATACATCGTCAATTTTTCAAATTCTTATGAAAAAATTTAATGAACTATAAAAATTTTTTTTATGAAAAAAATTTAATGGGCTATACATTGTCAATTTTTCAAATTTTTATGAAAAATTTTAATGAACTATAAATCGTCCATTTCATATGCAAACAACTAAAAACACTATACATCGTCTATTTTTCATGCAAAAAAATTAAATGGGCTTTGCATACAAAATATAATGGGCTATACATGGTTAATTTTTTAAATTTTTATAAAAAAACATTAATGGGCTATAAAATGTCCATTTCGTATACAAAAACTTAAATGGACTATATAAGTCGTCTATATTTCGTGCAAAGAATTTAATGAAATATACATCATCCATTTTTTATGCAAAAAATTTTTTTATGAAAAAAAATTTTTATGAAAAAATTTAATGAACTATAAATCGTCCATTTCATATGCAAACAACTAAAAACACTATACATCGTCTATTTTTCATGCAAAAAAATTAAATGGGCTTTGCATACAAAATATAATGGGCTATACATGGTTAATTTTTTAAATTTTTATAAAAAAACATTAATGGGCTATAAAATGTCCATTTGGTATACAAAAACTTAAATGGACTATATAAGTCGTCTTTATTTCGTGCAAAGAATTTAATGAAATATACATCATCCATTTTTTACGCAAAAAATTTTTTTATGAAAAAAATTTAATGGGCTATACATCGTAAATTTTTCAAATTTTTATGAAAAAATTTAATGAACTATAAGTTGTCCATTTCATATGCAAACAACTAAAAACACTAAACATCGTCTATTTTTCATGCAAAAAAATTAAATGGGCTATGCATACAAAATATAATGGGCTATACATGGTTAATTTTTTAAATTTTTATAAAAAAACATTAATGGGCTATAAAATGTCCATTTCGTATACAAAAACTTAAATGGACTATATAAGTCGTCTATATTTCGTGCAAAGAATTTAAGAAATATACATCATCTATTTTTTATGCAAGAAAAAAAATCGTAAATTTTTCAAATTTTTATGAAAAAATTTAATGAACTATAAATAGTCCATTTCATATGAATAAAACTAAAAACACTATACATCGTCTATTTTTCATGCAAAAAAATTAAATGGGCTATGCATACAAAATATAATGGGCTATACATGGTTAATTTTTTAAATTTTTATAAAAAAACATTAATGGGCTATAAAATTTCCATTTCGTATACAAAAACTTAAATGGACTATATAAGTCGTCTATATTTCGTGCAAAGAATTTAATGAAATATACATCATCCATTTTTTATGCAAGAAAAAAAATCGTAAATTTTTCAAATTTTTATGAAAAAATTTAATGAACTATAAATAGTCCATTTCATATGAAAAAAACTAAAAACACTATACATCGTCTATTTTTCATGCAAAAAAATTAAATGGGCTATGCATACAAAATATAATGGGCTATACATGGTTAATTTTTTAAATTTTTATAAAAAAACATTAATGGGCTATAAAATGTCCATTTCGTATACAAAAACTTAAATGGACTATATAAGTCGTCTATATTTCGTGCAAAGAATTTAATGAAATATACATCATCCATTTTTTATGCAAAAAATTTTTTTATGAAAAAAATTTAATGGGCTATACATCGTCAATTTTTCAAATTCTTATGAAAAAATTTAATGAACTATAAAAATTTTTTTTATGAAAAAAATTTAATGGGCTATACATCGTCAATTTTTCAAATTTTTATGAAAAATTTTAATGAACTATAAATCGTCCATTTCATATGCAAACAACTAAAAACACTATACATCGTCTATTTTTCATGCAAAAAAATTAAATGAGCTTTGCATACAAAATATAATGGGCTATACATGGTTAATTTTTTAAATTTTTATAAAAAAACATTAATGGGCTATATAATGTCCATTTCGTATACAAAAACTTAAATGGACTATATAAGTCGTCTATATTTCGTGCAAAGAATTTAATGAAATATACATCATCCATTTTTTATGCAAAAAATTTTTTTATGAAAAAAAATTTTTATGAAAAAATTTAATGAACTATAAATCGTCCATTTCATATGCAAACAACTAAAAACACTATACATCGTCTATTTTTCATGCAAAAAAATTAAATGGGCTTTGCATACAAAATATAATGGGCTATACATGGTTAATTTTTTAAATTTTTATAAAAAAACATTAATGGGCTATATAATGTCCATTTGGTATACAAAAACTTAAATGGACTATATAAGTCGTCTTTATTTCGTGCAAAGAATTTAATGAAATATACATCATCCATTTTTTATGCAAAAAATTTTTTTATGAAAAAAATTTAATGGGCTATACATCGTAAATTTTTCAAATTTTTATGAAAAAATTTAATGAACTATAAGTTGTCCATTTCATATGCAAACAACTAAAAACACTAAACATCGTCTATTTTTCATGCAAAAAAATTAAATGGGCTATGCATACAAAATATAATGGGCTATACATGGTTAATTTTTTAAATTTTTATAAAAAAACATTAATGGGCTATAAAATGTCCATTTCGTATACAAAAACTTAAATGGACTATATAAGTCGTCTATATTTCGTGCAAAGAATTTAAGAAATATACATCATCTATTTTTTATGCAAGAAAAAAAATCGTAAATTTTTCAAATTTTTATGAAAAAATTTAATGAACTATAAATAGTCCATTTCATATGAATAAAACTAAAAACACTATACATCGTCTATTTTTCATGCAAAAAAATTAAATGGGCTATGCATACAAAATATAATGGGCTATACATGGTTAATTTTTTAAATTTTTATAAAAAAACATTAATGGGCTATAAAATTTCCATTTCGTATACAAAAACTTAAATGGACTATATAAGTCGTCTATATTTCGTGCAAAGAATTTAATGAAATATACATCATCCATTTTTTATGCAAGAAAAAAAATCGTAAATTTTTCAAATTTTTATGAAAAAATTTAATGAACTATAAATAGTCCATTTCATATGAAAAAAACTAAAAACACTATACATCGTCTATTTTTCATGCAAAAAAATTAAATGGGCTATGCATACAAAATATAATGGGCTATACATGGTTAATTTTTTAAATTTTTATAAAAAAACATTAATGGGCTATAAAATGTCCATTTCGTATACAAAAACTTAAATGGACTATATAAGTCGTCTATATTTCGTGCAAAGAATTTAATGAAATATACATCATCCATTTTTTATGCAAAAAATTTTTTTATGAAAAAAATTTAATGGGCTATAATACATCGTCAATTTTTCAAATTCTTATGAAAAAATTTAATGAACTATAAAAATTTTTTTTATGAAAAAAATTTAATGGGCTATACATCGTAAATTTTTCAAATTTTTATGAAAAATTTTAATGAACTATAAATCGTCCATTTCATATGCAAACACCTAAAAACACTATACATCGTCTATTTTTCATGCAAAAAAATTAAATGGGCTTTGCATACAAAATATAATGGGCTATACATGGTTAATTTTTTAAATTTTTATAAAAAAACATTAATGGGCTATAAAATGTCCATTTCGTATACAAAAACTTAAATGGACTATATAAGTCGTCTATATTTCGTGCAAAGAATTTAATGAAATATACATCATCCATTTTTTATGCAAAAAATTTTTTTATGAAAAAAAATTTTTATGAAAAAATTTAATGAACTATAAATCGTCCATTTCATATGCAAACAACTAAAAACACTATACATCGTCTATTTTTCATGCAAAAAAATTAAATGGGCTTTGCATACAAAATATAATGGGCTATACATGGTTAATTTTTTAAATTTTTATAAAAAAACATTAATGGGCTATAAAATGTCCATTTGGTATACAAAAACTTAAATGGACTATATAAGTCGTCTTTATTTCGTGCAAAGAATTTAATGAAATATACATCATCCATTTTTTATGCAAAAAATTTTTTTATGAAAAAAATTTAATGGGCTATACATCGTAAATTTTTCAAATTTTTATGAAAAAATTTAATGAACTATAAGTTGTCCATTTCATATGCAAACAACTAAAAACACTAAACATCGTCTATTTTTCATGCAAAAAAATTAAATGGGCTATGCATACAAAATATAATGGGCTATACATGGTTAATTTTTTAAATTTTTATAAAAAAACATTAATGGGCTATAAAATGTCCATTTCGTATACAAAAACTTAAATGGACTATATAAGTCGTCTATATTTCGTGCAAAGAATTTAAGAAATATACATCATCTATTTTTTATGCAAGAAAAAAAATCGTAAATTTTTCAAATTTTTATGAAAAAATTTAATGAACTATAAATAGTCCATTTCATATGAATAAAACTAAAAACACTATACATCGTCTATTTTTCATGCAAAAAAATTAAATGGGCTATGCATACAAAATATAATGGGCTATACATGGTTAATTTTTTAAATTTTTATAAAAAAACATTAATGGGCTATAAAATTTCCATTTCGTATACAAAAACTTAAATGGACTATATAAGTCGTCTATATTTCGTGCAAAGAATTTAATGAAATATACATCATCCATTTTTTATGCAAGAAAAAAAATCGTAAATTTTTCAAATTTTTATGAAAAAATTTAATAAACTATAAATAGTCCATTTCATATGAAAAAAACTAAAAACACTATACATCGTCTATTTTTCATGCAAAAAAATTAAATGGGCTATGCATACAAAATATAATGGGCTATACATGGTTAATTTTTTAAATTTTTATAAAAAAAACATTAATGGGCTATAAAATGTCCATTTCGTATACAAAAACTTAAATGGACTATATAAGTCGTCTATATTTCGTGCAAAGAAATTAATGAAATATACATCATCCATTTTTTATGCAAAAAATTTTTTTATGAAAAAAATTTAATGGGCTATTATACATCGTCAATTTTTCAAATTCTTATGAAAAAATTTAATGAACTATAAAAATTTTTTTTATGAAAAAAATTTAATGGGCTATACATCGTCAATTTTTCAAATTTTTATGAAAAATTTTAATGAACTATAAATCGTCCATTTCATATGCAAACAACTAAAAACACTATACATCGTCTATTTTTCATGCAAAAAAATTAAATGGGCTTTGCATACAAAATATAATGGGCTATACATGGTTAATTTTTTAAATTTTTATAAAAAAACATTAATGGGCTATAAAATGTCCATTTCGTATACAAAAACTTAAATGGACTATATAAGTCGTCTATATTTCGTGCAAAGAATTTAATGAAATATACATCATCCATTTTTTATGCAAAAAATTTTTTTATGAAAAAAAATTTTTATGAAAAAATTTAATGAACTATAAATCGTCCATTTCATATGCAAACAACTAAAAACACTATACATCGTCTATTTTTCATGCAAAAAAATTAAATGGGCTTTGCATACAAAATATAATGGGCTATACATGGTTAATTTTTTAAATTTTTATAAAAAAACATTAATGGGCTATAAAATGCCCATTTCGTTTACAAAAACTTAAATGGACTATATAAGTCGTCTATATTTCGTGCAAAGAATTTAATGAAATATACATCATCTATTTTTTATGCAAGAAAATTTTTTATAAAAAAAATTTAATGGACTATACATCGTCAATTTTTCAAATTTTTATGAAAATATTTAATGAACTATAAATAGTCCATTTCATATGAAAAAAAACTAAAAACACTATACATCGTCTATTTTTCATGTAAAAAAATTAAATGGGCTATGCATACAAAATATAATGGGCTATACATGGTTAATTTTTTAAATTTTTATAAAAAAACATTAATGGGCTATAAAATGTCCATTTCGTATACAAAAACTTAAATGGACTATATAAGTCGTCTATATTTCGTGCAAAGAATTTAATGAAATATACATCATCCATTTTTTATGCAAAAAATTTTTTTATGAAAAAAATTTAATGGGCTATACATCGTCAATTTTTCAAATTTTTATGAAAAAATTTAATGAACTATAAGTCGTCCATTTCAAATGCAAGCAACTGAAAACACTATACATTGTCTATTTTTCATGCAAAAAAATTAAATGGGCTATGCATACAAAATATAATGGGCTATACATGGTTAATTTTTTAAATTTTTATAAAAAAACATTAATGGGCTATAAAATGTCCATTTCGTATACAAAAACTTAAATGGACTATATAAGTCGTCTATATTTCGTGCAAAGAATTTAATGAAATATACATCATCTATTTTTTATGCAAGAAACAAAATCGTCAATTTTTCAAATTTTTATGAAAAAATTTAATGAACTATAAATAGTCCATTTCATATGAAAAAAACTAAAAACACTATACATCGTCTATTTTTCATGCAAAAAAATTAAATGGGCTTTGCATACAAAATATAATGGGCTATACATGGTTAATTTTTTAAATTTTTATAAAAAAACATTAATGGGCTATAAAATGTCCATTTGGTATACAAAAACTTAAATGGACTATATAAGTCGTCTATATTTCGTGCAAAGAATTTAATGAAATATACATCATCCATTTTTTTTGCAAAAAATTTTTTTATGAAAAAAATTTAATGGGCTATACATCGTAAATTTTTCAAATTTTTATGAAATAATTTAATAAACTATAAATCGTCCATTTCATATGCAACCAACTAAAAACACTATACATCGTCTATTTTTCATGCAAAACAATTAAATGGGCTTTGCATACAAAATATAATGGGCTATACATGGTTAATTTTTTAAATTTTTATAAAAAAACATTAATGGGCTATAAAATGTCCATTTCGTATACAAAAACTTAAATGGACTATATAAGTCGTCTATATTTCGTGCAAAGAATTTAATAAAATATACATCATCCATTTTTTATGCAAAAAATTATTTTATGAAAAAAATTTAATGGGCTATACATCGTCAATTTTTCAAATTTTTATGAAAAAATTTAATGAACTATAAATCGTCCATTTCATATGCAAACAACTAAAAAAACTATACATCGTCTATTTTTCATGCAAAAAAATTAAATGGGCTTTGCATACAAAATATAATGGGCTATATATACATGGTTAATTTTTTAAATTCTTATAAAAAAACATTAATGGGCTATAAAATGTCCATTTCGTATACAAAAACTTAAATGGACTATATAAGTCGTCTATATTTCGTGCAAAGAATTTAATGAAATATACATCATCCATTTTTTATGCAAAAAAATTTTTTATGAAAAAAATTTAATGGACTATACATCGTCAATTTTTCAAATTTTTACGAAAAAATTTAATGAACTATAAATCGTCCATTTCATATGCAAAAAACTAAAAACACTATACATCGTCTATTTTTCATGCAAAAAATTTAAATGGGCTATGCATACAAAATATAATGGGCTATACATGGTTAATTTTTTAAATTCTTATAAAAAAACATTAATGGGCTATAAAATGTCCATTTCGTGTACAAAAACTTAAATGGACTATATAAGTCGTCTATATTTCGTGCAAAGAATTTAATGAAATATACATCATCCATTTTTTATGCAAAAAATTTTTTTATGAAAAAAATTTAATGGGCTATACATCGTAAATTTTTCAAATTTTTATGAAAAAATTTAATGAACTATAAATCGTCCATTTCATATGCAAACAACAAAAACACTATACATCGTCTATTTTTCATGCAAAAAAATTAAATGGGCTTTGCATACAAAATATAATGGGCTATACATGGTTAATTTTTTAAATTTTTATAAAAAAACATTAATGGACTATAAAATGTCCATTTCGTATACAAAAACTTAAATGGACTATATAAGTCGTCTATATTTCGTGCAAAGAATTTTATGAAATATACATCATCCATTTTTTATGCAAAAAATTTTTTTATGAAAAAAATTTAATGGGCTATACATCGTCAATTTTTCAAAGTTTTATGAAAAAATTTAATGAACTATAAATCGTCCATTTCATATGCAAAAACTTAAATGGACTATATAAGTCGTCTTTATTTCGTGCAAAGAGTTTAATGAAATATACATCATGCATTTTTTATGAAAAAAATTTAATGGACTATACATTGTCAATTTTTCAAATTTTTATGAAAAAATTTATTGAACTATAAATCGTCCATTTCATATGCAAAAAGCTAAAAACACTATACATCGTCTATTTTTCATGCAAAAAAATTAAATGGGCTTTGCATACAAAATATAATGGGCTATACATGGTTAATTTTTTAAATTTTTATAAAAAAAACATTAATGGGCTATAAAATGTCCATTTCGTATACAAAAACTTAAATGGACTATATAAGTCGTCTATATTTCGTGCAAAGAATTTAATGAAATATACATCATCCATTTTTTATGCAAAAAATTTTTTTATGAAAAAAATTTAATGGGCTATACATCGTCAATTTTTCAAATTTTTATGAAAAAATTTAATGAACTATAAATCATCCATTTCATATGCAAACAACTAAAAACACTATACATCGTCTATTTTTCATACAAAAAAATTAAATGGGCTTTGCATACAAAATATAATGGGCTATACATGGTTAATTTTTTAAATTTTTAGAAAAAAACATTAATGGGCTATAAAATGTCCATTTCGTATACAAAAACTTAAATGGACTATATAAGTCGTCTATATTTCGTGCAAAGAATTTAATGAAATATACATCATCCATTTTTTATGAAAAAAATTTAATGGACTATACATCGTCAATTTTTCAAATTTTTATGAAAAAATTTAATGAACTATAAATCATCCATTTCATATGCAAACAACTAAAAACACTATACATCGTCTATTTTTCATGCAAAAAAATTAAATGGGCTATGCATACAAAATATAATGGGCTATACATGGTTAATTTTTTAAATTTTTATAAAAAAACATTAATGGGCTATAAAATGTCCATTTCGTATACAAAAACTTAAATGGACTATATAAGTCGTCTATATTTCGTGCAAAGAATTTAATGAAATATACATCATCCATTTTTAATGCAAAAAATTTTTTTATGAAAAAAATTTAATGGGCTATATATACATCGTCAATTTTTCAAATTTTTATGAAAAAATTTAATGAACTATAAATCATCCATTTCATATGCAAACAACTAAAAACACTATACATCGTCTATTTTTCATGCAAAAAAATTAAATGGGCTATGCATACAAAATATAATGGGCTATAAATGGTTAATTTTTTAAATTTTTAGAAAAAAACATTAATGGGCTATAAAATGTCCATTTCGTATACAAAAACTTAAATGGACTATATAAGTCGTCTTTATTTCGTGCAAAGAATTTAATGAAATATACATCATCCATTTTTTATGAAAAAAATTTAATGGACTATACATCGTCAATTTTTCAAATTTTTATGAAAAAATTTAATGAACTATAAATCGTCCATTTCATATGCAAAAAACTAAAAACACTATACATCGTCTATTTTTCATGCAAAAAAATTAAATGGGCTATGCATACAAACTATAATGGGCTATACATGGTTAATTTTTTAAATTTTTATAAAAAAACATTAATGGGCTATAAAATGTCCATTTCGTATACAAAAACTTAAATGGACTATATAAGTCGTCTATATTTCGTGCAAAGAATTTAATGAAATATACATCATCCATTTTTTATGCAAAAAATTTTTTTATGAAAAAAATTTAATGGGCTATATGCCTATCGTCAATTTTTCAAATTTTTATGAAAAAATTTAATGAACTATAAATCGTCCATTTCATATGCAAACAACTAAAAACACTATACATCGTCTATTTTTCATGCAAAAAAATTAAATGGGCTTTGCATACAAAATGTAATGGGCTATACATGGTTAATTTTTTAAATTTTTATAAAAAACATTAATGGGCTATAAAATGTCCATTTCGTATACAAAACCTTAAATGGACTATATAAGTCGTCTATATTTCGTGCAAAGAATTTAATGAAATATACATCATCCATTTTTTATGCAAACAATTTTTTTATGAAAAAAATTTAATGGGCAATTTTTCAAATTTTTATGAAAAAATTTAATGAACTATAAATCATCCATTTCATATGCAAACAACTAAAAACACTATACATCGTCTATTTTTCATGCAAAAAAATTAAATGGGCTATGCATACAAAATATAATGGGCTATACATGGTTAATTTTTTAAATTTTTAGAAAAAAACATTAATGGGCTATAAAATGTCCATTTCGTATACAAAAACTTAAATGGACTATATAAGTCGTCTTTATTTCGTGCAAAGAATTTAATGAAATATACATCATCCATTTTTTATGAAAAAAATTTAATGGACTATACATTGTCAATTTTTCAAATTTTTATGAAAAAATTTATTGAACTATAAATCGTCCATTTCATATGCAAAAAACTAAAAACACTATACATCGTCTATTTTTCATGCAAAAAAATTAAATGGGCTATGCATACAAAATATAATGGGCTATACATGGTTAATTTTTTAAATTTTTATAAAAAAACATTAATGGGCTATAAAATGTCCATTTCGTATACAAAAACTTAAATGGACTATATAAGTCGTCTATATTTCGTGCAAAGAATTTAATGAAATATACATCATCCATTTTTTATGAAAAAAATTTAATGGACTATACATTGTCAATTTTTCAAATTTTTATGAAAAAATTTATTGAACTATAAATCGTCCATTTCATATGCAAAAAACTAAAAACACTATACATCGTCTATTTTTCATGCAAAAAAATTAAATGGGCTATGCATACAAAATATAATGGGCTATACATGGTTAATTTTTTAAATTTTTATAAAAAAACATTAATGGGCTATAAAATGTCCATTTCGTATACAAAAACTTAAATGGACTATATAAGTCGTCTATATTTCGTGCAAAGAATTTAATGAAATATACATCATCCATTTTTTATGCAAAAAATTTTTTTATGAAAAAAATTTAATGGGCTATACATCGTCAATTTTTCAAATTTTTATGAAAAAATTTAATGAACTATAAATCATCCATTTCATATGCAAACAACAAAAACACTATACATCGTCTATTTTTCATGCAAAAAATTAAATGGGCTATGCATACAAACTATAATGGGCTATACATGGTTAATTTTTTAAATTTTTATAAAAAAACATTAATGGGCTATAAAATGTCCATTTCGTATACAAAAACTTAAATGGACTATATAAGTCGTCTATATTTCGTGCAAAGAATTTTATGAAATATACATCATCCATTTTTTATGCAAAAAATTTTTTTATGAAAAAAATTTAATGGGCTATACATCGTCAATTTTTCAAATTTTTATGAAAAAATTTAATGAACTATAAATCATCCATTTCATATGCAAACAACTAAAAACACTATACATCGTCTATTTTTCATGCAAAAAAATTAAATGGGCTTTGCATACAAAATATAATGGGCTATACATGGTTAATTTTTTACATTTTTAGAAAAAAACATTAATGGGCTATAAAATGTCCATTTCGTATACAAAAACTTAAATGGACTATATAAGTCGTCTTTATTTCGTGCAAAGAATTTAATGAAATATACATCATCCATTTTTTATGAAAAAAATTTAATGGACTATACATCGTCAATTTTTCAAATTTTTATGAAAAAATTTAATGAACTATAAATCGTCCATTTCATATGCAAACAACTAAAAACACTATACATCGTCTATTTTTCATGCAAAAAATTTAAATGGGCTATGCATACAAAATATAATGGGCTATACATGGTTAATTTTTTAAATTCTTATAAAAAAACATTAATGGGCTATAAAATGTCCATTTCGTATACAAAAACTTAAATGGACTATATAAGTCGTCTATATTTCGTGCAAAGAATTTAATGAAATATACATCATCCATTTTTTATGCAAAAAATTTTTATATGAAAAAAATTTAATGGGCTATACATCGTCAATTTTTCAAATTTTTATGAAAAAATTTAATGAACTATAAATCATCCATTTCATATGCAAACAACTAAAAACACTATACATCGTCTATTTTTCATGCAAAAAAAATTAAATGGGCTATGCATACAAAATATAATGGGCTATAAATGGTTAATTTTTTAAATTTTTAGAAAAAACATTAATGGGCTATAAAATGTCCATTTCGTATACAAAAACTTAAATGGACTATATAAGTCGTCTTTATTTCGTGCAAAGAATTTAATGAAATATACATCATCCATTTTTTATGAAAAAAATTTAATGGACTATACATTGTCAATTTTTAAAATTTTTATGAAAAAATTTATTGAACTATAAATCGTCCATTTCATATGCAAAAAACTAAAAACACTATACATCGTCTATTTTTCATGCAAAAAAATTAAATGGGCTATGCATACAAACTATAATGGGCTATACATGGTTAATTTTTTAAATTTTTATAAAAAAACATTAATGGGCTATAAAATGTCCATTTCGTATACAAAAACTTAAATGGACTATATAAGTCGTCTATATTTCGTGCAAAGAATTTAATGAAATATACATCATCCATTTTTTATGCAAACAATTTTTTTATGAAAAAAATTTAATGGGCAATTTTTCAAATTTTTATGAAAAAATTTAATGAACTATAAATCATCCATTTCATATGCAAACAACTAAAAACACTATACATCGTCTATTTTTCATGCAAAAAAATTAAATGGGCTATGCATACAAAATATAATGGGCTATACATGGTTAATTTTTTAAATTTTTAGAAAAAAACATTAATGGGCTATAAAATGTCCATTTCGTATACAAAAACTTAAATGGACTATATAAGTCGTCTTTATTTCGTGCAAAGAATTTAATGAAATATACATCATCCATTTTTTATGAAAAAAATTTAATGGACTATACATCGTCAATTTTTAAAATTTTTATGAAAAAATTTAATGAACTATAAATCGTCCATTTCATATGCAAACAACTAAAAACACTATACATCGTCTATTTTTCATGCAAAAAATTTAAATGGGCTATGCATACAAAATATAATGGGCTATACATGGTTAATTTTTTAAATTCTTATAAAAAAACATTAATGGGCTATAAAATGTCCATTTCGTATACAAAAACTTAAATGGACTATATAAGTCGTCTATATTTCGTGCAAAGAATTTAATGAAATATACATCATCCATTTTTTATGCAAAAAATTTTTATATGAAACAAATTTAATGGGCTATACATCGTCAATTTTTCAAATTTTTATGAAAAAATTTAATGAACTATATATAAATCATCCATTTCATATGCAAACAACTAAAAACACTATACATCGTCTATTTTTCATGCAAAAAAAATTAAATGGGCTATGCATACAAAATATAATGGGCTATAAATGGTTAATTTTTTAAATTTTTAGAAAAAACATTAATGGGCTATAAAATGTCCATTTCGTATACAAAAACTTAAATGGACTATATAAGTCGTCTTTATTTCGTGCAAAGAATTTAATGAAATATACATCATCCATTTTTTATGAAAAAAATTTAATGGACTATACCTTGTCAATTTTTAAAATTTTTATGAAAAAATTTATTGAACTATAAATCGTCCATTTCATATGCAAAAAACTAAAAACACTATACATCGTCTATTTTTCATGCAAAAAAATTAAATGGGCTATGCATACAAACTATAATGGGCTATACATGGTTAATTTTTTAAATTTTTATAAAAAAACATTAATGGGCTATAAAATGTCCATTTCGTATACAAAAACTTAAATGGACTATATAAGTCGTCTATATTTCGTGCAAAGAATTTAATGAAATATACATCATCCATTTTTTATGCAAAACATTTTTTTATGAAAAAAATTTAATGGGCTATATGCCTATCGTCAATTTTTCAAATTTTTATGAAAAAATTTAATGAACTATAAATCGTCCATTTCATATGCAAACAACTAAAAACACTATACATCGTCTATTTTTCATGCAAAAAAATTAAATGGGCTTTGCATACAAAATGTAATGGGCTATACATGGTTAATTTTTTAAATTTTTATAAAAAACATTAATGGGCTATAAAATGTCCATTTCGTATACAAAACCTTAAATGGACTATATAAGTCGTCTATATTTCGTGCAAAGAATTTAATGAAATATACATCATCCATTTTTTATGCAAACAATTTTTTTATGAAAAAAATTTAATGGGCAATTTTTCAAATTTTTATGAAAAAATTTAATGAACTATAAATCATCCATTTCATATGCAAACAACTAAAAACACTATACATCGTCTATTTTTCATGCAAAAAAATTAAATGGGCTATGCATACAAAATATAATGGGCTATACATGGTTAATTTTTTAAATTTTTAGAAAAAAACATTAATGGGCTATAAAATGTCCATTTCGTATACAAAAACTTAAATGGACTATATAAGTCGTCTTTATTTCGTGCAAAGAATTTAATGAAATATACATCATCCATTTTTTATGAAAAAAATTTAATGGACTATACATCGTCAATTTTTAAAATTTTTATGAAAAAATTTAATGAACTATAAATCGTCCATTTCATATGCAAACAACTAAAAACACTATACATCGTCTATTTTTCATGCAAAAAATTTAAATGGGCTATGCATACAAAATATAATGGGCTATACATGGTTAATTTTTTAAATTCTTATAAAAAAACATTAATGGGCTATAAAATGTCCATTTCGTATACAAAAACTTAAATGGACTATATAAGTCGTCTATATTTCGTGCAAAGAATTTAATGAAATATACATCATCCATTTTTTATGCAAAAAATTTTTATATGAAACAAATTTAATGGGCTATACATCGTCAATTTTTCAAATTTTTATGGAAAAATTTAATGAACTATAAATCATCCATTTCATATGCAAACAACTAAAAACACTATACATCGTCTATTTTTCATGCAAAAAAAATTAAATGGGCTATGCATACAACATATAATGGGCTATAAATGGTTAATTTTTTAAATTTTTAGAAAAAACATTAATGGGCTATAAAATGTCCATTTCGTATACAAAAACTTAAATGGACTATATAAGTCGTCTTTATTTCGTGCAAAGAATTTAATGAAATATACATCATCCATTTTTTATGAAAAAAATTTAATGGACTATACATTGTCAATTTTTCAAATTTTTATGAAAAAATTTATTGAACTATAAATCGTCCATTTCATATGCAAAAAACTAAAAACACTATACATCGTCTATTTTTCATGCAAAAAAATTAAATGGGCTATGCATACAAAATATAATGGGCTATACATGGTTAATTTTTTAAATTTTTATAAAAAAACATTAATGGGCTATAAAATGTCCATTTCGTATACAAAAACTTAAATGGACTATATAAGTCGTCTATATTTCGTGCAAAGAATTTAATGAAATATACATCATCCATTTTTTATGCAAAAAATTTTTTTATGAAAAAAATTTAATGGGCTATATGCCTATCGTAAATTTTTCAAATTTTTATGAAAAAATTTAATGAACTATAAATCGTCCATTTCATATGCAAACAACTAAAAACACTATACATCGTCTATTTTTCATGCAAAAAAATTAAATGGGCTTTGCATACAAAATGTAATGGGCTATACATGGTTAATTTTTTAAATTTTTATAAAAAACATTAATGGGCTATAAAATGTCCATTTCGTATACAAAACCTTAAATGGACTATATAAGTCGTCTATATTTCGTGCAAAGAATTTAATGAAATATACATCATCCATTTTTTATGCAAACAATTTTTTTATGAAAAAAATTTAATGGGCAATTTTTCAAATTTTTATGAAAAAATTTAATGAACTATAAATCATCCATTTCATATGCAAACAACTAAAAACACTATACATCGTCTATTTTTCATGCAAAAAAATTAAATGGGCTCTGCATACAAAATATAATGGGCTATACGTGGTTAATTTTTTAAATTTTTAGAAAACAACATTAATGGGCTATAAAATGTCCATTTCGTATACAAAAACTTAAATGGACTATATAAGTCGTCTTTATTTCGTGCAAAGAATTTAATGAAATATACATCATCCATTTTTTATGAAAAAAATTTAATGGACTATACATTGTCAATTTTTCAAATTTTTATGAAAAAATTTATTGAACTATAAATCGTCCATTTCATATGCAAAAAACTAAAAACACTATACATCGTCTATTTTTCATGCAAAAAAATTAAATGGGCTTTGCATACAAAATGTAATGGGCTATACATGGTTAATTTTTTAAATTTTTATAAAAAACATTAATGGGCTATAAAATGTCCATTTCGTATACAAAACCTTAAATGGACTATATAAGTCGTCTATATTTCGTGCAAAGAATTTAATGAAATATACATCATCCATTTTTTATGCAAAACATTTTTTTATGAAAAAAATTTAATGGGCTATATGCCTATCGTCAATTTTTCAAATTTTTATGAAAAAATTTAATGAACTATAAATCGTCCATTTCATATGCAAACAACTAAAAACACTATACATCGTCTATTTTTCATGCAAAAAAATTAAATGGGCTTTGCATACAAAATGTAATGGGCTATACATGGTTAATTTTTTAAATTTTTATAAAAAACATTAATGGGCTATAAAATGTCCATTTCGTATACAAAACCTTAAATGGACTATATAAGTCGTCTATATTTCGTGCAAAGAATTTAATGAAATATACATCATCCATTTTTTATGCAAACAATTTTTTTATGAAAAAAATTTGATGGGCAATTTTTCAAATTTTTATGAAAAAATTTAATGAACTATAAATCATCCATTTCATATGCAAACAACTAAAAACACTATACATCGTCTATTTTTCATGCAAAAAAATTAAATGGGCTATGCATACAAAATATAATGGGCTATACATGGTTAATTTTTTAAATTTTTAGAAAAAAACATTAATGGGCTATAAAATGTCCATTTCGTATACAAAAACTTAAATGGACTATATAAGTCGTCTTTATTTCGTGCAAAGAATTTAATGAAATATACATCATCCATTTTTTATGAAAAATATTTAATGGACTATACATCGTCAATTTTTAAAATTTTTATGAAAAAATTTAATGAACTATAAATCGTCCATTTCATATGCAAACAACTAAAAACACTATACATCGTCTATTTTTCATGCAAAAAATTTAAATGGGCTATGCATACAAAATTTAATGGGCTATACATGGTTAATTTTTTAAATTCTTATAAAAAAACATTAATGGGCTATAAAATGTCCATTTCGTATACAAAAACTTAAATGGACTATATAAGTCGTCTATATTTCGTGCAAAGAATTTAATGAAATATACATCATCCATTTTTTATGCAAAAAATTTTTATATGAAACAAATTTAATGGGCTATACATCGTCAATTTTTCAAATTTTTATGAAAAAATTTAATGAACTATAAATCATCCATTTCATATGCAAACAACTAAAAACACTATACATCGTCTATTTTTCATGCAAAAAAAATTAAATGGGCTATGCATACAACATATAATGGGCTATAAATGGTTAATTTTTTAAATTTTTAGAAAAAACATTAATGGGCTATAAAATGTCCATTTCGTATACAAAAACTTAAATGGACTATATAAGTCGTCTTTATTTCGTGCAAAGAATTTAATGAAATATACATCATCCATTTTTTATGAAAAAAATTTAATGGACTATACATTGTCAATTTTTCAAATTTTTATGAAAAAATTTATTGAACTATAAATCGTCCATTTCATATGCAAAAAACTAAAAACACTATACATCGTCTATTTTTCATGCAAAAAAATTAAATGGGCTATGCATACAAAATATAATGGGCTATACATGGTTCATTTTTTAAATTTTTATAAAAAAACATTAATGGGCTATAAAATGTCCATTTCGTATACAAAAACTTAAATGGACTATATAAGTCGTCTATATTTCGTGCAAAGAATTTAATGAAATATACATCATCCATTTTTTATGCAAAAAATTTTTTTATGAAAAAAATTTAATGGGCTATATGCCTATCGTCAATTTTTCAAATTTTTATGAAAAAATTTAATGAACTATAAATCGTCCATTTCATATGCAAACAACTAAAAACACTATACATCGTCTATTTTTCATGCAAAAAAATTAAATGGGCTTTGCATACAAAATGTAATGGGCTATACATGGTTAATTTTTTAAATTTTTATAAAAAACATTAATGGGCTATAAAATGTCCATTTCGTATACAAAACCTTAAATGGACTATATAAGTCGTCTATATTTCGTGCAAAGAATTTAATGAAATATACATCATCCATTTTTTATGCAAACAATTTTTTTATGAAAAAAATTTAATGGGCAATTTTTCAAATTTTTATGAAAAAATTTAATGAACTATAAATCATCCATTTCATATGCAAACAACTAAAAACACTATACATCGTCTATTTTTCATGCAAAAAAATTAAATGGGCTCTGCATACAAAATATAATGGGCTATACGTGGTTAATTTTTTAAATTTTTAGAAAACAACATTAATGGGCTATAAAATGTCCATTTCGTATACAAAAACTTAAATGGACTATATAAGTCGTCTTTATTTCGTGCAAAGAATTTAATGAAATATACATCATCCATTTTTTATGAAAAACATTTAATGGACTATACATTGTCAATTTTTCAAATTCTTATGAAAAAATTTATTGAACTATAAATCGTCCATTTCATATGCAAAAAACTAAAAACACTATACATCGTCTATTTTTCATGCAAAAAAATTAAATGGGCTATGCATACAAAATATAATGGGCTATACATGGTTAATTTTTTAAATTTTTATAAAAAAACATTAATGGGCTATAAAATGTCCATTTCGTATACAAAAACTTAAATGGACTATATAAGTCGTCTATATTTCGTGCAAAGAATTTAATGAAATATACATCATCCATTTTTTATGCAAAAAATTTTTTTATGAAAAAAATTTAATGGACTATACATCGTCAATTTTTCAAATTTTTATGAAAAAATTTAATGAACTATAAATCATCCATTTCATATGCAAACAACTAAAAACACTATACATCGTCTATTTTTCATGCAAAAAAATTAAATGGGCTATGCATACAAAATATAATGGGCTATACATGGTTAATTTTTTAAATTTTTATAAAAAAACATTAATGGGCTATAAAATGTCCATTTCGTATACAAAAACTTAAATGGACTATATAAGTCGTCTATATTTCGTGCAAAGAATTTAATGAAATATACATCATCCATTTTTTATGCAAAAAATTTTTTTATGAAAAAAATTTAATGGGCTATATATACATCGTCAATTTTTCAAATTTTTATGAAAAAATTTAATGAACTATAAATCATCCATTTCATATGCAAACAACTAAAAACACTATACATCGTCTATTTTTCATGCAAAAAAAATTAAATGGGCTATGCATACAACATATAATGGGCTATAAATGGTTAATTTTTTAAATTTTTAGAAAAAACATTAATGGGCTATAAAATGTCCATTTCGTATACAAAAACTTAAATGGACTATATAAGTCGTCTTTATTTCGTGCAAAGAATTTAATGAAATATACATCATCCATTTTTTATGAAAAATATTTAATGGACTATACATCGTCAATTTTTAAAATTTTTATGAAAAAATTTAATGAACTATAAATCGTCCATTTCATATGCAAACAACTAAAAACACTATACATCGTCTATTTTTCATGCAAAAAAATTAAATGGGCTATGCATACAAAATATAATGGGCTATACATGGTTAATTTTTTAAATTTTTATAAAAAAACATTAATGGGCTATAAAATGTCCATTTCGTATACAAAAACTTAAATGGACTATATAAGTCGTCTATATTTCGTGCAAAGAATTTAATGAAATATACATCATCCATTTTTTATGCAAACAATTTTTTTATGAAAAAAATTTGATGGGCAATTTTTCAAATTTTTATGAAAAAATTTAATGAACTATAAATCATCCATTTCATATGCAAACAACTAAAAACACTATACATCGTCTATTTTTCATGCAAAAAAATTAAATGGGCTATGCATACAAAATATAATGGGCTATACATGGTTAATTTTTTAAATTTTTAGAAAAAAACATTAATGGGCTATAAAATGTCCATTTCGTATACAAAAACTTAAATGGACTATATAAGTCGTCTTTATTTCGTGCAAAGAATTTAATGAAATATACATCATCCATTTTTTATGAAAAAAATTTAATGGACTATACATCGTCAATTTTTCAAATTTTTATGAAAAAATTTAATGAACTATAAATCGTCCATTTCATATGCAAACAACTAAAAACACTATACATTGTCTATTTTTCATGCAAAAAATTTAAATGGGCTATGCATACAAAATATAATGGGCTATACATGGTTAATTTTTTAAATTCTTATAAAAAAACATTAATGGGCTATAAAATGTCCATTTCGTATACAAAAACTTAAATGGACTATATAAGTCGTCTATATTTCGTGCAAAGAATTTAATGAAATATACATCATCCATTTTTTATGCAAAAATTTTTATATGAAAAAAATTTAATGGGCTATACATCGTCAATTTTTCAAATTTTTATGAAAAAATTTAATGAACTATAAATCATCCATTTCATATGCAAACAACTAAAAACACTATACATCGTCTATTTTTCATGCAAAAAAAATTAAATAGGCTATGCATACAAAATATAATGGGTTAATTTTTTAAATTTTTAGAAAAAACATTAATGGGCTATAAAATGTCCATTTCGTATACAAAAACTTAAATGGACTATATAAGTCGTCTTTATTTCGTGCAAAGAATTTAATGAAATATACATCATCCATTTTTTATGAAAAAAATTTAATGGACTATACATTGTCAATTTTTCAAATTTTTATGAAAAAATTTATTGAACTATAAATCGTCCATTTCATATGCAAAAAACTAAAAACACTATACATCGTCTATTTTTCATGCAAAAAAATTAAATGGGCTATGCATACAAAATATAATGGGCTATACATGTATAATTTTTTAAATTTTTATAAAAAAACATTAATGGGCTATAAAATGTCCATTTCGTATACAAAAACTTAAATGGACTATATAAGTCGTCTATATTTCGTGCAAAGAATTTAATGAAATATACATCATCCATTTTTTATGCAAAAAAATTTTTTATGAAAAAAATTTAATGGGCTATATATGCATCGTCAATTTTTCCAATTTTTATGAAAAAATTTAATGAACTATAAATCGTCCATTTCATATGCAAACAACTAAAAACACTATACATCGTCTATTTTTCATGCAAAAAAATTAAATGGGCTTTGCATACAAAATGTAATGGGCTATACATGGTTAATTTTTTAAATTTTTATAAAAAACATTAATGGGCTATAAAATGTCCATTTCGTATACAAAACCTTAAATGGACTATATAAGTCGTCTATATTTCGTGCAAAGAATTTAATGAAATATACATCATCCATTTTTTATGCAAAAAATTTTTTAATGAAAAAAATTTAATGGGCAATTTTTCAAATTTTTATGAAAAAATTTAATGAACTATAAATCATCCATTTCATATGCAAACAACTAAAAACACTATACATCGTCTATTTTTCATGCAAAAAAAATTAAATGGGCTATGCATACAACATATAATGGGCTATAAATGGTTAATTTTTTAAATTTTTAGAAAAAACATTAATGGGCTATAAAATGTCCATTTCGTATACAAAAACTTAAATGGACTATATAAGTCGTCTATATTTCGTGCAAAGAATTTAATGAAATATACATCATCCATTTTTTATGCAAAAAATTTTTATATGAAACAAATTTAATGGGCTATACATCGTCAATTTTTCAAATTTTTATGAAAAAATTTAATGAACTATAAATCATCCATTTCATATGCAAAAAACTAAAAACACTATACATCGTCTATTTTTCATGCAAAAAAATTAAATGGGCTATGCATACAAAATATAATGGGCTATACATGGTTAATTTTTTAAATTTTTATAAAAAAACATTAATGGGCTATAAAATGTCCATTTCGTATACAAAAACTTAAATGGACTATATAAGTCGTCTATATTTCGTGCAAAGAATTTAATGAAATATACATCATCCATTTTTTATGCAAAAAATTTTTTTATGAAAAAAATTTAATGGGCTATACATCGTCAATTTTTCAAATTTTTATGAAAAAATTTAATGAACTATAAATCGTCCATTTCATATGCAAACAACTAAAAACACTATACATCGTCTATTTTTCATGCAAAAAAATTAAATGGGCTTTGCATACAAAATATAATGGGCTATACATGGTTAATTTTTTAAATTTTTATAAAAAAACATTAATGGGCTATACAATGTCCATTTCGTATACAAAAACTTAAATGGACTATATAAGTCGTCTATATTTCGTGCAAAGAATTTAATGAAATATACATCATCCATTTTTTATGCAAAAAATTTTTATATGAAAAAAATTTAATGGGCTATACATCGTCAATTTTTCAAATTTTTATGAAAAAATTTAATGAACTATAAATCATCCATTTCATATGCAAACAACTAAAAACACTATACATCGTCTATTTTTCATGCAAAAAAATTAAATGGGCTATGCATACAAAATATAATGGGCTATAAATGGTTAATTTTTAAATTTTTAGAAAAAACATTAATGGGCTATAAAATGTCCATTTCGTATACAAAAACTTAAATGGACTATATAAGTCGTCTTTATTTCTTGCAAAGAATTTAATGATATATACATCATCCATTTTTTATGAAAAAAATTTAATGGACTATACATTGTCAATTTTTCAAATTTTTATGAAAAAATTTATTGAACTATAAATCGTCCATTTCATATGCAAAAAACTAAAAACACTATACATCGTCTATTTTTCATGCAAAAAAATTAAATGGGCTATGCATACAAAATATAATGGGCTATACATGGTTAATTTTTTAAATTTTTATAAAAAAACATTAATGGGCTATAAAATGTCCATTTCGTATACAAAAACTTAAATGGACTATATAAGTCGTCTATATTTCGTGCAAAGAATTTAATGAAATATACATCATCCATTTTTTATGCAAAAAATTTTTTTATGAAAAAAATTTAATGGGCAATTTTTAAAATTTTTATGAAAAAATTTAATGAACTATAAATCGTCCATTTCATATGCAAACAACTAAAAACACTATACATCGTCTATTTTTCATGCAAAAAAATTAAATGGGCTATGCATACAAAATATAATGGGCTATACATGGTTAATTTTTTAAATTTTTATAAAAAAACATTAATGGGCTATAAAATGTCCATTTCGTATACAAAAACTTAAATGGACTATATAAGTCGTCTATATTTCGTGCAAAGAATTTAATGAAATATACATCATCCATTTTTTATGCAAAAAATTTTTTTATGAAAAAAATTTAATGGGCTATACATCGTCAATTTTTCAAATTTTTATGAAAAAATTTAATGAACTATAAATCGTCCATTTCATATGCAAACAACTAAAAACACTATACATCGTCTATTTTTCATGCAAAAAAATTAAATGGGCTTTGCATACAAAATATAATGGGCTATACATGGTTAATTTTTTGAATTTTTATAAAAAAATATTAATGGGCTATACAATGTCCATTTCGTATACAAAAACTTAAATGGACTATATAAGTCGTCTATATTTCGTGCAAAGAATTTAATGAAATATACATCATCCATTTTTTATGCAAAAAATTTTTTTATGAAAAAAATTTAATGGGCTATACATCGTCAATTTTTCAAATTTTTATGAAAAAATTTAATGAACTATAAATCATCCATTTCATATGCAAACAACTAAAAACACTATACATCGTCTATTTTTCATGCAAAAAATTAAATGGGCTATGCATACAAAATATAATGGGCTATACATGGTTAATTTTTTAAATTTTTAGAAAAAAACATTAATGGGCTATAAAATGTCCATTTCGTATACAAAAACTTAAATGGACTATATAAGTCGTCTTTATTACGTGCAAAGAATTTAATGAAATATACATCATCCATTTTTTATGCAAAAAATTTTTTTATGAAAAAAATTTAATGGGCAATTTTTAAAATTTTTATGAAAAAATTTAATGAACTATAAATCGTCCATTTCATATGCAAACAACTAAAAACACTATACATCGTCTATTTTTCATGCAAAAAAATTAAATGGGCTATGCATACAAAATATAATGGGCTATACATGGTTAATTTTTTAAATTTTTATAAAAAAACATTAATGGGCTATAAAATGTCCATTTCGTATACAAAAACTTAAATGGACTATATAAGTCGTCTATATTTCGTGCAAAGAATTTAATGAAATATACATCATCCATTTTTTATGCAAAAAATTTTTTTATGAAAAAAATTTAATGGGCTATACATCGTCAATTTTTCAAATTTTTATGAAAAAATTTAATGAACTATAAATCGTCCATTTCATATGCAAACAACTAAAAACACTATACATCGTCTATTTTTCATGCAAAAAAATTAAATGGGCTTTGCATACAAAATATAATGGGCTATACATGGTTAATTTTTTGAATTTTTATAAAAAAATATTAATGGGCTATACAATGTCCATTTCGTATACAAAAACTTAAATGGACTATATAAGTCGTCTATATTTCGTGCAAAGAATTTAATGAAATATACATCATCCATTTTTTATGCAAAAAATTTTTTTATGAAAAAAATTTAATGGGCTATACATCGTCAATTTTTCAAATTTTTATGAAAAAATTTAATGAACTATAAATCATCCATTTCATATGCAAACAACTAAAAACACTATACATCGTCTATTTTTCATGCAAAAAATTAAATGGGCTATGCATACAAAATATAATGGGCTATACATGGTTAATTTTTTAAATTTTTAGAAAAAAACATTAATGGGCTATAAAATGTCCATTTCGTATACAAAAACTTAAATGGACTATATAAGTCGTCTTTATTACGTGCAAAGAATTTAATGAAATATACATCATCCATTTTTTATGCAAAAAATTTTTTTATGAAAAAAATTTAATGGGCTATACATCGTCAATTTTTCTTAATGAACTATAAATCGTCCATTTCATATGCAAACAACTAAAAACACTATACATCGTCTATTTTTCATGCAAAAAAATTAAATGGGCTTTGCATACAAAATATAATGGGCTATACATGGTTAATTTTTTAAATTTTAATAAAAAAACATTAATGGGCTATAAAATGTCCATTTCGTATACAAAACCTTAAATGGACTATATTAGTCGTCTATATTTCGTGCAAAGAATTTAATGAAATATACTTAATCCATTTTTTATGCAAAAAATTTTTTTATGAAAAAAATTTAATGGGCAATTTTTAAAATTTTTATGAAAAAATTTAATGAACTATAAATCGTCCATTTCATATGCAAACAACTAAAAACACTATACATCGTCTATTTTTCATGCAAAAAAATTAAATAGGCTTTGCATACAAAATATAAAGGGCTATACATGGTTAATTTTTTAAATTCTTATAAAAAAACATTAATGGGCTATAAAATGTCCATTTCGTATACAAAAACTTAAATGGACTATATAAGTCGTCTATATTTCGTGCAAAGAATTAAATGAAATATACATCATCCATTTTTTATGCAAAAAATTTTTTTATGAAAAAAATTTAATGGGCTATACATCGTCAATTTTTCAAATTTTTATGAAAAAATTTAATGAACTATAAATCGTCCATTTCATATGCAAACAACTAAAAACACTATACATCGTCTATTTTTCATGCAAAAAAATTAAATGGGCTTTGCATACAAAATATAATGGGCTATACATGGTTAATTTTTTGAATTTTTATAAAAAAATATTAATGGGCTATACAATGTCCATTTCGTATACAAAAACTTAAATGGACTATATAAGTCGTCTATATTTCGTGCAAAGAATTTAATGAAATATACATCATCCATTTTTTATGCAAAAAATTTTTTTATGAAAAAAATTTAATGGGCTATACATCGTCAATTTTTCAAATTTTTATGAAAAAATTTAATGAACTATAAATCATCCATTTCATATGCAAACAACTAAAAACACTATACATCGTCTATTTTTCATGCAAAAAATTAAATGGGCTATGCATACAAAATATAATGGGCTATACATGGTTAATTTTTTAAATTTTTAGAAAAAAACATTAATGGGCTATAAAATGTCCATTTCGTATACAAAACCTTAAATGGACTATATAAGTCGTCTTTATTACGTGCAAAGAATTTAATGAAATATACATCATCCATTTTTTATGCAAAAAATTTTTTTATGAAAAAAATTTAATGGGCTATACATCGTCAATTTTTCTTAATGAACTATAAATCGTCCATTTCATATGCAAACAACTAAAAACACTATACATCGTCTATTTTTCATGCAAAAAAATTAAATGGGCTTTGCATACAAAATATAATGGGCTATACATGGTTAATTTTTTAAATTTTAATAAAAAAACATTAATGGGCTATAAAATGTCCATTTCGTATACAAAACCTTAAATGGACTATATTAGTCGTCTATATTTCGTGCAAAGAATTTAATGAAATATACTTAATCCATTTTTTATGCAAAAAATTTTTTTATGAAAAAAATTTAATGGGCAATTTTTAAAATTTTTATGAAAAAATTTAATGAACTATAAATCGTCCATTTCATATGCAAACAACTAAAAACACTATACATCGTCTATTTTTCATGCAAAAAAATTAAATAGGCTTTGCATACAAAATATAAAGGGCTATACATGGTTAATTTTTTAAATTCTTATAAAAAAACATTAATGGGCTATAAAATGTCCATTTCGTATACAAAAACTTAAATGGACTATATAAGTCGTCTATATTTCGTGCAAAGAATTAAATGAAATATACATCATCCATTTTTTATGCAAAAAATTTTTTTATGAAAAAAATTTAATGGGCTATACATCGTCAATTTTTCAAATTTTTATGAAAAAATTTAATGAACTATAAATCATCCATTTCATATGCAAACAACTAAAAACACTATACATCGTCTATTTTTCATGCAAAAAAATTAAATGGGCTATGCATACAAAATATAATGGGCTATACATGGTTAATTTTTTAAATTTTTAGAAAAAAACATTAATGGGCTATAAAATGTCCATTTCGTATACAAAAACTTAAATGG
Organism: Tachina fera; assembly: GCA_905220375.1. Classification (NCBI taxonomy): domain Eukaryota; kingdom Metazoa; phylum Arthropoda; class Insecta; order Diptera; family Tachinidae; genus Tachina; species Tachina fera. The sequence goes on along the minus strand of LR999967.1, from coordinate 32,809,232 downwards.
ACTATATAAGTCGTCTTTATTACGTGCAAAGAATTTAATGAAATATACATCATCCATTTTTTATGCAAAAAATTTTTTTATGAAAAAAATTTAATGGGCTATACATCGTCAATTTTTCTTAATGAACTATAAATCGTCCATTTCATATGCAAACAACTAAAAACACTATACATCGTCTATTTTTCATGCAAAAAAATTAAATGGGCTTTGCATACAAAATATAATGGGCTATACATGGTTAATTTTTTAAATTCTTATAAAAAAACATTAATGGGCTATAAAATGTCCATTTCGTATACAAAAACTTAAATGGACTATATAAGTCGTCTATATTTCGTGCAAAGAATTAAATGAAATATACATCATCCATTTTTTATGCAAAAAATTTTTTTATGAAAAAAATTTAATGGGCTATACATCGTCAATTTTTCAAATTTTTATGAAAAAATTTAATGAACTATAAATCGTCCATTTCATATGCAAACAACTGAAAACACTATACATCGTCTATTTTTCATGCAAAAAAATTAAATGGGCTTTGCATACAAAATATAATGGGCTATACATGGTTAATTTTTTAAATTTTTATAAAATAACATTAATGGGCTATAAAATGTCCATTTCGTATACAAAAACTTAAATGGACTATATAAGTCGTCTATATTTCGTGCAAAGAATTTGATGAAATATACATCATCCATTTTTTATGCAAAAAATTTTTTTATGAAAAAAATTTAATGGGCTATACATCGTCAATTTTTAAAATTTTTATGAAAAAATTTAATGAACTATAAATCGTCCATTTCATATGCAAACAACTAAAAACACTATACATCGTCTATTTTTCATGCAAAAAAATTAAATGGGCTATGCATACAAAATATAATGGGCTATACATGGTTAATTTTTTAAATTTTTATAAAAAAACATTAATGGGCTATAAAATGTCCATTTCGTATACAAAAACTTAAATGGACTATATAAGTCGTCTATATTTCGTGCAAAGAATTTAATGAAATATACATCATCCATTTTTTATGCAAAAAAATTTTTTATGAAAAATATTTAATGGGCTATACATCGTCAATTTTTAAAATTTTTATGAAAAAATTTAATGAACTATAAATCGTCCATTTCATATGCAAACAACTAAAAACACTATACATCGTCTATTTTTCATGCAAAAAAATTAAATGGGCTTTGCATACAAAATATAATGGGCTATACATGGTTAAATTTTTAAATTCTTATAAAAAAACATTAATGGGCTATAAAATGTCCATTTCGTATACAAAAACTTAAATGGACTATATAAGTCGTCTATATTTCGTGCAAAGAATTTAATGAAATATACATCATCCATTTTTTATGCAAAAAATTTTTTTATGAAAAAAATTTAATGGGCTATACATCGTCAATTTTTAAAATTTTTATGAAAAAATTTAATGAACTATAAATCGTCCATTTCATATGCAAACAACTAAAAACACTATACATCGTCTATTTTTCATGCAAAAAAATTAAATGGGCTTTGCATACAAAATATAATGGGCTATACATGGTTAATTTTTTAAATTCTTATAGAAAAAACATTAATGGGCTATAAAATGTCCATTTCGTACACAAAAACTTAAATGGACTATATAAGTCGTCTATATTTCGTACAAAGAATTTAATGAAATATACATCATCCATTTTTTATGCAAAAAATTTTTTTATGAAAAAAATTTAATGGGCTATATATACATCGTCAATTTGTCAAATTTTTATGAAAAAATTTAATGAACTATAAATCGTCCATTTCATATGCAAACAACTAAAAATACTATACATCGTCTATTTTTCATGCAAAAAAATTAAATGGGCTATGCATACAAAATATAATGGGCTATACATGGTTAATTTTTTAAATTTTTATAAAAAAACATTAATGGGCTATAAAATGTCCATTTCGTATACAAAAACTTAAATGGACTATATAAGTCGTCTATATTTCGTGCAAAGAATTTAATGAAATATACATCATCCATTTTTTATGCAAAAAATTTTTTTATGAAAAAAATTTAATGGGCTATACATCGTCAATTTTTCAAATTTTTATGAAAAAATTTAATGAACTATAAATCGTCCATTTCATATGCAAGCAACTGAAAACACTATACATCGCCTATTTTTCATGCAAAAAAATTAAATGGGCTATGCATACAAAATATAATGGGCTATACATGGTTAATTTTTTAAATTTTTATAAAAAAACATTAATGGGCTATAAAATGTCCATTTCGTATACAAAAACTTAAATGGACTATATAAGTCGTCTATATTTCGTGCAAAGAATTTAATGAAATATACATCATCTATTTTTTATGCAAGAAAAAAAATCGTCAATTTTTCAAATTTTTATGAAAAAATTTAATGAACTATAAATAGTCCACTTCATATGAAAAAAACTAAAAACACTATACATCGTCTATTTTTCATGCAAAAAAATTAAATGGGCTATGCATACAAAATATAATGGGCTATACATGGTTAATTTTTTAAATTTTTATAAAAAAACATTAATGGGCTATAAAATGTCCATTTCGTATACAAAAACTTAAATGGACTATATAAGTCGTCTATATTTCGTGCAAAGAATTTAATGAAATATACATCATCCATTTTTTATGCAAAAAAATTTTTTATGAAAAAAATTTAATGGACCATCGTCAATTTTTCAAGTTTTTATGAAAAAATTTAATGAACTATAAATCGTCGATTTCATATGCAAAAAACTAAAAACACTATACATCGTCTATTTTTCATGCAAAAAAATTAAATGGGCTATGTATACAAAATATAATGGGCTATACATGGTTAATTTTTTAAATTTTTATAAAAAACATTAATGGGCTATAAAATGTCCATTTCGTATACAAAAACCTAAATGGACTATATAAGTCGTCTATATTTCGTGCAAAGAATTTAATGAAATATACATCATCCATTTTTTATGCAAAAAATTTTTTTATGAAAAAAATGTAATGGACTTATTTATACATCGTCAATTTTTCAAATTTTTATGAAAAAATTTAATGAACTATAAATCGTCCATTTTATATGCAAACAACTAAAAACACTATATATCGTCTATTTTTCATGCAAAAAAATTAAATGGGCTTTGCACACAAAATATAATGGGCTATACATGGTTAATTTTTTAAATTTTTATAAAAAAACATTAATGGGCTATAAAATGTCCTTTTCGTATACAAAAACTTAAATTGACTATATAAGTCGTCTATATTTCGTGCAAAGAATTTAATGAAATATACATCATCCATTTTTTATGCAAAAAAATTTTTTATGAAAAAAATTTAATGGACTATAATACATCGTCAATTTTTCAAGTTTCTATGAAAAAGTTTAATGAACTATAAATCGTCCATTTCATATGCAAAAAACTAAAAACGCTATACATCGTCTATTTTTCATGCAAAAAAATTAAATGGGCTATGCATACAAAATATAATGGGCTATATATGGTTAATTTTTTAAATTTTTATAAAAAAACATTAATGGGCTATAAAATGTCCATTTCGTATACAAAAACTTAAATGGACTATATAAGTCATCTATATTTCGTGCAAAGAATTTAATGAAATATACATCATCCATTTTTTATGCAAAAAATTTTTTATGAAAAAAATTTAATGGGCTATACATCGTCAATTTTTCAAATTTTTATGAAAAAATTTAATGAACTATAAATCGTCCATTTCATATGCAAACAACTAAAAACACTATACATCGTCTATTTTTCATGCAAAAAAATTAAATGGGCTATGCATACAAAATATAATGGGCTATACATGGTTAATTTTTTAAATTTTTATAAAAAAACATTAATGGGCTATAAAATGTCCATTTCGTATACAAAAACTTAAATGGACTATATTAGTCGTCTATATTTCGTGCAAAGAATTTAATGAAATATACATCATCCATTTTTTATGCAAAAAATTTTTTTATGAAAAAAATGTAATGGACTTATACATCGTCAATTTTTCAAATTTTTATGAAAAAATTTAATGAACTATAAATCGTCCATTTCATATGCAAACAACTAAAAACACTATATATCGTCTATTTTTCATGCAAAAAAATTAAATGGGCTATGCGTACAAAATATAATGGGCTATACATGGTTAATTTTTTAAATTTTTATAAAAAAACATTAATGGGCTATAAAATGTCCATTTCGTATACAAAAACTTAAATGGACTATATTAGTCGTCTATATTTCGTGCAAAGAATTTAATGAAATATACATCATCCATTTTTTATGCAAAAAATTTTTTTATGAAAAAAATGTAATGGACTTATTTATACATCGTCAATTTTTCAAATTTTTATGAAAAAATTTAATGAACTATAAATCGTCCATTTCATATGCAAACAACCAAAAACACTATATATCGTCTATTTTTCATGCAAAAAAATTAAATGGGCTTTGCATACAAAATATAATGGGCTATACATGGTTAATTTTTTAAATTTTTATAAAAAAACATTAATGGGCTATAAAATGTCCATTTGGTATACAAAAACTTAAATGGACTATATAAGTCGTCTATATTTCGTGCAAAGAATTTAATGAAGTATACATCATCCATTTTTTATGCAAAAAATTTTTTTATGAAAAAAATTTAATGGACTTATTTATACATCGTCAATTTTTCAAATTTTTATGAAAAAATTTAATGAACATATAAATCGTCCATTTTATATGCAAACAACTAAAAACACTATATATCGTCTATTTTTCATGCAAAAAAATTAAATGGGCTTTGCACACAAAATATAATGGGCTATACATGGTTAATTTTTTAAATTTTTATAAAAAAACATTAATGGGCTATAAAATGTCCATTTCGTATACAAAAACTTAAATGGACTATATAAGTCGTCTATATTTCGTGCAAAGAATTTAATGAAATATACATCATCCATTTTTTATGCAAAAAATTTTTTTATGAAAAAAATGTAATGGACTTATACATCGTCAATTTTTCAAATTTTTATGAAAAAATTTAATGAACTATAAATCGTCCATTTCATATGCAAACAACTAAAAACACTATATATCGTCTATTTTTCATGCAAAAAAATTAAATGGGCTATGCATACAAAATATAATGGGCTATACATGGTTAATTTTTTAAATTTTTATAAAAAAACATTAATGGGCTATAAAATGTCCATTTCGTATACAAAAACTTAAATGGACTATATAAGTCGTCTATATTTCGTGCAAAGAATTTAATGAAATATACATCATCTATTTTTTATGCAAGAAAAAAAATCGTCAATTTTTAAAATTTTTATGAAAAAATTTAATGAACTATAAATAGTCCATTTCATATGAAAAAAACTAAAAACACTATACATCGTCTATTTTTCATGCAAAAAAAATTAAATGGGCTTTGCATACAAAATATAATGGGCTATACATGGTTAATTTTTTAAATTTTTATAAAAAAACATTAATGGGCTATAAAATGTCCATTTCGTATACAAAAACTTATATGGACTATATAAGTCGTCTATATTTCGTGCAAAGAATTTAATGAAATATACATCATCCATTTTTTATGCAAAAAAATTGTTTATGTCAATTTTTCAAATTTTTATGAAAAAATTTAATGAACTATAAATCGTCCATTTCATATGCAAAAAACTAAAAACACTATACATCGTCTATTTTTCATGCAAAAAAATTAAATGGGCTATGCATACAAAATATAATGGGCTATACATGGTTAATTTTTTAAATTTTTATAAAAAAACATTAATGGGCTATAAAATGTCCATTTCGTATACAAAAACTTAAATGGACTATACAAGTCATCTATATTTCGTGCAAAGAATTTAATGAAATATACATCATCCATTTTTTATGCAAAAAAATTTTTTATGAAAAAAATTTAATGGGCTATACATCGTCAATTTTTCAAATTTTTATGAAAAAATTTAATGAAGTATAAATCATCCATTTCATATGCAAACAACTAAAAACACTATACATCGTCTATTTTTCATGCAAAAAAATTAAATTGGCTATGCATACAAAATATAATGGGCTATACATGGTTAATTTTTTAAATTTTTATAAAAAAACATTAATGGGCTATAAAATGTCCATTTCGTATACAAAAACTTAAATGGACTATATGTCTATATTTCGTGCAAAGAATTTAATGAAATATACATCATCCATTTTTTATGAAAAAAATTTAATGGACTATACATTGTCAATTTTTCAAATTTTTATGAAAAAATTTAATGAACTATAAATCGTCCATTTCATATGCAAAAAACTAAAAACACTATACATCGTCTATTTTTCATGCAAAAAAATTAAATGGGCTATGCATACAAAATATAATGGGCTATACATGGTTAATTTTTTAAATTTTTATAAAAAAACATTAATGGGCTATAAAATGTCCATTTCGTATACAAAAACTTAAATGGACTATATAAGTCGTCTATATTTCGTGCAAAGAATTTAATGAAATATACATCATCTATTTTTTATGCAAGAAAAAAAATCGTCAATTTTTCAAATTTTTATGAAAAAATTTAATGAACTATAAATAGTCCATTTCATATGAAAAAAACTAAAAACACTATACATCGTCTATTTTTCATGCAAAAAAATTAAATGGGCTATGCATACAAAATATAATGGGCTATACATGGTTAATTTTTTAAATTTTTATAAAAAAACATTAATGGGCTATAAAATGTCCATTTCGTATACAAAAACTTAAATGGACTATATAAGTCGTCTATATTTCGTGCAAAGAATTTAATGAAATATACATCATCCATTTTTTATGCAAAAAAATTTTTTATGAAAAAAATTTAATGGACCATCGTCAATTTTTCAAGTTTTTATGAAAAAATTTAATGAACTATAAATCGTCCATTTCATATGCAAAAAACTAAAAACACTATACATCGTCTATTTTTCATGCAAAAAAATTAAATGGGCTATGCATACAAAATATAATGGGCTATACATGGTTAATTTTTTAAATTTTTAGAAAAAAACATTAATGGGCTATAAAATGTCCATTTCGTATACAAAAACTTAAATGGACTATATAAGTCGTCTATATTTCGTGCAAAGAATTTAATGAAATATACATCATCCATTTTTTATGCAAAAAATTTTTTTATGAAAAAAATGTAATGGACTTATTTATACATCGTCAATTTTTCAAATTTTTATGAAAAAATTTAATGAACATATAAATCGTCCATTTTATATGCAAACAACTAAAAACACTATATATCGTCTATTTTTCATGCAAAAAAATTAAATGGGCTTTGCACACAAAATATAATGGGCTATACATGGTTAATTTTTTAAATTTTTATAAAAAAACATTAATGGGCTATAAAATGTCCATTTCGTATACAAAAACTTAAATGGACTATATAAGTCGTCTATATTTCGTGCAAAGAATTTAATGAAATATACATCATCCATTTTTTATGCAAAAAATTTTTTTATGAAAAAAATGTAATGGACTTATACATCGTCAATTTTTCAAATTTTTATGAAAAAATTTAATGAACTATAAATCGTCCATTTCATATGCAAACAACTAAAAACACTATACATCGTCTATTTTTCATGCAAAAAAATTAAATGGGCTTTGCATACAAAATATAATGGGCTATACATGGTTAATTTTTTAAATTTTTATAAAAAAACATTAATGGGCTATAAAATGTCCATTTGGTATACAAAAACTTAAATGGACTATATAAGTCTTCTATATTTCGTGCAAAGAATTTAATGAAATATACATCATCCATTTTTTATGCAAAAAATTTTTTTATGACAAAAATTTAATGGGCTATACATCGTCAATTTTTAAAATTTTTATGAAAAAATTTAATGAACTATAAATCGTCCATTTCATATGCAAACAACTAAAAACACTATACATCGTCTATTTTTCATGCAAAAAAATTAAATGGGCTTTGCATACAAAATATAATGGGCTATACATGGTTAATTTTTTAAATTTTTATAAAAAAACATTAATGGGCTATAAAATGTCCATTTCGTATACAAAAACTTAAATGGACTATATAAGTCGTCTATATTTCGTGCAAGGAATTTAATGAAATATACATCATCCATTTTTTATGCAAAAAATTTTTTTATGAAAAAAATTTAATGAACTCAATTTTTCAAATTTTTATGAAAAAATTTAATGAACTATAAGTCGTCCATTTCATATGCAAGCAACTGAAAATACTTTACATCGTCTATTTTTCATGCAAAAAAATTAAATGGGCTATGCATACAAAATATAATGGGCTATACATGGTTAATTTTTTAAATTTTTATAAAAAAACATTAATGGGCTATAAAATGTCCATTTCGTATACAAAAACTTAAATGGACTATATAAGTCGTCTATATTTCGTGCAAAGAATTTAATGAAATATACATCATCTATTTTTTATGCAAGAAAAAAAATCGTCAATTTTTCAAATTTTTATGAAAAAATTTAATGAACTATAAATAGTCCATTTCATATGAAAAAACTAAAAACACTATACATCGTCTATTTTTCATGCAAAAAAATTAAATGGGCTATGCATACAAAATATAATGGGCTATACATGGTTAATTTTTTAAATTTTTATAAAAAAACATTAATGGGCTATAAAATGTCCATTTCGTATACAAAAACTTAAATGGACTATATAAGTCGTCTATATTTCGTGCAAAGAATTTAATGAAATATACATCATCCATTTTTTATGCAAAAAAATTTTTTATGAAAAAAATTTAATGGACCATCGTCAATTTTTCAAATTCTTATGAAAAAATTTAATGAACTATAAATCGTCCATTTCATATGCAAACAACTAAAAACACTATTCATCGTCTATTTTTCATGCAAAAAAAATTAAATGGGCTTTGCATACAAAATATAATGGGCTATACATGGTTAATTTTTTAAATTTTTATAAAAAAACATTAATGGGCTATAAAATGTCCATTTCGTATACAAAAACTTAAATGGACTATATAAGTCGTCTATATTTCGTGCAAAGAATTTAATGAAATATACATCATCTATTTTTTATGCAAGAAAAAAAATCGTCAATTTTTCAAATTTTTATGAAAAAATTTAATGAACTATAAATAGTCCATTTCATATGAAAAAAACTAAAAACACTATACATCGTCTATTTTTCATGCAAAAAAATTAAATGGGCTTTGCATACAAAATATAATGGGCTATACATGGTTAATTTTTTAAATTTTTATAAAACAACATTAATGGGCTATAAAATGTCCATTTCGTATACAAAAACTTATATGGACTATATAAGTCGTCTATATTTCGTGCAAAGAATTTAATGAAATATACATCATCCATTTTTTATGCAAAAAAATTTTTTATGTCAATTTTTCAAATTTTTATGAAAAAATTTAATGAACTATAAATCGTCCATTTCATATGCAAAAAACTAAAAACACTATACATCGTCTATTTTTCATGCAAAAAAATTAAATGGGCTATGCATACAAAATATAATGGGCTATACATGGTTAATTTTTTAAATTTTTATAAAAAAACATTAATGGGCTATAAAATGTCCATTTCGTATACAAAAACTTAAATGGACTATACAAGTCGTCTATATTTCGTGCAAAGAATTTAATGAAATATACATCATCCATTTTTTATGCAAAAAAATTTTTTATGAAAAAATTTAATGGGCTATACATCGTCAATTTTTCAAATTTTTATGAAAAAATTTAATGAACTATAAATCATCCATTTCATATGCAAACAACTAAAAACACTATACATCGTCTATTTTTCATGCAAAAAAATTAAATGGGCTATGCATACAAAATATAATGGGCTATACATGGTTAATTTTTTAAATTTTTATAAAAAAACATTAATGGGCTATAAAATGTCCATTTCGTATACAAAAACTTAAATGGACTATATAAGTCGTCTATATTTCTTGCAAAGAATTTAATTTATGCAAGAAAAAAAATCGTCAATTTTTCAAATTTTTATGAAAAAATTTAATGAACTATAAATAGTCCATTTCATATGAAAAAAACTAAAAACACTATACATCGTCTATTTTTCATGCAAAAAAATTAAATGGGCTATGCATACAAAATATAATGGGCTATACATGGTTAATTTTTTAAATTTTTATAAAAAACATTAATGGGCTATAAAATGTCCATTTCGTATACAAAAACTTAAATGGACTATATAAGTCGTCTATATTTCGTGCAAAGAATTTAATGAAATATACATCATCCATTTTTTATGCAAAAAAATTTTTTATGAAAAAAATTTAATGGACCATCGTCAATTTTTCAAATTCTTATGAAAAAATTTAATGAACTATAACTCGTCCATTTCATATGCAAACAACTAAAAACACTATTCATCGTCTATTTTTCATGCAAAAAAATTAAATGGGCTTTGCATACAAAATATAATGGGCTATACATGGTTAATTTTTTAAATTTTTATAAAAAACATTAATGGGCTATAAAATGTCCATTTCGTATACAAAAACTTAAATGGACTATATAAGTCGTCTATATTTCGTGCAAAGAATTTAATGAAATATACATCATCTATTTTTTATGCAAGAAAAAAAATCGTCAATTTTTCAAATTTTTATGAAAAAATTTTATGAACTATAAATCGTCCATTTCATATGCAAAAAACTAAAAACACTATACATCGTCTATTTTTCATGCAAAAAAATTAAATGGGCTATGCATACAAAATATAATGGGCTATACATGGTTAATTTTTTAAATTTTTATAAAAAAACATTAATGGGCTATAAAATGTCCATTTCGTATACAAAAACTTAAATGGACTATACAAGTCGTCTATATTTCGTGCAAAGAATTTAATGAAATATACATCATCCATTTTTTATGCAAAAAAATTTTTTATGAAAAAAATTTAATGGACCATCGTCAATTTTTCAAATTCTTATGAAAAAATTTAATGAACTATAAATCGTCCATTTCATATGCAAACAACTAAAAACACTATTCATCGTCTATTTTTCATGCAAAAAAATTAAATGGGCTTTGCATACAAAATATAATGGGCTATACATGGTTAATTTTTTAAATTTTTATAAAAAACATTAATGGGCTATAAAATGTCCATTTCGTATACAAAAACTTAAATGGACTATATAAGTCGTCTATATTTCGTGCAAAGAATTTAATGAAATATACATCATCTATTTTTTATGCAAGAAAAAAAATCGTCAATTTTTCAAATTTTTATGAAAAAATTTAATGAACTATAAATCGTCCATTTCATATGCAAAAAACTAAAAACACTATACATCGTCTATTTTTCATGCAAAAAAATTAAATGGGCTATGCATACAAAATATAATGGGCTATACATGGTTAATTTTTTAAATTTTTATAAAAAAACATTAGTGGGCTATAAAATGTCCATTTCGTATACAAAAAGTTAAATGGACTATATAAGTCGTCTATATTTCGTGCAAAGAATTTAATGAAATATACATCATCTATTTTTTATGCAAGAAAATTTTTTATGAAAAAAATTTAATGGACTATACATCGTCAATTTTTCAAATTTTTATGAAAAAATTTAATGAACTATAAATAGTCCATTTCATATGAAAAAAACTGAAAACACTATACATCGTCTATTTTTCATGCAAAAAAATTAAATGGGCTATGCATACAAAATATAATGGGCTATACATGGTTAATGTTTTAAATTTTTATAAAAAAACATTAATGGGCTATAAAATGTCCATTTCGTATACAAAAAGTTAAATGGACTATATAAGTCGTCTATATTTCGTGCAAAGAATTTAATGAAATATACATCATCAATTTTTTATGCAAAAAATTTTTTTATGAAAAAAATTTAATGGGCTATACATCGTCAATTTTTCAAATTTTTATGAAATAATTTAATGAAGTATAAATCGTCCATTTCATATGCAAACAACTAAAAACACTATACATCGTCTATTTTTCATGCAAAAAATTAAATGGGCTTTGCATACAAAATATAATGGGCTATACATGGTTAATTTTTTAAATTTTTATAAAAAAACATTAATGGGCTATAAAATGTCCATTTCGTATACAAAAACTTAAATGGAATATATAAGTCGTCTATATTTCGTGCAAAGAATTTAATGAAATATACATCATCCATTTTTTATGCAAAAAATTTTTTTATGAAAAAAATTTAATGGGCTATACATCGTCAATTTTTCAAATTTTTATGAAAAAATTTAAAGAAACTATAAATCGTCCATTTTAGATGCAAACAACTAAAAACACTATACATTGTCTATTTTTCATGCAAAAAAATTAAATGGGCTATGCATACAAAATATAATGGGCTATACATGGTTAAGTTTTTAAATTTTTATAAAAAAACATTAATGGGCTATAAAATGTCCATTTCGTATACAAAAACTTAAATGGACTATATAAGTCGTCTATATTTCGTGCAAAGAATTTAATGAAATATACATCATCCATTTTTTATGCAAAAAATTTTTTTATGAAAAAAATTTAATGGGCTATACATCGTCAATTTTTCAAATTTTTATGAAAAAATTTAATGAACTATAAATCGTCCATTTCATATGCAAACAACTAAAAAAACTATACATCGTCTATTTTTCATGCAAAAAAATTAAATGGGCCTTGCATACAAAATATAATGGGCTATACATGGTTAATTTTTTAAATTTTTATAAAAAAACATTAATGGGCTATAAAATGTCCATTTCGTATACAAAAACTTAAATGGACTATATAAGTCGTCTATATTTCGTGCAAAGAATTTAATAAAATATACATCATCCATTTTTTATGCAAAAAATTTTTTTATGAAAAAAATTTAATGGGCTATACATCGTCAATTTTTCAAATTTTTATGAAAAAATTTAATGAACTATAAATCGTCCATTTCATATGCAAACAACAAAAAACACTATACATCGTCTATTTTTCATGCAAAAAAATTAAATGGGCTTTGCATACAAAATATAATGGGCTATACATGGTTAATTTTTTAAATTTTTATAAAAAAACATTAATGGGCAATAAAATGTCCATTTCGTATACAAAAACTTAAATGGACTATATAAGTCGTCTATATTTCGTGCAAAGAATTTAATGAAATATACATCATCCATTTTATATGCAAACAAATTTTTTATGAAAAAGATTTAATGGACTATACATCGTCAATTTTTCAAATTTTTATGAAAAAATTTAATGAACTATAAATAGTCCATTTCATATGAAAAAAACTAAAAACACTATACATCGTCTATTTTTCATGCAAAAAAATTAAATGGGCTATGCATACAAAATATAATGGGCTATACATGGTTAATTTTTTAAATTTTTATAAAAAAACATTAATGGGCTATAAAATGTCCATTTCGTATACAAAAACTTAAATGGACTATATAAGTCGTCTATATTTCGTGCAAAGAATTTAATGAAATATACATCATCCATTTTATATGCAAAAAAATTTTTTATGAAAAAGATTTAATGGACTATACATCGTCAATTTTTCAAATTTTTATGAAAAAATTTAATGAACTATAAATAGTCCATTTCATATGAAAAAAACTAAAAACACTATACATCGTCTATTTTTCATGCAAAAAAATTAAATGGGCTTTGCATACAAAATATAATGGGCTATACATGGTTAATTTTTTAAATGTTTATAAAAAAACATTAATGGGCTATAAAATGTCCATTTCGTATACAAAAACTTAAATTGACTATATAAGTCGTCTATATTTCGTGCAAAGAATTTAATGAAATATACATCATCCATTTTTTATGCAAAAAATTTTTTTATGAAAAAAATTTAATGGGCTATGTATGCATCGTCAATTTTTCAAATTTTTATGAAAAAATTTAATGAACTATAAATAGTCCATTTCATATGAAAAAAACTAAAAACACTATACATCGTCTATTTTTCATGCAAAAAAATTAAATGGGCTATGCATACAAAATATAATGGGCTATACATGGTTAATTTTTTAAATTTTTATAAAAAAACATTAATGGGCTATAAAATGTCCATTTCGTATACAAAAACTTAAATGGACTATATAAGTCGTCTATATTTCGTGCAAAGAATTTAATGAAATATACATCATCCATTTTTTATGCAAAAAATTTTTTTATTGAAAAAATTTAATTGGCTATGCATCGTCAATTTTTCAAGTTTTTATGAAAAAATTTAATGAACTATAAGTCGTCCATTTCATATGCAAACAACTAAAAACACTATACATCGTCTATTTTTCATGCAAAAAAATTAAATGGGCTATGCATACAAAATATAATGGGCTATACATGGTTAATTTTTTAAATTTTTATAAAAAAACATTAATGAGGTATAAAATGTCCATTTCGTATACAAAAACTTAAATGGACTATATAAGTCGTCTATATTTCGTGCAAAGAATTTAATGAAATATACATCATCCATTTTTTATGCAAAAAAATTTTTTATTGAAAAAATTTAATGAACTATAAGTCGTCCATTTCATATGCAAACAACTAAAAACACTATACATCGTCTATTTTTCATGCAAAAAAATTAAATGGGCTATGCATACAAAATATAATGGGCTATACATGGTTAATTTTTTCAATTTTTATAAAAAAACATTAATGGGCTATAAAATGTCCATTTCGTATGCAAAAACTTAAATGGACTATATAAGTCGTCTATATTTCGTGCAAAGAATTTAATGAAATATATATCATCCATTTTTTATGCAAAAAAATTTTTTATGAAAAAAATTTAATGGACTATACAAAACACTAAACACTATACATCGTCTATTTTTCATGCAAAAAAATTAAATGGGCTATGCATACAAAATATAATGGGCTATACATGGTTAATTTTTTAAATTTTTATGAAAAAACATTAATGGGCTATAAAATGTCCATTTCGTATACAAAAACTTAAATGGACTATATAAGTCGTCTATATTTCGTGCAAAGAATTTAATGAAATATACATCATCCATTTTTTATGCAAAAAATTTTTTTATGAAAAAAATTTAATGGGCTATACATCGTCAATTTTTAAAATTTTTATGAAAAAATTTAATGAACTGTAAATAGTCTATTTCATATGAAAAAAACTAAAAACACTATACATCGTCTATTTTTCATGCAAAAAATTAAATGGGCTATGCATACAAAATATAATGGGCTATACATGGTTAATTTTTTAAATTTTTATAAAAAAACATTAATGGGCTATAAAATGTGCATTTCGTATACAAAAACTTAAATGGACTATATAAGTCGTCTATATTTCGTGCAAAGAATTTAATGAAATATACATCATCCATTTTTTATGCAAAAAAATTTTTTATGAAAAAAATTTAATGGACTATATATACATCGTCAATTTTTAAAATTTTTATGAAAAAATGTAATGAACTATAAATCGTCCATTTCATATGCAAACAACTAAAAACACTATAAATCGTCTATTTTTCGTGCAAAAAAATTAAATGGGCTTTGCATACAAAATATAATGGGCTATACATGGTTAATTTTTTAAATTTTTATAAAAAAACATTAATGGGCTATAAAATGTCCATTTCGTATACAAAAACTTAAATGGACTATACAAGTCGTCTATATTTCGTGCAAAGAATTTAATGAAATATACATCATCTATTTTTTATGCAAGAAAATTTTTTATGAAAAAAATTTAATGGACTATACATTGTAAATTTTTAAAATTTTTATGAAAAAATTTAATGAACTATAAATAGTCCATTTCATATGAAAAAAACTAAAAACCCTATACATCGTCTATTTTTCATGCAAAAAAATTAAATGGGCTATGCATACAAAATATAATGGGCTATACATGGTTAATTTTTTAAATTTTTATAAAAAAACATTAATGGGCTATAAAATGTCCATTTCGTATACAAAAACTTAAATGGACTATATAAGTCGTCTATATTTCGTGCAAAGAATTTAATGAAATATACATCATCCATTTTTTATGCAAAAAAATTTTTTATGAAAAAAATTTAATGGACTATACATCGTCAATTTTTCAAATTTTTATGAAAAAATTTAATGAACTATAAATCGTCCATTTCATATGCAAAAAACTAAAAACACTATACATCGTCTATTTTTCATGCAAAAAAATTAAATGGGCTTTGCATACAAAATATAATGGGCTATACATGGTTAATTTTTTAAATTTTTATAAAAAAACATTAATGGGCTATAAAATGTCCATTTCGTATACAAAAACTTAAATGGACTATAAAAGTCGTCTATATTTCGTGCAAAGCATTTAATGAAATATACATCATCCATTTTTTATGCAAGAAAATTTTTTATGAAAAAAATTTAATGGACTATACATCGTCAATTTTTCAAATTTTTATGAAAAAATTTAATGAACTACATATGAAAAAAACTAAAAACACTATACATCGTCTATTTTTCATGCAAAAAAATTAAATGGGCTATGCATACAAAATATAATGGGCTATACATGGTTAATTTTTTAAATTTTTATAAAAAAACATTAATGGGCTATAAAATGTCCATTTCGTATACAAAAACTTAAATGGACTATATAAGTCGTCTATATTTCGTGCAAAGAATTTAATGAAATATACATCATCCATTTTTTATGCAAAAATTTTTTTTATTGAAAAAATTTAATGGGCTTATACATCGTCAATTTTTCAAATTTTTATGAAAAAATTTAATGAACTATAAGTCGTCCATTTCATATGCAAACAACTAAAAACACTATACATCGTCTATTTTTCATGCAAAAAAATTAAATGGGCTATGCATACAAAATATAATGGGCTATACATGGTTACTTTTTTCAATTTTTATAAAAAAACATTAATGGGCTATAAAATGTCCATTTCGTATGCAAAAACTTAAATGGACTATATAAGTCGTCTATATTTCGTGCAAAGAATTTAATGAAATATATATCATCCATTTTTTATGCAAAAAAATTTTTTATGAAAAAAATTTAATGGACTATACAAAACACTAAGCACTATACATCGTCTATTTTTCATGCAAAAAAATTAAATGGGCTATGCATACAAAATATAATGGGCTATACATGGTTAATTTTTTAAATTTTTATAAAAAAACATTAATGGGCTATAAAATGTCCATTTCGTATACAAAAACTTAAATGGACTATATAAGTCGTCTATATTTCGTGCAAAGAATTTAATGAAATATACATCATCCATTTTTTATGCAAAAAATTTTTTTATGAAAAAAATTTAATGGGCTATACATTGTCAATTTTTCAAATTTTTATGAAAAAATTTAATGAACTATAAATCATCCATTTCATATGCAAACAACTAAAAACACTATACATCGTCTATTTTTCATGCAAAAAAATTAAATGGGCTATGCATACAAAATATAATGGGCTATACATGGTTAATTTTTTAAATTTTTATAAAAAAACATTAATGGGCTATAAAATGTCCATTTCGTATACAAAACCTTAAATGGACTATAAAAGTCGTCTATATTTCGTGCAAAGAATTTAATGAAATATACATCATCCATTTTTTATGCAAAAAATTTTTTTATGAAAAAAATTTAATGGGCAATTTTTCAAATTTTTATGAAAAAATTTAATGAACTATAAATCGTCCATTTCATATGCAAACAACTAAAAAAACTATACATCGTCTATTTTTCATGCAAAAAAATTAAATGGGCTTTGCATACAAAATATAATGGGCTATACATGGTTAATTTTTTAAATTTTTATAAAAAAACATTAATGGGCTATAAAATGTCCAAAAAATTTTTTTATTGAAAAAATTTAATGGGCTATACATCGTCAATTTTTCAAATTTTTATGAAAAAATTTAATGAACTATAAATCGTCCATTTCATATGCAAACAACTAAAAACACTATACATCGTCTATTTTTCATGCAAAAAAATTAAATGGGCTTTGCATACAAAATATAATGGGCTATACATGGTTAATTTTTTAAATTTTTATAAAAAAACATTAATGGGCAATAAAATGTCCATTTCGTATACAAAAACTTAAATGGACTATATAAGTCGTCTATATTTCGTGCAAAGAATTTAATGAAATATACATCATCCATTTTTTATGCAATAAAATTTTTTATGAAAAAAATTTAATGGGCTATACATCGTCAATTTTTCAAATTCTTATGAAAAAATTTAATGATTTATAAATCATCCATTTCATATGCAAACAACTAAAAACACTATACATCGTCTATTTTTCATGCAAAAAAATTAAATGCTTTGCATACAAAATGTAATGGGCTATACATGGTTAATTTTTTAAATTTTTATAAAAAAACATTAATGGGCTATAAAATGTCCATTTCGTATACAAAACCTTAAATGGACTATATAAGTCGTCTATATTTCGTGCAAAGAATTTAATGAAATATACATCATCCATTTTTTATGCAAAAAATTTTTTTATTGAAAAAATTTAATGGGCTATACATCGTCAATTTTTCAAGTTTTTATGAAAAAATTTAATGAACTATAAGTCGTCCATTTCATATGCAAACAACTAAAAACACTATACATCGTCTATTTTTCATGCAAAAAAATTAAATGGGCTATGCATACAAAATATAATGGGCTATACATGGTTAATTTTAAAATTTTTATAAAAAAACATTAATGGGCTATAAAATGTCCAGTTCGTATACAAAAACTTAAATGGACTATATAAGTCGTCTATATTTCGTGCAAAGAATTTAATGAAATATACATCATCCATTTTATATGCAAACAAATTTTTTATGAAAAAGATTTAATGGATTATACATCGTCAATTTTTCAAATTTTTATGAAAAAATTTAATGAACTATAAATAGTCCATTTCATATGAAAAAAACTAAAAACACTATACATCGTCTATTTTTCATGCAAAAAAATTAAATGGGCTTTGCATACAAAATATAATGGGCTATACATGGTTAATTTTTTAAATTTTTATAAAAAAACATTAATGGGCTATAAAATGTCCATTTCGTATACAAAAACTTAAATGGACTATATAAGTCGTCTTTATTTCGTGCAAAGAATTTAATGAAATATACATCATCCATTTTATATGCAAAAAAATTTTTTATGAAAAAGATTTAATGGACTATACATCGTCAATTTTTCAAATTTTTATGAAAAAATTTAATGAACTATAAATAGTCCATTTCATATGAAAAAAACTAAAAACACTATACATCGTCTATTTTTCATGCAAAAAAATTAAATGGGCTTTGCATACAAAATATAATGGGCTATACATGGTTAATTTTTTAAATGTTTATAAAAAAACATTAATGGGCTATAAAATGTCCATTTCGTATACAAAAACTTAAATTGACTATATAAGTCGTCTATATTTCGTGCAAAGAATTTAATGAAATATACATCATCCATTTTTTATGCAAAAAATTTTTTTATGAAAAAAATTTAATGGGCTATGTATGCATCGTCAATTTTTCAAATTTTTATGAAAAAATTTAATGAACTATAAATAGTCCATTTCATATGAAAAAAACTAAAAACACTATACATCGTCTATTTTTCATGCAAAAAAATTAAATGGGCTATGCATACAAAATATAATGGGCTATACATGGTTAATTTTTTAAATTTTTATAAAAAAACATTAATGGGCTATAAAATGTCCATTTCGTATACAAAAACTTAAATGGACTATATAAGTCGTCTATATTTCGTGCAAAGAATTTAATGAAATATACATCATCCATTTTTTATGCAAAAAAATTTTTTATGAAAAAAATTTAATGGACTATACATCGTCAATTTTTCAAATTTTTATGAAAAAATTTAATGAACTATAAATCGTCCATTTCATATGCAAAAAACTAAAAACACTATACATCGTCTATTTTTCATGCAAAAAAATTAAATGGGCTTTGCATACAAAATATAATGGGCTATACATGGTTAATTTTTTAAATTTTTATAAAAAAACATTAATGGGCTATAAAATGTCCATTTCGTATACAAAAACTTAAATGGACTATACAAGTCGTCTATATTTCGTGCAAAGCATTTAATGAAATATACATCATCTATTTTTTATGCAAGAAAATTTTTTATGAAAAAAATTTAATGGACTATACATCGTCAATTTTTCAAATTTTTATGAAAAAATTTAATGAACTACATATGAAAAAAACTAAAAACACTATACATCGTCTATTTTTCATGCAAAAAAATTAAATGGGCTATGCATACAAAATATAATGGGCTATACATGGTTAATTTTTTAAATTTTTAGAAAAAAACATTAATGGGCTATAAAATGTCCATTTCGTATAGAAAAACTTAAATGGACTATATAAGTCGTCTATATTTCGTGCAAAGAATTTAATGAAATATACATCATCCATTTTTTATGCAAAAAATTTTTTTATTGAAAAAATTTAATGGGCTTATACATCGTCAATTTTTCAAATTTTTATGAAAAAATTTAATGAACTATAAGTCGTCCATTTCATATGCAAACAACTAAAAACACTATACATCGTCTATTTTTCATGCAAAAAAATTAAATGGGCTATGCATACAAAATATAATGGGCTATACATGGTTACTTTTTTCAATTTTTATAAAAAAACATTAATGGGCTATAAAATGTCCATTTCGTATGCAAAAACTTAAATGGACTATATAAGTCGTCTATATTTCGTGCAAAGAATTTAATGAAATATATATCATCCATTTTTTATGCAAAAAAATTTTTTATGAAAAAAATTTAATGGACTATACAAAACACTAAGCACTATACATCGTCTATTTTTCATGCAAAAAAATTAAATGGGCTATGCATACAAAATATAATGGGCTATACATGGTTAATTTTTTAAATTTTTATAAAAAAACATTAATGGGCTATAAAATGTCCATTTCGTATACAAAAACTTAAATGGACTATATAAGTCGTCTATATTTCGTGCAAAGAATTTAATGAAATATACATCATCCATTTTTTATGCAAAAAATTTTTTTATGAAAAAAATTTAATGGGCTATACATTGTCAATTTTTCAAATTTTTATGAAAAAATTTAATGAACTATAAATCATCCATTTCATATGCAAACAACTAAAAACACTATACATCGTCTATTTTTCATGCAAAAAAATTAAATGGGCTATGCATACAAAATATAATGGGCTATACATGGTTAATTTTTTAAATTTTTATAAAAAAACATTAATGGGCTATAAAATGTCCATTTCGTATACAAAACCTTAAATGGACTATAAAAGTCGTCTATATTTCGTGCAAAGAATTTAATGAAATATACATCATCCATTTTTTATGCAAAAAATTTTTTTATGAAAAAAATTTAATGGGCAATTTTTAAAATTTTTATGAAAAAATTTAATGAACTATAAATCGTCCATTTCATATGCAAACAACTAAAAAAACTATACATCGTCTATTTTTCATGCAAAAAAATTAAATGGGCTTTGCATACAAAATATAATGGGCTATACATGGTTAATTTTTTAAATTTTTATAAAAAAACATTAATGGGCTATAAAATGTCCAAAAAATTTTTTTATTGAAAAAATTTAATGGGCTATACATCGTCAATTTTTCAAATTTTTATGAAAAAATTTAATGAACTATAAATCGTCCATTTCATATGCAAACAACTAAAAACACTATACATCGTCTATTTTTCATGCAAAAAAATTAAATGGGCTTTGCATACAAAATATAATGGGCTATACATGGTTAATTTTTTAAATTTTTATAAAAAAACATTAATGGGCAATAAAATGTCCATTTCGTATACAAAAACTTAAATGGACTATATAAGTCGTCTATATTTCGTGCAAAGAATTTAATGAAATATACATCATCCATTTTTTATGCAAAAAAATTTTTTATGAAAAAAATTTAATGGGCTATACATCGTCAATTTTTCAAATTCTTATGAAAAAATTTAATGATTTATAAATCATCCATTTCATATGCAAACAACTAAAAACACTATACATCGTCTATTTTTCATGCAAAAAAATTAAATGCTTTGCATACAAAATGTAATGGGCTATACATGGTTAATTTTTTAAATTTTTATAAAAAAACATTAATGGGCTATAAAATGTCCATTTCGTATACAAAACCTTAAATGGACTATATAAGTCGTCTATATTTCGTGCAAAGAATTTAATGAAATATACATCATCCATTTTTTATGCAAAAAATTTTTTTATTGAAAAAATTTAATGGGCTATACATCGTCAATTTTTCAAGTTTTTATGAAAAAATTTAATGAACTATAAGTCGTCCATTTCATATGCAAACAACTAAAAAC
Source organism: Tachina fera (assembly GCA_905220375.1). Taxonomy (NCBI): domain Eukaryota; kingdom Metazoa; phylum Arthropoda; class Insecta; order Diptera; family Tachinidae; genus Tachina; species Tachina fera. The sequence continues at coordinate 32,786,686 of LR999967.1, read as the reverse complement.
ACTATACATCGTCTATTTTTCATGCAAAAAAATTAAATGGGCTATGCATACAAAATATAATGGGCTATACATGGTTAATTTTAAAATTTTTATAAAAAAACATTAATGGGCTATAAAATGTCCAGTTCGTATACAAAAACTTAAATGGACTATATAAGTCGTCTATATTTCGTGCAAAGAATTTAATGAAATATACATCATCCATTTTTTATGCAAAAAATTTTTTTATGAAAAAAATTTAATGGACTATACATCGTCAATTTTTCAAATTTTTATGAAAAAATTTAATGAACTATAAATAGTCCATTTCATATGAAAAAAACTAAAAACACTATACATCGTCTATTTTTCATGCAAAAAAATTAAATGGGCTTTGCATACAAAATATAATGGGCTATACATGGTTAATTTTTTAAATGTTTATAAAAAAACATTAATGGGCTATAAAATGTCCATTTCGTATACAAAAACTTAAATTGACTATATAAGTCGTCTATATTTCGTGCAAAGAATTTAATGAAATATACATCATCCATTTTTTATGCAAAAAATTTTTTTATGAAAAAAATTTAATGGGCTATGTATGCATCGTCAATTTTTCAAATTTTTATGAAAAAATTTAATGAACTATAAATAGTCCATTTCATATGAAAAAAACTAAAAACACTATACATCGTCTATTTTTCATGCAAAAAAATTAAATGGGCTATGCATACAAAATATAATGGGCTATACATGGTTAATTTTTTAAATTTTTATAAAAAAACATTAATGGGCTATAAAATGTCCATTTCGTATACAAAAACTTAAATGGACTATATAAGTCGTCTATATTTCGTGCAAAGAATTTAATGAAATATACATCATCCATTTTTTATGCAAAAAATTTTTTTATTGAAAAAATTTAATGAACTATAAGTCGTCCATTTCATATGCAAACAACTAAAAACACTATACATCGTCTATTTTTCATGCAAAAAAATTAAATGGGCTATGCATACAAAATATAATGGGCTATACATGGTTAATTTTTTCAATTTTTATAAAAAAACATTAATGGGCTATAAAATGTCCATTTCGTAGGCAAAAACTTAAATGGACTATATAAGTCGTCTATATTTCGTGCAAAGAATTTAATGAAATATATATCATCCATTTTTTATGCAAAAAAATTTTTTATGAAAAAAATTTAATGGACTATACAAAACACTAAACACTATACATCGTCTATTTTTCATGCAAAAAAATTAAATGGGCTATGCATACAAAATATAATGGGCTATACATGGTTAATTTTTTAAATTTTTATGAAAAAACATTAATGGGCTATAAAATGTCCATTTCGTATACAAAAACTTAAATGGACTATATAAGTCGTCTATATTTCGTGCAAAGAATTTAATGAAATATACATCATCCATTTTTTATGCAAAAAATTTTTTTATGAAAAAAATTTAACTAAATTACATCGTCAATTTTTAAAATTTTTATGAAAAAATTTAATGAACTGTAAATAGTCTATTTCATATGAAAAAAACTAAAAACACTATACATCGTCTATTTTTCATGCAAAAAATTAAATGGGCTATGCATACAAAATATAATGGGCTATACATGGTTAATTTTTTAAATTTTTATAAAAAAACATTAATGGGCTATAAAATGTGCATTTCGTACACAAAAACTTAAATGGACTATATAAGTCGTCTATATTTCGTGCAACGAATTTAATGAAATATACATCATCCATTTTTTATGCAAAAAAATTTTTTATGAAAAAAATTTAATGGACTATATATACATCGTCAATTTTTAAAATTTTTATGAAAAAATGTAATGAACTATAAATCGTCCATTTCATATGCAAACAACTAAAAACACTATAAATCGTCTATTTTTCGTGCAAAAAAATTAAATGGGCTTTGCATACAAAATATAATGGGCTATACATGGTTAATTTTTTAAATTTTTATAAAAAAACATTAATGGGCTATAAAATGTCCATTTCGTATACAAAAACTTAAATGGACTATATAAGTCGTCTATATTTCGTGCAAAGAATTTAATGAAATATACATCATCCATTTTTTATGCAAAAAAATTTTTTATGAAAAAAATTTAATGAACTATAAATCGTCCATTTCATATGCAAAAAACTAAAAACACTATACATCGTCTATTTTTCATGCAAAAAAATTAAATGGGCTTTGCATACAAAATATAATGGGCTATACATGGTTAATTTTTTAAATTTTTATAAAAAAACATTAATGGGCTATAAAATGTCCATTTCGTATACAAAAACTTAAATGGACCATACAAGTCGTCTATATTTCGTGCAAAGCATTTAATGAAATATACATCATCTATTTTTTATGCAAGAAAATTTTTTATGAAAAAAATTTAATGGACTATACATCGTCAATTTTTCAAATTTTTATGAAAAAATTTAATGAACTACATATGAAAAAAACTAAAAACACTATACATCGTCTATTTTTCATGCAAAAAAATTAAATGGGCTATGCATACAAAATATAATGGGCTATACATGGTTAATTTTTTAAATTTTTATAAAAAAACATTAATGGGCTATAAAATGTCCATTTCGTATACAAAAACTTAAATGGACTATATAAGTCGTCTATATTTCGTGCAAAGAATTTAATGAAATATACATCATCCATTTTTTATGCAAAAAAATTTTTTATGAAAAAAATTTAATGGAATATACATCGTCAATTTTTCAAATTTTTATGAAAAAATTTAATGAACTATAAATCGTCCATTTCATATGCAAAAAACTAAAAACACTATACATCGTCTATTTTTCATGCAAAAAAATTAAATGGGCTTTGCATACAAAATATAATGGGCTATACATGGTTAATTTTTTAAATTTTTATAAAAAAACATTAATGGGCTATAAAATGTCCATTTCGTATACAAAAACTTAAATGGACCATACAAGTCGTCTATATTTCGTGCAAAGCATTTAATGAAATATACATCATCTATTTTTTATGCAAGAAAATTTTTTATGAAAAAAATTTAATGGACTATACATCGTCAATTTTTCAAATTTTTATGAAAAAATTTAATGAACTACATATGAAAAAAACTAAAAACACTATACATCGTCTATTTTTCATGCAAAAAAATTAAATGGGCTATGCATACAAAATATAATGGGCTATACATGGTTAATTTTTTAAATTTTTATAAAAAAACATTAATGGGCTATAAAATGTCCATTTCGTATACAAAAACTTAAATGGACTATATAAGTCGTCTATATTTCGTGCAAAGAATTTAATGAAATATACATCATCCATTTTTTATGCAAAAAAATTTTTTATGAAAAAAATTTAATGGACTATACATCGTCAATTTTTCAAATTTTTATGAAAAAATTTAATGAACTATAAATCGTCCATTTCATATGCAAAAAACTAAAAACACTATACATCGTCTATTTTTCATGCAAAAAAATTAAATGGGCTTTGCATACAAAATATAATGGGCTATACATGGTTAATTTTTTAAATTTTTATAAAAAAACATTAATGGGCTATAAAATGTCCATTTCGTATACAAAAACTTAAATGGACCATACAAGTCGTCTATATTTCGTGCAAAGCATTTAATGAAATATACATCATCTATTTTTTATGCAAGAAAATTTTTTATGAAAAAAATTTAATGGACTATACATCGTCAATTTTTCAAATTTTTATGAAAAAATTTAATGAACTACATATGAAAAAAACTAAAAACACTATACATCGTCTATTTTTCATGCAAAAAAATTAAATGGGCTATGCATACAAAATATAATGGGCTATACATGGTTAATTTTTTAAATTTTTATAAAAAAACATTAATGGGCTATAAAATGTCCATTTCGTATACAAAAACTTAAATGGACTATATAAGTCGTCTATATTTCGTGCAAAGAATTTAATGAAATATACATCATCCATTTTTTATGCAAAAAAATTTTTTATGAAAAAAATTTAATGGACTATACATCGTCAATTTTTCAAATTTTTATGAAAAAATTTAATGAACTATAAATCGTCCATTTCATATGCAAAAAACTAAAAACACTATACATCGTCTATTTTTCATGCAAAAAAATTAAATGGGCTTTGCATACAAAATATAATGGGCTATACATGGTTAATTTTTTAAATTTTTATAAAAAAACATTAATGGGCTATAAAATGTCCATTTCGTATACAAAAACTTAAATGGACCATACAAGTCGTCTATATTTCGTGCAAAGCATTTAATGAAATATACATCATCTATTTTTTATGCAAGAAAATTTTTTATGAAAAAAATTTAATGGACTATACATCGTCAATTTTTCAAATTTTTATGAAAAAATTTAATGAACTACATATGAAAAAAACTAAAAACACTATACATCGTCTATTTTTCATGCAAAAAAATTAAATGGGCTATGCATACAAAATATAATGGGCTATACATGGTTAATTTTTTAAATTTTTATAAAAAAACATTAATGGGCTATAAAATGTCCATTTCGTATACAAAAACTTAAATGGACTATATAAGTCGTCTATATTTCGTGCAAAGAATTTAATGAAATATACATCATCCATTTTTTATGCAAAAAATTTTTTTATTGAAAAAATTTAATGGGCTTATACATCGTCAATTTTTCAAATTTTTATGAAAAAATTTAATGAACTTTAAGTCGTCCATTTCATATGCAAACAACTAAAAACACTATACATCGTCTATTTTTCATGCAAAAAAATTAAATGGGCTATGCATACAAAATATAATGGGCTATACATGGTTACTTTTTTCAATTTTTATAAAAAAACATTAATGGGCTATAAAATGTCCATTTCGTATGCAAAAACTTAAATGGACTATATAAGTCGTCTATATTTCGTGCAAAGAATTTAATGAAATATATATCATCCATTTTTTATGCAAAAAAATTTTTTATGAAAAAAATTTAATGGACTATACAAAACACTAAACACTATACATCGTCTATTTTTCATGCAAAAAAATTAAATGGGCTATGCATACAAAATATAATGGGCTATACATGGTTAATTTTTTAAATTTTTATAAAAAAACATTAATGGGCTATAAAATGTCCATTTCGTATACAAAAACTTAAATGGACTATATAAGTCGTCTATATTTTTCGTGCAAAGAATTTAATGAAATATACATCATCCATTTTTTATGCAAAAAATTTTTTTATGAAAAAAATTTAATGGGCTATACATCGTCAATTTTTAAAATTTGTATGAAAAAATTTAATGAACTATAAATCGTCCATTTCATATGCAAACAACTAAAAACACTATACATCGTCTATTTTTCATGCAAAAAAATTAAATGTGCTTTGCATACAAAATATAATGGGCTATACATGGTTAATTTTTTAAATTTTTATAAAAAAACATTATTGGGCTATAAAATGTCCATTTCGTATACAAAAACTTAAATGGACTACATAAGTCGTCTATATTTCGTGCAAAGAATTTTATGAAATATACATCATCCATTTTTTATGCAAAAAATTTTTTTATGAAAAAAATTTAATGGGCTATACATCGTCAATTTTTCAAATTTTTATGAAAAAATTTAATGAACTATAAATCGTCCATTTCATATGCAAAAAACTAAAAACACTATACATCGTCTATTTTTCATGCAAAAAATTTAAATGGGCTATGCATACAAAATATAATGGGCTATACATGGTTAATTTTTTAAATTCTTATAAAAAAACATTAATGGGCTATAAAATGTGCATTTCGTATACAAAAACTTAAATGGACTATATAAGTCGTCTATATTTCGTGCAAAGAATTTAATGAAATATACATCATCCATTTTTTATGCAAAAAAATTTTTTATGAAAAAAATTTAATGGACTACATATATACATCGTCAATTTTTAAAATTTTTATGAAAAAATGTAATGAACTATAAATCGTCCATTTCATATGCAAACAACTAAAAACACTATAAATCGTCTATTTTTCGTGCAAAAAAATTAAATGGGCTTTGCATACAAAATATAATGGGCTATACATGGTTAATTTTTTAAATTTTTATAAAAAAACATTAATGGGCTATAAAATGTCCATTTCGTATACAAAAACTTAAATGGACTATACAAGTCGTCTATATTTCGTGCAAAGAATTTAATGAAATATACATCATCTATTTTTTATGCAAGAAAATTTTTTATGAAAAAAATTTAATGGACTATACATTGTCAATTTTTAAAATTTTTATGAAAAAATTTAATGAACTATAAATAGTCCATTTCATATGAAAAAAACTAAAAACCCTATACATCGTCTATTTTTCATGCAAAAAAATTAAATGGGCTATGCATACAAAATATAATGGGCTATACATGGTTAATTTTTTAAATTTTTATAAAAAAACATTAATGGGCTATAAAATGTCCATTTCGTATACAAAAACTTAAATGGACTATATAAGTCGTCTATATTTCGTGCAAAGAATTTAATGAAATATACATCATCCATTTTTTATGCAAAAAAATTTTTTATGAAAAAAATTTAATGGACTATACATCGTCAATTTTTCAAATTTTTATGAAAAAATTTAATGAACTATAAATCGTCCATTTCATATAAAAAAAACTAAAAACACTATACATCGTCTATTTTTCATGCAAAAAAATTAAATGGGCTTTGCATACAAAATATAATGGGCTATACATGGTTAATTTTTTAAATTTTTATAAAAAAACATTAATGGGCTATAAAATGTCCATTTCGTATACAAAAACTTAAATGGACTATATAAGTCGTCTATATTTCGTGCAAAGAATTTAATGAAATATACATCATCCATTTTTTATGCAAAAAAATTTTTTATGAAAAAAATTTAATGGACTATACATGGTTAATTTTTTAAATTTTTATAAAAAAACATTAATGGGCTATAAAATGTCCATTTCGTATACAAAAACTTAAATGGACCATACAAGTCGTCTATATTTCGTGCAAAGCATTTAATGAAATATACATCATCTATTTTTTATGCAAGAAAATTTTTTATGAAAAAAATTTAATGGACTATACATCGTCAATTTTTCAAATTTTTATGAAAAAATTTAATGAACTACATATGAAAAAAACTAAAAACACTATACATCGTCTATTTTTCATGCAAAAAAATTAAATGGGCTATGCATACAAAATATAATGGGCTATACATGGTTAATTTTTTAAATTTTTATAAAAAAACATTAATGGGCTATAAAATGTCCATTTCGTATACAAAAACTTAAATGGACTATATAAGTCGTCTATATTTCGTGCAAAGAATTTAATGAAATATACATCATCCATTTTTTATGCAAAAAAATTTTTTATGAAAAAAATTTAATGGACTATACATCGTCAATTTTTCAAATTTTTATGAAAAAATTTAATGAACTATAAATCGTCCATTTCATATGCAAAAAACTAAAAACACTATACATCGTCTATTTTTCATGCAAAAAAATTAAATGGGCTTTGCATACAAAATATAATGGGCTATATATGGTTAATTTTTTAAATTTTTATAAAAAAACATTAATGGGCTATAAAATGTCCATTTCGTATACAAAAACTTAAATGGACCATACAAGTCGTCTATATTTCGTGCAAAGCATTTAATGAAATATACATCATCTATTTTTTATGCAAGAAAATTTTTTATGAAAAAAATTTAATGGACTATACATCGTAAATTTTTCAAATTTTTATGAAAAAATTTAATGAACTACATATGAAAAAAACTAAAAACACTATACATCGTCTATTTTTCATGCAAAAAAATTAAATGGGCTATGCATACAAAATATAATGGGCTATACATGGTTAATTTTTTAAATTTTTATAAAAAAACATTAATGGGCTATAAAATGTCCATTTCGTATACAAAAACTTAAATGGACTATATAAGTCGTCTATATTTCGTGCAAAGAATTTAATGAAATATACATCATCCATTTTTTATGCAAAAAATTTTTTTATTGAAAAAATTTAATGGGCTTATACATCGTCAATTTTTCAAATTTTTATGAAAAAATTTAATGAACTATAAGTCGTCCATTTCATATGCAAACAACTAAAAACACTATACATCGTCTATTTTTCATGCAAAAAAATTAAATGGGCTATGCATACAAAATATAATGGGCTATACATGGTTACTTTTTTCAATTTTTATAAAAAAACATTAATGGGCTATAAAATGTCCATTTCGTATGCAAAAACTTAAATGGACTATATAAGTCGTCTATATTTCGTGCAAAGAATTTAATGAAATATACATCATCCATTTTTTATGCAAAAAAATTTTTTATGAAAAAAATTTAATGGACTATACAAAACACTAAACACTATACATCGTCTATTTTTCATGCAAAAAAATTAAATGGGCTATGCATACAAAATATAATGGGCTATACATGGTTAATTTTTTAAATTTTTATAAAAAAACATTAATGGGCTATAAAATGTCCATTTCGTATACAAAAACTTAAATGGACTATATAAGTCGTCTATATTTTTCGTGCAAAGAATTTAATGAAATATACATCATCCATTTTTTATGCAAAAAATTTTTTTATGAAAAAAATTTAATGGGCTATACATCGTCAATTTTTAAAATTTGTATGAAAAAATTTAATGAACTATAAATCGTCCATTTCATATGCAAACAACTAAAAACACTATACATCGTCTATTTTTCATGCAAAAAAATTAAATGTGCTTTGCATACAAAATATAATGGGCTATACATGGTTAATTTTTTAAATTTTTATAAAAAAACATTATTGGGCTATAAAATGTCCATTTCGTATACAAAAACTTAAATGGACTACATAAGTCGTCTATATTTCGTGCAAAGAATTTTATGAAATATACATCATCCATTTTTTATGCAAAAAATTTTTTTATGAAAAAAATTTAATGGGCTATACATCGTCAATTTTTCAAATTTTTATGAAAAAATTTAATGAACTATAAATCGTCCATTTCATATGCAAAAAACTAAAAACACTATACATCGTCTATTTTTCATGCAAAAAATTTAAATGGGCTATGCATACAAAATATAATGGGCTATACATGGTTAATTTTTTAAATTCTTATAAAAAAACATTAATGGGCTATAAAATGTGCATTTCGTATACAAAAACTTAAATGGACTATATAAGTCGTCTATATTTCGTGCAAAGAATTTAATGAAATATACATCATCCATTTTTTATGCAAAAAAATTTTTTATGAAAAAAATTTAATGGACTATACATCGTCAATTTTTCAAATTTTTATGAAAAAATTTAATGAACTATAAATCGTCCATTTCATATGCAAAAAACTAAAAACACTATACATCGTCTATTTTTCATGCAAAAAAATTAAATGGGCTTTGCATACAAAATATAATGGGCTATACATGGTTAATTTTTTAAATTTTTATAAAAAAACATTAATGGGCTATAAAATGTCCATTTCGTATACAAAAACTTAAATGGACTATACAAGTCGTCTATATTTCGTGCAAAGCATTTAATGAAATATACATCATCTATTTTTTATGCAAGAAAATTTTTTATGAAAAAAATTTAATGGACTATACATCGTCAATTTTTCAAATTTTTATGAAAAAATTTAATGAACTACATATGAAAAAAACTAAAAACACTATACATCGTCTATTTTTCATGCAAAAAAATTAAATGGGCTATGCATACAAAATATAATGGGCTATACATGGTTAATTTTTTAAATTTTTATAAAAAAACATTAATGGGCTATAAAATGTCCATTTCGTATACAAAAACTTAAATGGACTATATAAGTCGTCTATATTTCGTGCAAAGAATTTAATGAAATATACATCATCCATTTTTTATGCAAAAAATTTTTTTATTGAAAAAATTTAATGGGCTTATACATCGTCAATTTTTCAAATTTTTATGAAAAAATTTAATGAACTATAAGTCGTCCATTTCATATGCAAACAACTAAAAACACTATACATCGTCTATTTTTCACGCAAAAAAATTAAATGGGCTATGCATACAAAATATAATGGGCTATACATGGTTACTTTTTTCAATTTTTATAAAAAAACATTAATGGGCTATAAAATGTCCATTTCGTATGCAAAAACTTAAATGGACTATATAAGTCGTCTATATTTCGTGCAAAGAATTTAATGAAATATATATCATCCATTTTTTATGCAAAAAAATTTTTTATGAAAAAAATTTAATGGACTATACAAAACACTAAACACTATACATCGTCTATTTTTCATGCAAAAAAATTAAATGGGCTATGCATACAAAATATAATGGGCTATACATGGTTAAGTTTTTAAATTTTTATAAAAAAACATTAATGGGCTATAAAATGTCCATTTCGTATACAAAAACTTAAATGGACTATATAAGTCGTCTATATTTTTCGTGCAAAGAATTTAATGAAATATACATCATCCATTTTTTATGCAAAAAATTTTTTTATGAAAAAAATTTAATGGGCTATACATCGTCAATTTTTAAAATTTGTATGAAAAAATTTAATGAACTATAAATCGTCCATTTCATATGCAAACAACTAAAAACACTATACATCGTCTATTTTTCATGCAAAAAAATTAAATGTGCTTTGCATACAAAATATAATGGGCTATACATGGTTAATTTTTTAAATTTTTATAAAAAAACATTATTGGGCTATAAAATGTCCATTTCGTATACAAAAACTTAAATGGACTACATAAGTCGTCTATATTTCGTGCAAAGAATTTTATGAAATATACATCATCCATTTTTTATGCAAAAAATTTTTTTATGAAAAAAATTTAATGGGCTATACATCGTCAATTTTTCAAATTTTTATGAAAAAATTTAATGAACTATAAATCGTCCATTTCATATGCAAAAAACTAAAAACACTATACATCGTCTATTTTTCATGCAAAAAAATTAAATGGGCTATGCATACAAAATATAATGGGCTATACATGGTTAAGTTTTTAAATTTTTATAAAAAAACATTAATGGGCTATAAAATGTCCATTTCGTATACAAAAACTTAAATGGACTACATAAGTCGTCTATATTTCGTGCAAAGAATTTTATGAAATATACATCATCCATTTTTTATGCAAAAAATTTTTTTATGAAAAAAATTTAATGGGCAATTTTTCAAATTTTTATGAAAAAATTTAATGAACTATAAATCGTCCATTTCATATGCAAACAACTAAAAAAACTATACATCGTCTATTTTTCATGCAAAAAAATTAAATGGGCTTTGCATACAAAATATAATGGGCTATACATGGTTAATTTTTTAAATTTTTATAAAAAAACATTAATGGGCTATAAAATGTCCATTTCGTATACAAAAACTTAAATGGACTATATAAGTCGTCTATATTTCGTGCAAAGAATTTAATGAAATATACATCATCCATTTTATATGCAAAAAAATTTTTTATGAAAAAGATTTAATGGACTATACATCGTCAATTTTTCAAATTTTTATGAAAAAATTTAATGAACTATAAATAGTCCATTTCATATGAAAAAAACTAAAAACACTATACATCGTCTATTTTTCATGCAAAAAAATTAAATGGGCTATGCATACAAAATATAATGGGCTATAAATGGTTAATTTTTTTAAATTTTTAGAAAAAACATTAATGGGCTATAAAATGTCCATTTCGTATACAAAAACTTAAATGGACTATATAAGTCGTCTTTATTTCGTGCAAAGAATTTAATGAAATATACATCATCCATTTTTTATGAAAAAAATTTAATGGACTATACATTGTCAATTTTTCAAATTTTTATGAAAAAATTTATTGAACTATAAATCGTCCATTTCATATGCAAAAAATTAAAAACACTATACATCGTCTATTTTTCATGCAAAAAAATTAAATGGGCTATGCATACAAAATATAATGGGCTATACATGGTTAATTTTTTAAATTTTTATAAAAAAACATTAATGGGCTATAAAATGTCCATTTCGTATACAAAAACTTAAATGGACTATATAAGTCGTCTATATTTCGTGCAAAGAATTTAATGAAATATACATCATCCATTTTTTATGCAAAAAATTTTTTTATGAAAAAAATTTAATGGGCTATACATCGTCAATTTTTCAAATTTTTATGAAAAAATTTAATGAACTATAAATCATCCATTTCATATGCAAACAACTAAAAACACTATACATCGTCTATTTTTCATGCAAAAAAATTAAATGGGCTATGCATACAAAATATAATGGGCTATACATGGTTAATTTTTTAAATTTTTAGAAAAAAACATTAATGGGCTATAAAATGTCCATTTCGTATACAAAAACTTAAATGGACTATATAAGTCGTCTATATTTCGTGCAAAGAATTTAATGAAATATACATCATCCATTTTTTATGCAAAAAATTTTTTTATGAAAAAAATTTAATGGGCTATACATCGTCAATTTTTCAAATTTTTATGAAAAAATTTAATGAACTATAAATAGTCCATTTCATATGAAAAAAACTAAAAACACTATACATCGTCTATTTTTCATGCAAAAAAATTAAATAGGCTTTGCATACAAAATGTAATGGGCTATACATGGTTAATTTTTTAAATTTTTATAAAAAAACATTAATGGGCTATAAAATGTCCATTTCGTATACAAAACCTTAAATGGACTATAAAAGTCGTCTATATTTCGTGCAAAGAATTTAATGAAATATACATCATCCATTTTTTATGCAAAAAATTTTTTTATGAAAAAAATTTAATGGGCAATTTTTCAAATTTTTATGAAAAAATTTAATGAACTATAAATCGTCCATTTCATATGCAAACAACTAAAAAAACTATACATCGTCTATTTTTCATGCAAAAAAATTAAATGGGCTTTGCATACAAAATATAATGGGCTATACATGGTTAATTTTTTAAATTTTTATAAAAAAACATTAATGGGCTATAAAATGTCCAAAAAAATTTTTTATTGAAAAAATTTAATAGGCTATACATCGTCAATTTTTCAAGTTTTTATGAAAAAATTTAATGAACTATAAGTCGTCCATTTCATATGCAAACAACTAAAAACACTATACATCGTCTATTTTTCATGCAAAAAAATTAAATGGGCTATGCATACAAAATATAATGGGCTATACATGGTTAATTTTTTAAATTTTTATAAAAAAACATTAATGGGCTATAAAATGTCCATTTCGTATACAAAAACTTAAATGGACTATATAAGTCGTCTATATTTCGTGCAAAGAATTTAATGAAATATACATCATCCATTTTATATGCAAAAAAATTTTTTATGAAAAAGATTTAATGGACTATACATCGTCAATTTTTCAAATTTTTATGAAAAAATTTGATGAACTATAAATAGTCCATTTCATATGAAAAAAACTAAAAACACTATACATCGTCTATTTTTCATGCAAAAAAATTAAATGGGCTTTGCATACAAAATATAATGGGCTATACATGGTTAATTTTTTAAATGTTTATAAAAAAACATTAATGGGCTATAAAATGTCCATTTCGTATACAAAAACTTAAATTGACTATATAAGTCGTCTATATTTCGTGCAAAGAATTTAATGAAATATACATCATCCATTTTTTATGCAAAAAATTTTTTTATTGAAAAAATTTAATTGGCTATGCATCGTCAATTTTTCAAGTTTTTATGAAAAAATTTAATGAACTATAAGTCGTCCATTTCATATGCAAACAACTAAAAACACTATACATCGTCTATTTTTCATGCAAAAAAATTAAATGGGCTATGCATACAAAATATAATGGGCTATACATGGTTAATTTTTTAAATTTTTATAAAAAAACATTAATGGGGTATAAAATGTCCATTTCGTATACAAAAACTTAAATGGACTATATAAGTCGTCTATATTTCGTGCAAAGAATTTAATGAAATATACATCATCCATTTTTTATGCAAAAAATTTTTTTATTGAAAAAATTTAATGAACTATAAGTCGTCCATTTCATATGCAAACAACTAAAAACACTATACATCGTCTATTTTTCATGCAAAAAAATTAAATGGGCTATGCATACAAAATATAATGGGCTATACATGGTTAATTTTTTCAATTTTTATAAAAAAACATTAATGGGCTATAAAATGTCCATTTCGTATGCAAAAACTTAAATGGACTATATAAGTCGTCTATATTTCGTGCAAAGAATTTAATGAAATATATATCATCCATTTTTTATGCAAAAAAATTTTTTATGAAAAAAATTTAATGGACTATACAAAACACTAAACACTATACATCGTCTATTTTTCATGCAAAAAAATTAAATGGGCTATGCATACAAAATATAATGGGCTATACATGGTTAATTTTTTAAATTTTTATGAAAAAACATTAATGGGCTATAAAATGTCCATTTCGTATACAAAAACTTAAATGGACTATATAAGTCGTCTATATTTCGTGCAAAGAATTTAATGAAATATACATCATCCATTTTTTATGCAAAAAATTTTTTTATGAAAAAAATTTAATGGGCAATTTTTCAAATTTTTATGAAAAAATTTAATGAACTATAAATCGTCCATTTCATATGCAAACAACTAAAAAAACTATACATCGTCTATTTTTCATGCAAAAAAATTAAATGGGCTTTGCATACAAAATATAATGGGCTATACATGGTTAATTTTTTAAATTTTTATAAAAAAACATTAATGGGCTATAAAATGTCCAAAAAATTTTTTTATTGAAAAAATTTAATGGGCTATACATCGTCAATTTTTCAAATTTTTATGAAAAAATTTAATGAACTATAAATAGTCCATTTCATATGAAAAAAACTAAAAACACTATACATCGTCTATTTTTCATGCAAAAAAATTAAATGGGCTTTGCATACAAAATATAATGGGCTATACATGGTTAATTTTTTAAATGTTTATAAAAAAACATTAATGGGCTATAAAATGTCCATTTCGTATACAAAAACTTAAATTGACTATATAAGTCGTCTATATTTCGTGCAAAGAATTTAATAAAATATACATCATCCATTTTTTATGCAAAAAATTTTTTTATGAAAAAAATTTAATGGGCTATGTATGCATCGTCAATTTTTCAAGTTTTTATGAAAAAATTTAATGAACTATAGTCGTCCATTTCATATGCAAACAACTAAAAACACTATACATCGTCTATTTTTCATGCAAAAAAATTAAATGGGCTATGCATACAAAATATAATGGGCTATACATGGTTAATTTTTTAAATTTTTATAAAAAAACATTAATGGGGTATAAAATGTCCATTTCGTATACAAAAACTTAAATGGACTATATAAGTCGTCTATATTTCGTGCAAAGAATTTAATGAAATATACATCATCCATTTTTTATGCAAAAAATTTTTTTATTGAAAAAATTTAATGAACTATAAGTCGTCCATTTCATATGCAAACAACTAAAAACACTATACATCGTCTATTTTTCATGCAAAAAAATTAAATGGGCTATGCATACAAAATATAATAGGCTATACATGGTTAATTTTTTCAATTTTTATAAAAAAACATTAATGGGCTATAAAATGTCCATTTCGTATGCAAAAACTTAAATGGACTATATAAGTCGTCTATATTTCGTGCAAAGAATTTAATGAAATATATATCATCCATTTTTTATGCAAAAAAATTTTTTATGAAAAAAATTTAATGGACTATACAAAACACTAAACACTATACGTCGTCTATTTTTCATGCAAAAAAATTAAATGGGCTATGCATACAAAATATAATGGGCTATACATGGTTAATTTTTTAAATTTTTATGAAAAAACATTAATGGGCTATAAAATGTCCATTTCGTATACAAAAACTTAAATGGACTATATAAGTCGTCTATATTTCGTGCAAAGAATTTATTGAAATATACATCATCCATTTTTTATGCAAAAAAATTTTTTATGAAAAAAATTTAATGGACTATATATACATCGTCAATTTTTAAAATTTTTATGAAAAAAAGTAATGAACTATAAATCGTCCATTTCATATGCAAACAACCAAAAACACTATAAATCGTCTATTTTTCGTGCAAAAAAATTAAATGGGCTTTGCATACAAAATATAATGGGCTATACATGGTTAATTTTTTAAATTTTTATAAAAAAACATTAATGGGCTATAAAATGTCCATTTCGTATACAAAAACTTAAATGGACTATACAAGTCGTCTATATTTCGTGCAAAGAATTTAATGAAATATACATCATCTATTTTTTATGCAAGAAAATTTGTTATGAAAAAAATTTAATGGACTATACATCGTCAATTTTTAAAATTTTTATGAAAAAATTTAATGAACTATAAATAGTCCATTTCATATGAAAAAAACTAAAAACCCTATACATCGTCTATTTTTCATGCAAAAAATTAAATGGGCTATGCATACAAAATATAATGGGCTATACATGGTTAATTTTTTAAATTTTTATAAAAAAACATTAATGGGCTATAAAATGTCCATTTCGTATACAAAAACTTAAATGGACTATACAAGTCGTCTATATTTCGTGCAAAGAATTTAATGAAATATACATCATCTATTTTTTATGCAAGAAAATTTTTTATGAAAAAAATTTAATGGACTATACATCGTCAATTTTTCAAATTTTTATGAAAAAATTTAATGAACTATAAATCGTCCATTTCATATGCAAAAAACTAAAAGCACTATACATCGTCTATTTTTCATGCAAAAAAATTAAATGGGCTTTGCATACAAAATATAATGGGCTATACATGGTTAATTTTTTAAATTTTTATAAAAAAACATTAATGGGCTATAAAATGTCCATTTCGTATACAAAAACTTAAATGGACTATACAAGTCGTCTATATTTCGTGCAAAGAATTTAATGAAATATACATCATCTATTTTTTATGCAAGAAAATTTTTTATGAAAAAAATTTAATGGACTATACATCGTCAATTTTTCAAATTTTTATGAAAAAATTTAATGAACTACATATGAAAAAAACTAAAAACACTATACATCGTCTATTTTTCATGCAAAAAAATTAAATGGGCTATGCATACAAAATATAATGGGCTATACATGGTTAATTTTTTAAATTTTTATAAAAAAACATTAATGGGCTATAAAATGTCCATTTCGTATACAAAAACTTAAATGGACTATATAAGTCGTCTATATTTCGTGCAAAGAATTTAATGAAATATACATCATCCATTTTTTATGCAAAAAATTTTTTTATTGAAAAAATTTAATGGGCTTATACATCGTCAATTTTTCAAATTTTTATGAAAAAATTTAATGAACTATAAATAGTCCATTTCATATGCAAACAACTAAAAACACTATACATCGTCTATTTTTCATGCAAAAAAATTAAATGGGCTATGCATACAAAATATAATGGGCTATACATGGTTAATTTTTTAAATTTTTATAAAAAAACATTAATGGGCTATAAAATGTCCATTTCGTATACAAAAACTTAAATGGACTATATAAGTCGTCTATATTTCGTGCAAAGAATTTAATGAAATATACATCATCTATTTTTTATGCAAGAAAGTTTTTTATGAAAAATATTTTTCAATTTTTCAAATTTTTATGAAAAAATTTAATGAACTATAAATACTCCATTTCATATGAAAAAACTAAAAACACTATACATCGTCTATTTTTCATGCAAAAAAATTAAATGGGCTATGCATACAAAATATAATGGGCTATACATGGTTAATTTGTTAAATTTTTATAAAAAAACATTAATGGGCTATAAAATGTCCATTTCGTATACAAAAACTTAAATGGACTATATAAGTCGTCTATATTTCGTGCAAAGAATTTAATGAAATATACATCATCTATTTTTTATGCAAGAAAATTTTTTATGAAAAAAATTTTATGGACTATACATCGTCAATTTTTCAAATTTTTATGAAAAAATTTAATGAACTATAAATAGTCCATTTCATATGAAAAAAACTAAAAACACTATACATTGTCTATTTTTCATGCAAAAAAAATAAATGGGCTATGCATACAAAATATAATGGGCTATACATGGTTAATTTTTTTAATTTTTATAAAAAAACATTAGTGGGCTATAAAATGTCCATTTCGTATACAAAAACTTAAATGGACTATATAAGTCGTCTATATTTCGTGCAAAGAATTTAATGAAATATACATCATCTATTTTTTATGCAAGAAAATTTTTTATGAAAAAAATTTAATGGACTATACATCGTCAATTTTTCAAATTTTTACAAAAAAATTTAATGAACTATAAATCGTCCATTTCATATGCAAAAAACTAAAAACACTATACATCGTCTATTTTTCATGCAAAAAATTTAAATGGGCTATGCATACAAAATATAATGGGCTATACATGGTTAATTTGTTAAATTTTTATAAAAAAACATTAATGGGCTATAAAATGTCCATTTCGTATACAAAAACTTAAATGGACTATATAAGTCGTCTATATTTCGTGCAAAGAATTTAATGAAATATACATCATCCATTTTTTATGCAAAAAATTTTTTTATGAAAAATATTTTTCAATTTTTCAAATTTTTATGAAAAAATTTAATGAACTATAAATAGTCCATTTCATATGAAAAAACTAAAAACACTATACATCGTCTATTTTTCATGCAAAAAAATTAAATGGGCTATGCATACAAAATATAATGGGCTATACATGGTTAATTTGTTAAATTTTTATAAAAAAACATTAATGGGCTATAAAATGTCCATTTCGTATACAAAAACTTAAATGGACTATATAAGTCGTCTATATTTCGTGCAAAGAATTTAATGAAATATACATCATCCATTTTTTATGCAAAAAATTTTTTTATGAAAAATATTTTTCAATTTTTAAAATTTTTATGAAAAAATTTAATGAACTATAAATAGTCCATTTCATATGAAAAAACTAAAAACACTATACATCGTCTATTTTTCATGCAAAAAAATTAAATGGGCTATGCATACAAAATATAATGGGCTATACATGGTTAATTTTTTAAATTTTTATAAAAAAACATTAATGGGCTATAAAATGTCCATTTCGTATACAAAAACTTAAATGGACTATATAAGTCGTCTATATTTCGTGCAAAGAATTTAATGAAATATACATCATCTATTTTTTATGCAAGAAAATTTTTTATGAAAAAAATTTTATGGACTATACATCGTCAATTTTTCAAATTTTTATGAAAAAATTTAATGAACTATAAATAGTCCATTTCATATGAAAAAAACTAAAAACACTATACATCGTCTATTTTTCATGCAAAAAAATTAAATGGGCTATGCATACAAAATATAATGGGCTATACATGGTTAATTTTTTAAATTTTTATAAAAAAACATTAATGGGCTATAAAATGTCCATTTCGTATACAAAAACTTAAATGGACTATATAAGTCGTCTATATTTCGTGCAAAGAATTTAATGAAATATACATCATCTATTTTTTATGCAAGAAAATTTTTTTGAAAAAAATTTAATGGACTATATATACATCGTCAATTTTTCAAGTTTTTATGAAAAAATTTAATGAACTATAAATCGTCCATTTCATATGAAAAAAACTAAAAACACTATACATCGTCTATTTTTCATGCAAAAAAATTAAATGGGCTATGCATACAAAATGTAATGGGCTATACATGGTTAATTTTTTAAATTTTTAGAAAAAAACATTAATGGGCTATAAAATGTCCATTTCGTATAGAAAAACTTAAATGGACTATATAAGTCGTCTATATTTCGTGCAAAGAATTTAATGAAATATACATCATCCATTTTTTATGCAAGAAAATTTTTTATGAAAAAAATTTAATGGACTATACATCGTCAATTTTTCAAATTTTTATGAAAAAATTTAATGAACCATAAATAGTCCATTTCATATGAAAAAAACTAAAAACACTATACATTGTCTATTTTTCATGCAAAAAAATTAAATGGGCTATGCATACAAAATATAATGGGCTATACATGGTTAATTTTTTTAATTTTTATAAAAAAACATTAGTGGGCTATAAAATGTCCATTTCGTATACAAAAACTTAAATGGACTATATAAGTCGTCTATATTTCGTGCAAAGAATTTAATGAAATATACATCATCTATTTTTTATGCAAGAAAATTTTTTATGAAAAAAATTTAATAGACTATACATCGTCAATTTTTCAAATTTTTATGAAAAAATTTAATGAACTATAAATCGTCCATTTCATATGCAAAAAACTAAAAACACTATACATCGTCTATTTTTCATGCAAAAAATTTAAATGGGCTATGCATACAAAATATAATGGGCTATACATGGTTAATTTTTTAAATTCTTATAAAAAAACATTAATGGGCTATAAAATGTCCATTTCGTATACAAAAACTTAAATGGACTATATAAGTCGTCTATATTTCGTGCAAAGAATTTAATGAATAATACATCATCCATTTTTTATGCAAAAAATTTTTTTATGAAAAAAATTTAATGGACTAAACATCGTCAATTTTTCAAATTTTTATGAAAAAATTTAATGAACTATAAATCGTCCATTTCATATGCAAACAACTAAAAACACTATACATCGTCTATTTTTCATGCAAAAAAATTAAATGGGCTTTGCATACAAAATATAATGAACTATACATGGTTAATTTTTTAAATTTGTATAAAAAAACATTAATGGGCTATAAAATGTCCATTTCGTATACAAAAACTTAAATGGACTATATAAGTCGTCTATATTTCGTGCAAAGAATTTAATGAAATATACATCATCCATTTTTTATGCAAAAAAATTTTTTATGAAAAAAATTTAATGGACTATACATCGTCAATTTTTCACATTTTTATGAAAAAATTTAATGAACTATAAATCGTCCATTTCATATGCAAAAAACTAAAAACACTATACATCGTCTATTTTTCATGCAAAAAATTTAAATGGGCTATGCATACAAAATATAATGGGCTATACATGGTTAATTTTTTAAATTCTTATAAAAAAACATTAATGGGCTATAAAATGTCCATTTCGTATACAAAAACTTAAATGGACTATATAAGTCGTCTATATTTCGTGCAAAGAATTTAATGAATAATACATCATCCATTTTTTATGCAAAAAATTTTTTTATGAAAAAAATTTAATGGACTAAACATCGTCAATTTTTCAAATTTTTATGAAAAAATTTAATGAACTATAAATCGTCCATTTCATATGCAAACAACTAAAAACACTATACATCGTCTATTTTTCATGCAAAAAAATTAAATGGGCTTTGCATACAAAATATAATGAACTATACATGGTTAATTTTTTAAATTTTTATAAAAAAACATTAATGGGCTATAAAATGTCCATTTCGTATACAAAAACTTAAATGGACTATATAAGTCGTCTATATTTCGTGCAAAGAATTTAATGAAATATACATCATCCATTTTTTATGCAAAAAAATTTTTTATGAAAAAAATTTAATGGACTATACATCGTCAATTTTTCAAATTTTTATGAAAAAATTTAATGAACTATAAATCGTCCATTTCATATGCAAAAAACTAAAAACACTATACATCGTCTATTTTTCATGCAAAAAATTTAAATGGGCTATGCATACAAAATATAATGGGCTATACATGGTTAATTTTTTAAATTCTTATAAAAAAACATTAATGGGCTATAAAATGTCCATTTCGTATACAAAAACTTAAATGGACTATATAAGTCGTCTATATTTCGTGCAAAGAATTTAATGAAATATACATCATCCATTTTTTATGCAAAAAAATTTTTTATGAAAAAAATTTAATCGTCATTTTTCAAATTTGTATGAAAAAATTTAATGAACTATAAATCGTCCATTTCATATGCAAAAAACTAAAAACACTATACATCGTCTATTTTTCATGCAAAAAAATTAAATGGGCTATGTATACAAAATATAATGGGCTATACATGGTTAATTTTTTAAATTTTTAGAAAAAAACATTAATGGGCTATAAAATGTCCATTTCGTATACAAAAACTTAAATGGACTATATAAGTCGTCTATATTTCATGCAAAGAATTTAATGAAATATACATCATCCATTTTTTATGGAAAAAATTTTTTTATGAAAAAAATTTAATGAGCTATACATCGTCAATTTTTAAAATTTTTATGAAAAAATTTAATGAACTATAAATCGTCCATTTCATATGCAAACAACTAAAAACACTATACATCGTCTATTTTTCATGCAAAAAAATTAAATGGGCTTTGCATACAAAATATAATGAACTATACATGGTTAATTTTTTAAATTTTTATAAAAAAACATTAATGGGCTATAAAATGTCCATTTCGTATACAAAAACTTAAATGGACTATATAAGTCGTCTATATTTCGTGCAAAGAATTTAATGAAATATACATCATCCATTTTTTATGCAAAAAAATTTTTTATGAAAAAAATTTAATGGACTATACATCGTCAATTTTTCAAATTTTTATGAAAAAATTTAATGAACTATAAATCGTCCATTTCATATGCAAAAAACTAAAAACACTATACATCGTCTATTTTTCATGCAAAAAATTTAAATGGGCTATGCATACAAAATATAATGGGATATACATGGTTAATTTTTTAAATTCTTATAAAAAAACATTAATGGGCTATAAAATGTCCATTTCGTATACAAAAACTTAAATGGACTATATAAGTCGTCTATATTTCGTGCAAAGAATTTAATGAAATATACATCATCCATTTTTTATGCAAAAAAATTTTTTATGAAAAAAATTTAATCGTCATTTTTCAAATTTGTATGAAAAAATTTAATGAACTATAAATCGTCCATTTCATATGCAAACAACTAAAAACACTATACATCGTCTATTTTTCATGCAAAAAAATTAAATGGGCTTTGCGTACAAAATATAATGGGCTATACATGGTTAATTTTTTAAATTTTTATAAAAAGACATTAATGGGCTATAAAATGTCCATTTCGTATACAAAAACTTAAATGGACTATATAAGTCGTCTATATTTCGTGCAAAGAATTTAATGAAATATACATCATCCATTTTTTATGGAAAAAATTTTTTTATGAAAAAAATTTAATGACGTAAATTTTTAAAATTTTTATGAAAAAATTTAATGAACTATAAATAGTCCATTTCATATGCAAACAACTAAAAACACTATACATCGTCTATTTTTCATGCAAAAAAATTAAATGGGCTATGCATACAAAATAAAATGGGCTATAAATGGTTAATTTTTTAAATTTTTAGAAAAAACATTAATGGGCTATAAAATGTCCATTTCGTATACAAAAACTTAAATGGACTATATAAGTCGTCTTTATTTCGTGCAAAGAATTTAATGAAATATACATCATCTATTTTTTATGAAAAAAATTTAATGGACTTAAATTGTCAATTTGTAAAATTTTTATGAAAAAATTTATTGAACTATAAATCGTCCATTTCATATGCAAAAAACTAAAAACACTATACATCGTCTATTTTTCATGCAAAAAAATTAAATGGGCTATGCATACAAAATATAATGGGCTAAACATGGTTAATTTTTTAAATTTTTATAAAAAAACATTAATGGGCTATAAAATGTCCATTTCGTATACAAAAACTTAAATGGACTATATAAGTCGTCTATATTTCGTGCAAAGAATTTAATGAAATATACATCATCCATTTTTTATGCAAAAATTTTTTTTATGAAAAAAAATTTAATGGGCTATTATACATCGTAAATTTTTCAAATTTTTATGAAAAAATTTAATGAACTATAAATCGTCCATTTCATATGCAAACAACTAAAAACACTATACATCGTCTATTTTTCATGCAAAAAATTAAATGGGCTTTGCATACAAAATATAATGGGCTATACATGGTTAATTTTTTAAATTTTTATAAAAAAACATTAATGGGCTATAAAATGTCCATTTCGTATACAAAAACTTAAATGGACTATATAAGTCGTCTATATTTCGTGCAAAGAATTTAATGAAATATACATCATCCATTTTTTATGGAAAAAATTTTTTTATGAAAAAAATTTAATGGGCTATACATCGTCAATTTTTCAAATTTAATGGGCTATACATCGTCAATTTTTCAAATTTTTATGAAAAAATTTAATGAACTATAAATCGTCCATTTCATATGCAAACAACTAAAAACACTATACATCGTCTATTTTTCATGCAAAAAAATTAAATGGGCTATGCATACAAAATATATGGGCTATACATGGTTAATTTTTTAAATTTTTATAAAAAAACATTAATGGGCTATAAAATGTCCATTTCGTATACAAAAACTTAAATGGACTATATAAGTCGTCTTTATTTCGTGCAAAGAATTTAATGAAATATACATCATCAATTTTTTATGAAAAAAATTTAATGGGCTATACATCGTCAATTTTTAAAATTTTTATGAAAAAATTTAATGAACTATAAATCGTCCATTTCATATGCAAACAACTAAAAACACTATACATCGTCTATTTTACATGCAAAAAAATTAAATGGGCTATGTATACAAAATATAATGGGCTATACATGGTTAATTTTTTAAATTTTTAGAAAAGAACATTAATGGGCTACAAAATGTCCATTTTGTATAGAAAAACTTAAATGGACTATATAAGTCGTCTATATTTCGTGCAAAGAATTTAATGAAATATACATCATCCATTTTTTTTGCAAAAAACTTTTTTATGAAAAAAATTTAATGGGCTATACATCGTCAATTTTTAAAATTTTTATGAAAAAATTTAATGAACTATAAATCGTCCATTTCATATGCAAACAACTAAAAACACTATACATCGTCTATTTTTCATGCAAAAAAATTAAATGGGCTATGCATACAAAATATAATGGGCTATACATGGTTAATTTTTTAAATTTTTATAAAAAAACATTAATGGGCTATAAAATGTCCATTTCGTATACAAAAACTTAAATGGACTATATAAGTCGTCTATATTTCGTGCAAAGAATTTAATGAAATATACATCATCCATTTTTTATGCAAAAATTTTTTTATGAAAAAAATTTAATGGGCTATACATCGTCAATTTTTCAAATTTTTATGAAAAAATTTAATGAACTATAAATCGTCCATTTCATATGCAAACAACTAAAAACACTATACATCGTCTATTTTTCATGCAAAAAAATTAAATGGGCTATGCATACAAAATATAATGGGCTATACATGGTTAATTTTTTAAATTTTTATAAAAAAACATTAATGGGCTATAAAATGTCCATTTCGTATACAAAAACTTAAATGGACTATATAAGTCGTCTATATTTCGTGCAAAGAATTTAATGAAATATACATCATCCATTTTTTATGGAAAAAATTTTTTTATGAAAAAAATTTAATGACGTAAATTTTTAAAATTTTTATGAAAAAATTTAATGAACTATAAATAGTCCATTTCATATGCAAACAACTAAAAACACTATACATCGTCTATTTTTCATGCAAAAAAATTAAATGGGCTATGCATACAAAATAAAATGGGCTATAAATGGTTAATTTTTTAAATTTTTAGAAAAAACATTAATGGGCTATAAAATGTCCATTTCGTATACAAAAACTTAAATGGACTATATAAGTCGTCTTTATTTCGTGCAAAGAATTTAATGAAATATACATCATCTATTTTTTATGAAAAAAATTTAATGGACTTAAATTGTCAATTTGTAAAATTTTTATGAAAAAATTTATTGAACTATAAATCGTCCATTTCATATGCAAAAAACTAAAAACACTATACATCGTCTATTTTTCATGCAAAAAAATTAAATGGGCTATGCATACAAAATATAATGGGCTAAACATGGTTAATTTTTTAAATTTTTATAAAAAAACATTAATGGGCTATAAAATGTCCATTTCGTATACAAAAACTTAAATGGACTATATAAGTCGTCTATATTTCGTGCAAAGAATTTAATGAAATATACATCATCCATTTTTTATGCAAAAATTTTTTTTATGAAAAAAAATTTAATGGGCTATTATACATCGTAAATTTTTCAAATTTTTATGAAAAAATTTAATGAACTATAAATCGTCCATTTCATATGCAAACAACTAAAAACACTATACATCGTCTATTTTTCATGCAAAAAATTAAATGGGCTTTGCATACAAAATATAATGGGCTATACATGGTTAATTTTTTAAATTTTTATAAAAAAACATTAATGGGCTATAAAATGTCCATTTCGTATACAAAAACTTAAATGGACTATATAAGTCGTCTATATTTCGTGCAAAGAATTTAATGAAATATACATCATCCATTTTTTATGGAAAAAATTTTTTTATGAAAAAAATTTAATGGGCTATACATCGTCAATTTTTCAAATTTAATGGGCTATACATCGTCAATTTTTCAAATTTTTATGAAAAAATTTAATGAACTATAAATCGTCCATTTCATATGCAAACAACTAAAAACACTATACATCGTCTATTTTTCATGCAAAAAAATTAAATGGGCTATGCATACAAAATATAATGGGCTATACATGGTTAATTTTTTAAATTTTTATAAAAAAACATTAATGGGCTATAAAATGTCCATTTCGTATACAAAAACTTAAATGGACTATATAAGTCGTCTTTATTTCGTGCAAAGAATTTAATGAAATATACATCATCAATTTTTTATGAAAAAAATTTAATGGGCTATACATCGTCAATTTTTAAAATTTTTATGAAAAAATTTAATGAACTATAAATCGTCCATTTCATATGCAAACAACTAAAAACACTATACATCGTCTATTTTACATGCAAAAAAATTAAATGGGCTATGTATACAAAATATAATGGGCTATACATGGTTAATTTTTTAAATTTTTAGAAAAGAACATTAATGGGCTACAAAATGTCCATTTTGTATAGAAAAACTTAAATGGACTATATAAGTCGTCTATATTTCGTGCAAAGAATTTAATGAAATATACATCATCCATTTTTTTTGCAAAAAACTTTTTTATGAAAAAAATTTAATGGGCTATACATCGTCAATTTTTAAAATTTTTATGAAAAAATTTAATGAACTATAAATCGTCCATTTCATATGCAAACAACTAAAAACACTATACATCGTCTATTTTTCATGCAAAAAAATTAAATGGGCTATGCATACAAAATATAATGGGCTATACATGGTTAATTTTTTAAATTTTTATAAAAAAACATTAATGGGCTATAAAATGTCCATTTCGTATACAAAAACTTAAATGGACTATATAAGTCGTCTATATTTCGTGCAAAGAATTTAATGAAATATACATCATCCATTTTTTATGCAAAAATTTTTTTATGAAAAAAATTTAATGGGCTATACATCGTCAATTTTTCAAATTTTTATGAAAAAATTTAATGAACTATAAATCGTCCATTTCATATGCAAACAACTAAAAACACTATACATCGTCTATTTTTCATGCAAAAAAATTAAATGGGCTATGCATACAAAATATAATGGGCTATACATGGTTAATTTTTTAAATTTTTATAAAAAAACATTAATGGGCTATAAAATGTCCATTTCGTATACAAAACCTTAAATGGACTATATAAGTCGTCTATATTTCGTGCAAAGAATTTAATGAAATATACATCATCCATTTTTTATGCAAAAAATTTTTTTATGAAAAAAATTTAATGGGCAATTTTTAAAATTTTTATGAAAAAATTTAATGAACTATAAATCGTCCATTTCATATGCAAACAACTAAAAAAAACTATACATCGTCTATTTTTCATGCAAAAAAATTAAATGGGCTTTGCATACAAAATATAATGGGCTATACATGGTTAATTTTTTAAATTCTTATAAAAAAACATTAATGGGCTATAAAATGTCCATTTCGTATACAAAAACTTAAATGGACTATATAAGTCGTCTATATTTCGTGCAAAGAATTTAATGAAATATACATCATCCATTTTTTATGCAAAAAATTTTTTTATGAAAAAAATTTAATGGGCTATACATCGTCAATTTTTCAAATTTAATGGGCTATACATCGTCAATTTTTAAAATTTTTATGAAAAAATTTAATGAACTATAAATCGTCCATTTCATATGCAAACAACTAAAAACACTATACATCGTCTATTTTTCATGCAAAAAAATTAAATGGGCTATGCATACAAAATATAATGGGCTATACATGGTTAATTTTTTAAATTTTTATAAAAAAACATTAATGGGCTATAAAATGTCCATTTCGTATACAAAAACTTAAATGGACTATATAAGTCGTCTTTATTTCGTGCAAAGAATTTAATGAAATATACATCATCAATTTTTTATGAAAAAAATTTAATGGGCTATACATCGTCAATTTTTAAAATTTTTATGAAAAAATTTAATGAACTATAAATCGTCCATTTCATATGCAAACAACTAAAAACACTATACATCGTCTATTTTTCATGCAAAAAAATTAAATGGGCTATGTATACAAAATATAATGGGCTATACATGGTTAATTTTTTAAATTTTTAGAAAAAAACATTAATGGGCTATAAAATGTCCATTTCGTATAGAAAAACTTAAATGGACTATATAAGTCGTCTATATTTCGTGCAAAGAATTTAATGAAATATACATCATCCATTTTTTATGCAAAAAACTTTTTTATGAAAAAAATTTAATGGGCTATACATCGTCAATTTTTAAAATTTTTATGAAAAAATTTAATGAACTATAAATCGTCCATTTCATATGCAAACAACTAAAAACACTATACATCGTCTATTTTTCATGCAAAAAAATTAAATGGGCTTTGCATACAAAATATAATGGGCTATACATGGTTAATTTTTTAAATTTTTATAAAAAAACATTAATGGGCTATAAAATGTCCATTTCGTATACAAAACCTTAAATGGACTATATAAGTCGTCTATATTTCGTGCAAAGAATTTAATGAAATATACATCATCCATTTTTTATGCAAAAAATTTTTTTATGAAAAAAATTTAATGGGCAATTTTTCAAATTTTTATGAAAAAATTTAATGAACTATAAATCGTCCATTTCATATGCAAACAACTAAAAAAACTATACATCGTCTATTTTTCATGCAAAAAAATTAAATGGGCTTTGCATACAAAATATAATGGGCTATACATGGTTAATTTTTTAAATTCTTATAAAAAAACATTAATGGGCTATAAAATGTCCATTTCGTATACAAAAACTTAAATGGACTATATAAGTCGTCTATATTTCGTGCAAAGAATTTAATGAAATATACATCATCCATTTTTTATGCAAAAAATTTTTTTATGAAAAAAATTTAATGGGCTATACATCGTCAATTTTTCAAATTTAATGGGCTATACATCGTCAATTTTTCAAATTTTTATGAAAAAATTTAATGAACTATAAATCGTCCATTTCATATGCACCCAACTAAAAACACTATACATCGTCTATTTTTCATGCAAAAAAATTAAATGGGCTATGCATACAAAATATAATGGGCTATACATGGTTAATTTTTTAAATTCTTATAAAAAAACATTAATGGGCTATAAAATGTCCATTTCGTATACAAAAACTTAAATGGACTATATAAGTCGTGTATATTTCGTGCAAAGAATTTAATGAATAATACATCATCCATTTTTTATGCAAAAAATTTTTTTATGAAAAAAATTTAATGGGCTATACATCGTCAATTTTTCAAATTTTTATGAAAAAATTTAATGAACTATAAATCGTCCATTTCATATGCAAACAACTAAAAACACTATACATCGTCTATTTTTCATGCAAAAAAATTAAATGGGCTTTGCATACAAAATATAATGAACTATACATGGTTAATTTTTTAAATTTTTATAAAAAAACATTAATGGGCTATAAAATGTCCATTTCGTATACAAAAACTTAAATGGACTATATAAGTCGTCTATATTTCGTGCAAAGAATTTAATGAAATATACATCATCCATTTTTTATGCAAAAAAATTTTTTATGAAAAAAATTTAATGGACTATACATCGTTAATTTTTCAAATTTTTATGAAAAAATTTAATGAACTATAAATCGTCCATTTCATATGCAAAAAACTAAAAACACTATACATCGTCTATTTTTCATGCAAAAAATTTAAATGGGCTATGCATACAAAATATAATGGGCTATACATGGTTAATTTTTTAAATTCTTATAAAAAAACATTAATGGGCTATAAAATGTCCATTTCGTATACAAAAACTTAAATGGACTATATAAGTCGTCTATATTTCGTGCAAAGAATTTAATGAAATATACATCATCCATTTTTTATGCAAAAAAATTTTTTATGAAAAAAATTTAATCATTTTTCAAATTTGTATGAAAAAATTTAATGAACTATAAATCGTCCATTTCATATGCAAACAACTAAAAACACTATACATCGTCTATTTTTCATGCAAAAAAATTAAATGGGCTTTGCGTACAAAATATAATGGGCTATACATGGTTAATTTTTTAAATTTTTATAAAAAGACATTAATGGGCTATAAAATGTCCATTTCGTATACAAAAACTTAAATGGACTATATAAGTCGTCTATATTTCGTGCAAAGAATTTAATGAAATATACATCATCCATTTTTTATGGAAAAAATTTTTTTATGAAAAAAATTTAATGAGCTATACATCGTCAATTTTTAAAATTTTTATGAAAAAATTTAATGAACTATAAATAGTCCATTTCATATGCAAACAACTAAAAACACTATACATCGTCTATTTTTCATGCAAAAAAATTAAATGGGCTATGCATACAAAATATAATGGGCTATAAATGGTTAATTTTTTAAATTTTTAGAAAAAACATTAATGGGCTATAAAATGTCCATTTCGTATACAAAAACTTAAATGGACTATATAAGTCGTCTTTATTTCGTGCAAAGAATTTAATGAAATATACATCATCTATTTTTTATGAAAAAAATTTAATGGACTTAAATTGTCAATTTGTAAAATTTTTATGAAAAAATTTATTGAACTATAAATCGTCCATTTCATATGCAAAAAACTAAAAACACTATACATCGTCTATTTTTCATGCAAAAAAATTAAATGGGCTATGCATACAAAATATAATGGGCTATACATGGTTAATTTTTTAAATTTTTATAAAAAAACATTAATGGGCTATAAAATGTCCATTTCGTATACAAAAACTTAAATGGACTATATAAGTCGTCTATATTTCGTGCAAAGAATTTAATGAAATATACATCATCAATTTTTTATGAAAAAAAATTAATGGGCTATACATCGTCAATTTTTAAAATTTTTATGAAAAAATTTAATGAACTATAAATCGTCCATTTCATATGCAAACAACTAAAAACACTATACATCGTCTATTTTTCATGCAAAAAAATTAAATGGGCTATGCATACAAAATATAATGGGCTATACATGGTTAATTTTTTAAATTTTTATAAAAAAACATTAATGGGCTATAAAATGTCCATTTCGTATACAAAAACTTAAATGGACTATATAAGTCGTCTATATTTCGTGCAAAGAATTTAATGAAATATACATCATCCATTTTTTATGCAAAAATTTTTTTATGAAAAAAATTTAATGGGCTATACATCGTCAATTTTTCAAATTTTTATGAAAAAATTTAATGAACTATAAATCGTCCATTTCATATGCAAACAACTAAAAACACTATACATCGTCTATTTTTCATGCAAAAAAATTAAATGGGCTATGCATACAAAATATAATGGGCTATACATGGTTAATTTTTTAAATTTTTATAAAAAAACATTAATGGGCTATAAAATGTCCATTTCGTATACAAAAACTTAAATGGACTATATAAGTCGTCTTTATTTCGTGCAAAGAATTTAATGAAATATACATCATCAATTTTTTATGAAAAAAATTTAATGGGCTATACATCGTCAATTTTTAAAATTTTTATGAAAAAATTTAATGAACTATAAATCGTCCATTTCATATGCAAAAAACTAAAAACACTATACATCGTCTATTTTTCATGCAAAAAATTTAAATGGGCTATGCATACAAAATATAATGGGCTATACATGGTTAATTTTTTAAATTCTTATAAAAAAACATTAATGGGCTATAAAATGTCCATTTCGTATACAAAAACTTAAATGGACTATATAAGTCGTCTATATTTCGTGCAAAGAATTTAATGAAATATACATCATCCATTTTTTATGCAAAAAAATTTTTTATGAAAAAAATTTAATCGTCATTTTTCAAATTTGTATGAAAAAATTTAATGAACTATAAATCGTCCATTTCATATGCAAACAACTAAAAACACTATACATCGTCTATTTTTCATGCAAAAAATTTAAATGGGCTATGCATACAAAATATAATGGGCTATACATGGTTAATTTTTTAAATTCTTATAAAAAAACATTAATGGGCTATAAAATGTCCATTTCGTATACAAAAACTTAAATGGACTATATAAGTCGTGTATATTTCGTGCAAAGAATTTAATGAATAATACATCATCCATTTTTTATGCAAAAAATTTTTTTATGAAAAAAATTTAATGGGCTATACATCGTCAATTTTTCAAATTTTTATGAAAAAATTTAATGAACTATAAATCGTCCATTTCATATGCAAACAACTAAAAACACTATACATCGTCTATTTTTCATGCAAAAAAATTAAATGGGCTTTGCATACAAAATATAATGAACTATACATGGTTAATTTTTTAAATTTTTAGAAAAAACATTAATGGGCTATAAAATGTCCATTTCGTATACAAAAACTTAAATGGACTATATAAGTCGTCTTTATTTCGTGCAAAGAATTTAATGAAATATACATCATCTATTTTTTATGAAAAAAATTTAATGGACTTAAATTGTCAATTTGTAAAATTTTTATGAAAAAATTTATTGAACTATAAATCGTCCATTTCATATGCAAAAAACTAAAAACACTATACATCGTCTATTTTTCATGCAAAAAAATTAAATGGGCTATGCATACAAAATATAATGGGCTATACATGGTTAATTTTTTAAATTTTTATAAAAAAACATTAATGGGCTATAAAATGTCCATTTCGTATACAAAAACTTAAATGGACTATATAAGTCGTCTATATTTCGTGCAAAGAATTTAATGAAATATACATCATCCATTTTTTATGCAAAAATTTTTTTTATGAAAAAAAATTTAATGGGCTATTATACATCGTAAATTTTTCAAATTTTTATGAAAAAATTTAATGAACTATAAATCGTCCATTTCATATGCAAACAACTAAAAACACTATACATCGTCTATTTTTCATGCAAAAAATTAAATGGGCTTTGCATACAAAATATAATGGGCTATACATGGTTAATTTTTTAAATTTTTATAAAAAAACATTAATGGGCTATAAAATGTCCATTTCGTATACAAAAACTTAAATGGACTATATAAGTCGTCTTTATTTCGTGCAAAGAATTTAATGAAATATACATCATCAATTTTTTATGAAAAAAATTTAATGGGCTATACATCGTCAATTTTTAAAATTTTTATGAAAAAATTTAATGAACTATAAATCGTCCATTTCATATGCAAACAACTAAAAACACTATACATCGTCTATTTTACATGCAAAAAAATTAAATGGGCTATGTATACAAAATATAATGGGCTATACATGGTTAATTTTTTAAATTTTTAGAAAAAAACATTAATGGGCTACAAAATGTCCATTTTGTATAGAAAAACTTAAATGGACTATATAAGTCGTCTATATTTCGTGCAAAGAATTTAATGAAATATACATCATCCATTTTTTATGCAAAAAACTTTTTTATGAAAAAAATTTAATGGGCTATACATCGTCAATTTTTAAAATTTTTATGAAAAAATTTAATGAACTATAAATCGTCCATTTCATATGCAAACAACTAAAAACACTATACATCGTCTATTTTTCATGCAAAAAAATTAAATGGGCTATGCATACAAAATATAATGGGCTATACATGGTTAATTTTTTAAATTTTTATAAAAAAACATTAATGGGCTATAAAATGTCCATTTCGTATACAAAAACTTAAATGGACTATATAAGTCGTCTATATTTCGTGCAAAGAATTTAATGAAATATACATCATCCATTTTTTATGCAAAAATTTTTTTATGAAAAAAATTTAATGGGCTATACATCGTCAATTTTTCAAATTTTTATGAAAAAATTTAATGAACTATAAATCGTCCATTTCATATGCAAACAACTAAAAACACTATACATCGTCTATTTTTCATGCAAAAAAATTAAATGGGCTATGCATACAAAATATAATGGGCTATACATGGTTAATTTTTTAAATTTTTATAAAAAAACATTAATGGGCTATAAAATGTCCATTTCGTATACAAAAACTTAAATGGACTATATAAGTCGTCTTTATTTCGTGCAAAGAATTTAATGAAATATACATCATCAATTTTTTATGAAAAAAATTTAATGGGCTATACATCGTCAATTTTTAAAATTTTTATGAAAAAATTTAATGAACTATAAATCGTCCATTTCATATGCAAAAAACTAAAAACACTATACATCGTCTATTTTTCATGCAAAAAATTTAAATGGGCTATGCATACAAAATATAATGGGCTATACATGGTTAATTTTTTAAATTCTTATAAAAAAACATTAATGGGCTATAAAATGTCCATTTCGTATACAAAAACTTAAATGGACTATATAAGTCGTCTATATTTCGTGCAAAGAATTTAATGAAATATACATCATCCATTTTTTATGCAAAAAAATTTTTTATGAAAAAAATTTAATCGTCATTTTTCAAATTTGTATGAAAAAATTTAATGAACTATAAATCGTCCATTTCATATGCAAACAACTAAAAACACTATACATCGTCTATTTTTCATGCAAAAAATTTAAATGGGCTATGCATACAAAATATAATGGGCTATACATGGTTAATTTTTTAAATTCTTATAAAAAAACATTAATGGGCTATAAAATGTCCATTTCGTATACAAAAACTTAAATGGACTATATAAGTCGTGTATATTTCGTGCAAAGAATTTAATGAATAATACATCATCCATTTTTTATGCAAAAAATTTTTTTATGAAAAAAATTTAATGGGCTATACATCGTCAATTTTTCAAATTTTTATGAAAAAATTTAATGAACTATAAATCGTCCATTTCATATGCAAACAACTAAAAACACTATACATCGTCTATTTTTCATGCAAAAAAATTAAATGGGCTTTGCATACAAAATATAATGAACTATACATGGTTAATTTTTTAAATTTTTAGAAAAAACATTAATGGGCTATAAAATGTCCATTTCGTATACAAAAACTTAAATGGACTATATAAGTCGTCTTTATTTCGTGCAAAGAATTTAATGAAATATACATCATCAATTTTTTATGAAAAAAATTTAATGGGCTATACATCGTCAATTTTTAAAATTTTTATGAAAAAATTTAATGAACTATAAATCGTCCATTTCATATGCAAACAACTAAAAACACTATACATCGTCTATTTTACATGCAAAAAAATTAAATGGGCTATGTATACAAAATATAATGGGCTATACATGGTTAATTTTTTAAATTTTTAGAAAAAAACATTAATGGGCTACAAAATGTCCATTTTGTATAGAAAAACTTAAATGGACTATATAAGTCGTCTATATTTCGTGCAAAGAATTTAATGAAATATACATCATCCATTTTTTATGCAAAAAACTTTTTTATGAAAAAAATTTAATGGGCTATACATCGTCAATTTTTAAAATTTTTATGAAAAAATTTAATGAACTATAAATCGTCCATTTCATATGCAAACAACTAAAAACACTATACATCGTCTATTTTTCATGCAAAAAAATTAAATGGGCTATGCATACAAAATATAATGGGCTATACATGGTTAATTTTTTATAAAAAAACATTAATGGGCTATAAAATGTCCATTTCGTATACAAAAACTTAAATGGACTATATAAGTCGTCTATATTTCGTGCAAAGAATTTAATGAAATATACATCATCCATTTTTTATGCAAAAATTTTTTTATGAAAAAAATTTAATGGGCTATACATCGTCAATTTTTCAAATTTTTATGAAAAAATTTAATGAACTATAAATCGTCCATTTCATATGCAAACAACTAAAAACACTATACATCGTCTATTTTTCATGCAAAAAAATTAAATGGGCTATGCATACAAAATATAATGGGCTATACATGGTTAATTTTTTAAATTTTTATAAAAAAACATTAATGGGCTATAAAATGTCCATTTCGTATACAAAAACTTAAATGGACTATATAAGTCGTCTTTATTTCGTGCAAAGAATTTAATGAAATATACATCATCAATTTTTTATGAAAAAAATTTAATGGGCTATACATCGTCAATTTTTAAAATTTTTATGAAAAAATTTAATGAACTATAAATCGTCCATTTCATATGCAAAAAACTAAAAACACTATACATCGTCTATTTTTCATGCAAAAAATTTAAATGGGCTATGCATACAAAATATAATGGGCTATACATGGTTAATTTTTTAAATTCTTATAAAAAAACATTAATGGGCTATAAAATGTCCATTTCGTATACAAAAACTTAAATGGACTATATAAGTCGTCTATATTTCGTGCAAAGAATTTAATGAAATATACATCATCCATTTTTTATGCAAAAAAATTTTTTATGAAAAAAATTTAATCGTCATTTTTCAAATTTGTATGAAAAAATTTAATGAACTATAAATCGTCCATTTCATATGCAAACAACTAAAAACACTATACATCGTCTATTTTTCATGCAAAAAAATTAAATGGGCTTTGCATACAAAATATAATGAACTATACATGGTTAATTTTTTAAATTTTTAGAAAAAACATTAATGGGCTATAAAATGTCCATTTCGTATACAAAAACTTAAATGGACTATATAAGTCGTCTTTATTTCGTGCAAAGAATTTAATGAAATATACATCATCTATTTTTTATGAAAAAAATTTAATGGACTTAAATTGTCAATTTGTAAAATTTTTATGAAAAAATTTATTGAACTATAAATCGTCCATTTCATATGCAAAAAACTGAAAACACTATACATCGTCTATTTTTCATGCAAAAAAATTAAATGGGCTATGCATACAAAATATAATGGGCTATACATGGTTAATTTTTTAAATTTTTATAAAAAAACATTAATGGGCTATAAAATGTCCATTTCGTATACAAAAACTTAAATGGACTATATAAGTCGTCTATATTTCGTGCAAAGAATTTAATGAAATATACATCATCCATTTTTTATGCAAAAATTTTTTTTATGAAAAAAAATTTAATGGGCTATTATACATCGTAAATTTTTCAAATTTTTATGAAAAAATTTAATGAACTATAAATCGTCCATTTCATATGCAAACAACTAAAAACACTATACATCGTCTATTTTTCATGCAAAAAATTAAATGGGCTTTGCATACAAAATATAATGGGCTATACATGGTTAATTTTTTAAATTTTTATAAAAAAACATTAATGGGCTATAAAATGTCCATTTCGTATACAAAAACTTAAATGGACTATATAAGTCGTCTATATTTCGTGCAAAGAATTTAATGAAATATACATCATCCATTTTTTATGGAAAAAATTTTTTTATGAAAAAAATTTAATGGGCTATACATCGTCAATTTTTCAAATTTAATGGGCTATACATCGTCAATTTTTAAAATTTTTATGAAAAAATTTAATGAACTATAAATCGTCCATTTCATATGCAAACAACTAAAAACACTATACATCGTCTATTTTACATGCAAAAAAATTAAATGGGCTATGTATACAAAATATAATGGGCTATACATGGTTAATTTTTTAAATTTTTAGAAAAAAACATTAATGGGCTACAAAATGTCCATTTTGTATAGAAAAACTTAAATGGACTATATAAGTCGTCTATATTTCGTGCAAAGAATTTAATGAAATATACATCATCCATTTTTTATGCAAAAAACTTTTTTATGAAAAAAATTTAATGGGCTATACATCGTCAATTTTTAAAATTTTTATGAAAAAATTTAATGAACTATAAATCGTCCATTTCATATGCAAACAACTAAAAACACTATACATCGTCTATTTTTCATGCAAAAAAATTAAATGGGCTATGCATACAAAATATAATGGGCTATACATGGTTAATTTTTTAAATTTTTATAAAAAAACATTAATGGGCTATAAAATGTCCATTTCGTATACAAAAACTTAAATGGACTATATAAGTCGTCTATATTTCGTGCAAAGAATTTAATGAAATATACATCATCCATTTTTTATGCAAAAATTTTTTTATGAAAAAAATTTAATGGACTATACATCGTCAATTTTTCAAATTTTTATGAAAAAATTTAATGAACTATAAATCGTCCATTTCATATGCAAACAACTAAAAACACTATACATCGTCTATTTTTCATGCAAAAAAATTAAATGGGCTATGCATACAAAATATAATGGGCTATACATGGTTAATTTTTTAAATTTTTATAAAAAAACATTAATGGGCTATAAAATGTCCATTTCGTATACAAAAACTTAAATGGACTATATAAGTCGTCTTTATTTCGTGCAAAGAATTTAATGAAATATACATCATCAATTTTTTATGAAAAAAATTTAATGGGCTATACATCGTCAATTTTTAAAATTTTTATGAAAAAATTTAATGAACTATAAATCGCCCATTTCATATGCAAAAAACTAAAAACACTATACATCGTCTATTTTTCATGCAAAAAATTTAAATGGGCTATGCATACAAAATATAATGGGCTATACATGGTTAATTTTTTAAATTCTTATAAAAAAACATTAATGGGCTATAAAATGTCCATTTCGTATACAAAAACTTAAATGGACTATATAAGTCGTCTATATTTCGTGCAAAGAATTTAATGAAATATACATCATCCATTTTTTATGCAAAAAAATTTTTTATGAAAAAAATTTAATCGTCATTTTTCAAATTTGTATGAAAAAATTTAATGAACTATAAATCGTCCATTTCATATGCAAACAACTAAAAACACTATACATCGTCTATTTTTCATGCAAAAAATTTAAATGGGCTATGCATACAAAATATAATGGGCTATACATGGTTAATTTTTTAAATTCTTATAAAAAAACATTAATGGGCTATAAAATGTCCATTTCGTATACAAAAACTTAAATGGACTATATAAGTCGTGTATATTTCGTGCAAAGAATTTAATGAATAATACATCATCCATTTTTTATGCAAAAAAATTTTTTATGAAAAAAATTTAATGGGCTATACATCGTCAATTTTTCAAATTTTTATGAAAAAATTTAATGAACTATAAATCGTCCATTTCATATGCAAACAACTAAAAACACTATACATCGTCTATTTTTCATGCAAAAAAATTAAATGGGCTTTGCATACAAAATATAATGAACTATACATGGTTAATTTTTTAAATTTTTATAAAAAAACATTAATGGGCTATAAAATGTCCATTTCGTATACAAAAACTTAAATGGACTATATAAGTCGTCTATATTTCGTGCAAAGAATTTAATGAAATATACATCATCCATTTTTTATGCAAAAAAATTTTTTATGAAAAAAATTTAATGGACTATACATCGTCAATTTTTCAAATTTTTATGAAAAAATTTAATGAACTATAAATCGTCCATTTCATATGCAAAAAACTAAAAACACTATACATCGTCTATTTTTCATGCAAAAAATTTAAATGGGCTATGCATACAAAATATAATGGGCTATACATGGTTAATTTTTTAAATTCTTATAAAAAAACATTAATGGGCTATAAAATGTCCATTTCGTATACAAAAACTTAAATGGACTATATAAGTCGTCTATATTTCGTGCAAAGAATTTAATGAAATATACATCATCCATTTTTTATGCAAAAAAATTTTTTATGAAAAAAATTTAATCGTCATTTTTCAAATTTGTATGAAAAAATTTAATGAACTATAAATCGTCCATTTCATATGCAAACAACTAAAAACACTATACATCGTCTATTTTTCATGCAAAAAAATTAAATGGGCTTTGCGTACAAAATATAATGGGCTATACATGGTTAATTTTTTAAATTTTTATAAAAAGACATTAATGGGCTATAAAATGTCCATTTCGTATACAAAAACTTAAATGGACTATATAAGTCGTCTATATTTCGTGCAAAGAATTTAATGAAATATACATCATCCATTTTTTATGGAAAAAATTTTTTTATGAAAAAAATTTAATGAGCTATACATCGTCAATTTTTAAAATTTTTATGAAAAAATTTAATGAACTATAAATAGTCCATTTCATATGCAAACAACTAAAAACACTATACATCGTCTATTTTTCATGCAAAAAAATTAAATGGGCTATGCATACAAAATATAATGGGCTATAAATGGTTAATTTTTTAAATTTTTAGAAAAAACATTAATGGGCTATAAAATGTCCATTTCGTATACAAAAACTTAAATGGACTATATAAGTCGTCTTTATTTCGTGCAAAGAATTTAATGAAATATACATCATCTATTTTTTATGAAAAAAATTTAATGGACTTAAATTGTCAATTTGTAAAATTTTTATGAAAAAATTTATTGAACTATAAATCGTCCATTTCATATGCAACAAACTAAAAACACTATACATCGTCTATTTTTCATGCAAAAAAATTAAATGGGCTATGCATACAAAATATAATGGGCTATACATGGTTAATTTTTTAAATTTTTATAAAAAAACATTAATGGGCTATAAAATGTCCATTTCGTATACAAAAACTTAAATGGACTATATAAGTCGTCTATATTTCGTGCAAAGAATTTAATGAAATATACATCATCCATTTTTTATGGAAAAAATTTTTTTATGAAAAAAATTTAATGGGCTATACATCGTCAATTTTTCAAATTTAATGGGCTATACATCGTCAATTTTTCAAATTTTTATGAAAAAATTTAATGAACTATAAATCGTCCATTTCATATGCAAACAACTAAAAACACTATACATCGTCTATTTTTCATGCAAAAAAATTAAATGGGCTATGCATACAAAATATAATGGGCTATACATGGTTAATTTTTTAAATTTTTATAAAAAAACATTAATGGGCTATAAAATGTCCATTTCGTATACAAAAACTTAAATGGACTATATAAGTCGTCTTTATTTCGTGCAAAGAATTTAATGAAATATACATCATCAATTTTTTATGAAAAAAATTTAATGGGCTATACATCGTCAATTTTTAAAATTTGTATGAAAAAATTTAATGAACTATAAATCGTCCATTTCATATGCAAACAACTAAAAACACTATACATCGTCTATTTTTCATGCAAAAAATTTAAATGGGCTATGCATACAAAATATAATGGGCTATACATGGTTAATTTTTTAAATTCTTATAAAAAAACATTAATGGGCTATAAAATGTCCATTTCGTATACAAAAACTTAAATGGACTATATAAGTCGTGTATATTTCGTGCAAAGAATTTAATGAATAATACATCATCCATTTTTTATGCAAAAAATTTTTTTATGAAAAAAATTTAATGGGCTATACATCGTCAATTTTTCAAATTTTTATGAAAAAATTTAATGAACTATAAATCGTCCATTTCATATGCAAACAACTAAAAACACTATACATCGTCTATTTTTCATGCAAAAAAATTAAATGGGCTTTGCATACAAAATATAATGAACTATACATGGTTAATTTTTTAAATTTTTAGAAAAAACATTAATGGGCTATAAAATGTCCATTTCGTATACAAAAACTTAAATGGACTATATAAGTCGTCTTTATTTCGTGCAAAGAATTTAATGAAATATACATCATCTATTTTTTATGAAAAAAATTTAATGGACTTAAATTGTCAATTTGTAAAATTTTTATGAAAAAATTTATTGAACTATAAATCGTCCATTTCATATGCAAAAAACTAAAAACACTATACATCGTCTATTTTTCATGCAAAAAAATTAAATGGGCTATGCATACAAAATATAATGGGCTATACATGGTTAATTTTTTAAATTTTTATAAAAAAACATTAATGGGCTATAAAATGTCCATTTCGTATACAAAAACTTAAATGGACTATATAAGTCGTCTATATTTCGTGCAAAGAATTTAATGAAATATACATCATCCATTTTTTATGCAAAAATTTTTTTTATGAAAAAAAATTTAATGGGCTATTATACATCGTAAATTTTTCAAATTTTTATGAAAAAATTTAATGAACTATAAATCGTCCATTTCATATGCAAACAACTAAAAACACTATACATCGTCTATTTTTCATGCAAAAAATTAAATGGGCTTTGCATACAAAATATAATGGGCTATACATGGTTAATTTTTTAAATTTTTATAAAAAAACATTAATGGGCTATAAAATGTCCATTTCGTATACAAAAACTTAAATGGACTATATAAGTCGTCTTTATTTCGTGCAAAGAATTTAATGAAATATACATCATCAATTTTTTATGAAAAAAATTTAATGGGCTATACATCGTCAATTTTTAAAATTTTTATGAAAAAATTTAATGAACTATAAATCGTCCATTTCATATGCAAACAACTAAAAACACTATACATCGTCTATTTTACATGCAAAAAAATTAAATGGGCTATGTATACAAAATATAATGGGCTATACATGGTTAATTTTTTAAATTTTTAGAAAAAAACATTAATGGGCTACAAAATGTCCATTTTGTATAGAAAAACTTAAATGGACTATATAAGTCGTCTATATTTCGTGCAAAGAATTTAATGAAATATACATCATCCATTTTTTATGCAAAAAACTTTTTTATGAAAAAAATTTAATGGGCTATACATCGTCAATTTTTAAAATTTTTATGAAAAAATTTAATGAACTATAAATCGTCCATTTCATATGCAAACAACTAAAAACACTATACATCGTCTATTTTTCATGCAAAAAAATTAAATGGGCTATGCATACAAAATATAATGGGCTATACATGGTTAATTTTTTAAATTTTTATAAAAAAACATTAATGGGCTATAAAATGTCCATTTCGTATACAAAAACTTAAATGGACTATATAAGTCGTCTATATTTCGTGCAAAGAATTTAATGAAATATACATCATCCATTTTTTATGCAAAAATTTTTTTATGAAAAAAATTTAATGGGCTATACATCGTCAATTTTTCAAATTTTTATGAAAAAATTTAATGAACTATAAATCGTCCATTTCATATGCAAACAACTAAAAACACTATACATCGTCTATTTTTCATGCAAAAAAATTAAATGGGCTATGCATACAAAATATAATGGGCTATACATGGTTAATTTTTTAAATTTTTATAAAAAAACATTAATGGGCTATAAAATGTCCATTTCGTATACAAAAACTTAAATGGACTATATAAGTCGTCTTTAT
This sequence comes from Tachina fera, assembly GCA_905220375.1. NCBI lineage: Eukaryota > Metazoa > Arthropoda > Insecta > Diptera > Tachinidae > Tachina > Tachina fera. The sequence continues at coordinate 32,742,876 of LR999967.1, read as the reverse complement.
TTCGTGCAAAGAATTTAATGAAATATACATCATCAATTTTTTATGAAAAAAATTTAATGGGCTATACATCGTCAATTTTTAAAATTTTTATGAAAAAATTTAATGAACTATAAATCGTCCATTTCATATGCAAAAAACTAAAAACACTATACATCGTCTATTTTTCATGCAAAAAATTTAAATGGGCTATGCATACAAAATATAATGGGCTATACATGGTTAATTTTTTAAATTCTTATAAAAAAACATTAATGGGCTATAAAATGTCCATTTCGTATACAAAAACTTAAATGGACTATATAAGTCGTCTATATTTCGTGCAAAGAATTTAATGAAATATACATCATCCATTTTTTATGCAAAAAAATTTTTTATGAAAAAAATTTAATCGTCATTTTTCAAATTTGTATGAAAAAATTTAATGAACTATAAATCGTCCATTTCATATGCAAACAACTAAAAACACTATACATCGTCTATTTTTCATGCAAAAAATTTAAATGGGCTATGCATACAAAATATAATGGGCTATACATGGTTAATTTTTTAAATTCTTATAAAAAAAACATTAATGGGCTATAAAATGTCCATTTCGTATACAAAAACTTAAATGGACTATATAAGTCGTGTATATTTCGTGCAAAGAATTTAATGAATAATACATCATCCATTTTTTATGCAAAAAATTTTTTTATGAAAAAAATTTAATGGGCTATACATCGTCAATTTTTCAAATTTTTATGAAAAAATTTAATGAACTATAAATCGTCCATTTCATATGCAAACAACTAAAAACACTATACATCGTCTATTTTTCATGCAAAAAAATTAAATGGGCTTTGCATACAAAATATAATGAACTATACATGGTTAATTTTTTAAATTTTTAGAAAAAACATTAATGGGCTATAAAATGTCCATTTCGTATACAAAAACTTAAATGGACTATATAAGTCGTCTTTATTTCGTGCAAAGAATTTAATGAAATATACATCATCTATTTTTTATGAAAAAAATTTAATGGACTTAAATTGTCAATTTGTAAAATTTTTATGAAAAAATTTATTGAACTATAAATCGTCCATTTCATATGCAAAAAACTAAAAACACTATACATCGTCTATTTTTCATGCAAAAAAATTAAATGGGCTATGCATACAAAATATAATGGGCTATACATGGTTAATTTTTTAAATTTTTCTAAAAAAACATTAATGGGCTATAAAATGTCCATTTCGTATACAAAAACTTAAATGGACTATATAAGTCGTCTATATTTCGTGCAAAGAATTTAATGAAATATACATCATCCATTTTTTATGCAAAAATTTTTTTTATGAAAAAAAATTTAATGGGCTATTATACATCGTAAATTTTTCAAATTTTTATGAAAAAATTTAATGAACTATAAATCGTCCATTTCATATGCAAACAACTAAAAACACTATACATCGTCTATTTTTCATGCAAAAAATTAAATGGGCTTTGCATACAAAATATAATGGGCTATACATGGTTAATTTTTTAAATTTTTATAAAAAAACATTAATGGGCTATAAAATGTCCATTTCGTATACAAAAACTTAAATGGACTATATAAGTCGTCTATATTTCGTGCAAAGAATTTAATGAAATATACATCATCCATTTTTTATGGAAAAAATTTTTTTATGAAAAAAATTTAATGGGCTATACATCGTCAATTTTTCAAATTTAATGGGCTATACATCGTCAATTTTTCAAATTTTTATGAAAAAATTTAATGAACTATAAATCGTCCATTTCATATGCAAACAACTAAAAACACTATACATCGTCTATTTTTCATGCAAAAAAATTAAATGGGCTATGCATACAAAATATAATGGGCTATACATGGTTAATTTTTTAAATTTTTATAAAAAAACATTAATGGGCTATAAAATGTCCATTTCGTATACAAAAACTTAAATGGACTATATAAGTCGTCTTTATTTCGTGCAAAGAATTTAATGAAATATACATCATCAATTTTTTATGAAAAAAATTTAATGGGCTATACATCGTCAATTTTTAAAATTTTTATGAAAAAATTTAATGAACTATAAATCGTCCATTTCATATGCAAACAACTAAAAACACTATACATCGTCTATTTTACATGCAAAAAAATTAAATGGGCTATGTATACAAAATATAATGGGCTATACATGGTTAATTTTTTAAATTTTTAGAAAAAAACATTAATGGGCTACAAAATGTCCATTTTGTATAGAAAAACTTAAATGGACTATATAAGTCGTCTATATTTCGTGCAAAGAATTTAATGAAATATACATCATCCATTTTTTATGCAAAAAACTTTTTTATGAAAAAAATTTAATGGGCTATACATCGTCAATTTTTAAAATTTTTATGAAAAAATTTAATGAACTATAAATCGTCCATTTCATATGCAAACAACTAAAAACACTATACATCGTCTATTTTTCATGCAAAAAAATTAAATGGGCTATGCATACAAAATATAATGGGCTATACATGGTTAATTTTTTAAATTTTTATAAAAAAACATTAATGGGCTATAAAATGTCCATTTCGTATACAAAAACTTAAATGGACTATATAAGTCGTCTATATTTCGTGCAAAGAATTTAATGAAATATACATCATCCATTTTTTATGCAAAAATTTTTTTATGAAAAAAATTTAATGGGCTATACATCGTCAATTTTTCAAATTTTTATGAAAAAATTTAATGAACTATAAATCGTCCATTTCATATGCAAACAACTAAAAACACTATACATCGTCTATTTTTCATGCAAAAAAATTAAATGGGCTATGCATACAAAATATAATGGGCTATACATGGTTAATTTTTTAAATTTTTATAAAAAAACATTAATGGGCTATAAAATGTCCATTTCGTATACAAAAACTTAAATGGACTATATAAGTCGTCTTTATTTCGTGCAAAGAATTTAATGAAATATACATACATCATCAATTTTTTATGAAAAAAATTTAATGGGCTATACATCGTCAATTTTTAAAATTTTTATGAAAAAATTTAATGAACTATAAATCGTCCATTTCATATGCAAAAAACTAAAAACACTATACATCGTCTATTTTTCATGCAAAAAATTTAAATGGGCTATGCATACAAAATATAATGGGCTATACATGGTTAATTTTTTAAATTCTTATAAAAAAACATTAATGGGCTATAAAATGTCCATTTCGTATACAAAAACTTAAATGGACTATATAAGTCGTCTATATTTCGTGCAAAGAATTTAATGAAATATACATCATCCATTTTTTATGCAAAAAAATTTTTTATGAAAAAAATTTAATCGTCATTTTTCAAATTTGTATGAAAAAATTTAATGAACTATAAATCGTCCATTTCATACGCAAACAACTAAAAACACTATACATCGTCTATTTTTCATGCAAAAAATTTAAATGGGCTATGCATACAAAATATAATGGGCTATACATGGTTAATTTTTTAAATTCTTATAAAAAAACATTAATGGGCTATAAAATGTCCATTTCGTATACAAAAACTTAAATGGACTATATAAGTCGTGTATATTTCGTGCAAAGAATTTAATGAATAATACATCATCCATTTTTTATGCAAAAAATTTTTTTATGAAAAAAATTTAATGGGCTATACATCGTCAATTTTTCAAATTTTTATGAAAAAATTTAATGAACTATAAATCGTCCATTTCATATGCAAACAACTAAAAACACTATACATCGTCTATTTTTCATGCAAAAAAATTAAATGGGCTTTGCATACAAAATATAATGAACTATACATGGTTAATTTTTTAAATTTTTATAAAAAAACATTAATGGGCTATAAAATGTCCATTTCGTATACAAAAACTTAAATGGACTATATAAGTCGTCTATATTTCGTGCAAAGAATTTAATGAAATATACATCATCCATTTTTTATGCAAAAAAATTTTTTATGAAAAAAATTTAATGGACTATACATCGTCAATTTTTCAAATTTTTATGAAAAAATTTAATGAACTATAAATCGTCCATTTCATATGCAAAAAACTAAAAACACTATACATCGTCTATTTTTCATGCAAAAAATTTAAATGGGCTATGCATACAAAATATAATGGGCTATACATGGTTAATTTTTTAAATTCTTATAAAAAAACATTAATGGGCTATAAAATGTCCATTTCGTATACAAAAACTTAAATGGACTATATAAGTCGTCTATATTTCGTGCAAAGAATTTAATGAAATATACATCATCCATTTTTTATGCAAAAAAATTTTTTATGAAAAAAATTTAATCGTCATTTTTCAAATTTGTATGAAAAAATTTAATGAACTATAAATCGTCCATTTCATATGCAAACAACTAAAAACACTATACATCGTCTATTTTTCATGCAAAAAAATTAAATGGGCTTTGCGTACAAAATATAATGGGCTATACATGGTTAATTTTTTAAATTTTTATAAAAAGACATTAATGGGCTATAAAATGTCCATTTCGTATACAAAAACTTAAATGGACTATATAAGTCGTCTATATTTCGTGCAAAGAATTTAATGAAATATACATCATCCATTTTTTATGGAAAAAATTTGTTTATGAAAAAAATTTAATGAGCTATACATCGTCAATTTTTAAAATTTTTATGAAAAAATTTAATGAACTATAAATAGTCCATTTCATATGCAAACAACTAAAAACACTATACATCGTCTATTTTTCATGCAAAAAAATTAAATGGGCTATGCATACAAAATATAATGGGCTATAAATGGTTAATTTTTTAAATTTTTAGAAAAAACATTAATGGGCTATAAAATGTCCATTTCGTATACAAAAACTTAAATGGACTATATAAGTCGTCTTTATTTCGTGCAAAGAATTTAATGAAATATACATCATCTATTTTTTATGAAAAAAATTTAATGGACTTAAATTGTCAATTTGTAAAATTTTTATGAAAAAATTTATTGAACTATAAATCGTCCATTTCATATGCAAAAAACTAAAAACACTATACATCGTCTATTTTTCATGCAAAAAAATTAAATGGGCTATGCATACAAAATATAATGGGCTATACATGGTTAATTTTTTAAATTTTTATAAAAAAACATTAATGGGCTATAAAATGTCCATTTCGTATACAAAAACTTAAATGGACTATATAAGTCGTCTATATTTCGTGCAAAGAATTTAATGAAATATACATCATCCATTTTTTATGCAAAAATTTTTTTTATGAAAAAAAATTTAATGGGCTATTATACATCGTAAATTTTTCAAATTTTTATGAAAAAATTTAATGAACTATAAATCGTCCATTTCATATGCAAACAACTAAAAACACTATACATCGTCTATTTTTCATGCAAAAAATTAAATGGGCTTTGCATACAAAATATAATGGGCTATACATGGTTAATTTTTTAAATTTTTATAAAAAAACATTAATGGGCTATAAAATGTCCATTTCGTATACAAAAACTTAAATGGACTATATAAGTCGTCTATATTTCGTGCAAAGAATTTAATGAAATATACATCATCCATTTTTTATGGAAAAAATTTTTTTATGAAAAAAATTTAATGGGCTATACATCGTCAATTTTTCAAATTTAATGGGCTATACATCGTCAATTTTTCAAATTTTTATGAAAAAATTTAATGAACTATAAATCGTCCATTTCATATGCAAACAACTAAAAACACTATACATCGTCTATTTTTCATGCAAAAAAATTAAATGGGCTATGCATACAAAATATAATGGGCTATACATGGTTAATTTTTTAAATTTTTATAAAAAAACATTAATGGGCTATAAAATGTCCATTTCGTATACAAAAACTTAAATGGACTATATAAGTCGTCTTTATTTCGTGCAAAGAATTTAATGAAATATACATCATCAATTTTTTATGAAAAAAATTTAATGGGCTATACATCGTCAATTTTTAAAATTTTTATGAAAAAATTTAATGAACTATAAATCGTCCATTTCATATGCAAACAACTAAAAACACTATACATCGTCTATTTTTCATGCAAAAAAATTAAATGGGCTATGTATACAAAATATAATGGGCTATACATGGTTAATTTTTTAAATTTTTAGAAAAAAACATTAATGGGCTACAAAATGTCCATTTTGTATAGAAAAACTTAAATGGACTATATAAGTCGTCTATATTTCGTGCAAAGAATTTAATGAAATATACATCATCCATTTTTTATGCAAAAAACTTTTTTATGAAAAAAATTTAATGGGCTATACATCGTCAATTTTTAAAATTTTTATGAAAAAATTTAATGAACTATAAATCGTCCATTTCATATGCAAACAACTAAAAACACTATACATCGTCTATTTTTCATGCAAAAAAATTAAATGGGCTATGCATACAAAATATAATGGGCTATACATGGTTAATTTTTTAAATTTTTATAAAAAAACATTAATGGGCTATAAAATGTCCATTTCGTATACAAAAACTTAAATGGACTATATAAGTCGTCTATATTTCGTGCAAAGAATTTAATGAAATATACATCATCCATTTTTTATGCAAAAATTTTTTTATGAAAAAAATTTAATGGGCAATTTTTCAAACTTTTATGAAAAAATTTAATGAACTATAAATCGTCCATTTCATATGCAAACAACTAAAAAAACTATACATCGTCTATTTTTCATGCAAAAAAATTAAATGGGCTTTGCATACAAAATATAATGGGCTATACATGGTTAATTTTTTAAATTCTTATAAAAAACATTAATGGGCTATAAAATGTCCATTTCGTATACAAAAACTTAAATGGACTATATAAGTCGTCTATATTTCGTGCAAAGAATTTAATGAAATATACATCATCCATTTTTTATGCAAAAAATTTTTTTATGAAAAAAATTTAATGGGCTATACATCGTCAATTTTTCAAATTTAATGGGCTATACATCGTCAATTTTTAAAATTTTTATGAAAAAATTTAATGAACTATAAATCGTCCATTTCATATGCAAACAACTAAAAACACTATACATCGTCTATTTTTCATGCAAAAAAATTAAATGGGCTATGCATACAAAATATAATGGGCTATACATGGTTAATTTTTTAAATTTTTATAAAAAAACATTAATGGGCTATAAAATGTCCATTTCGTATACAAAAACTTAAATGGACTATATAAGTCGTCTATATTTCGTGCAAAGAATTTAATGAAATATACATCATCCATTTTTTATGGAAAAAATTTTTTTATGAAAAAAATTTAATGGGCTATACATCGTCAATTTTTCAAATTTAATGGGCTATACATCGTCAATTTTTCAAATTTTTATGAAAAAATTTAATGAACTATAAATTGTCCATTTCATATGCAAACAACTAAAAACACTATACATCGTCTATTTTTCATGCAAAAAAATTAAATGGGCTATGCATACAAAATATAATGGGCTATACATGGTTAATTTTTTAAATTTTTATAAAAAAACATTAATGGGCTATAAAATGTCCATTTCGTATACAAAAACTTAAATGGACTATATAAGTCGTCTTTATTTCGTGCAAAGAATTTAATGAAATATACATCATCAATTTTTTATGAAAAAAATTTAATGGGCTATACATCGTCAATTTTTAAAATTTTTATGAAAAAATTTAATGAACTATAAATCGTCCATTTCATATGCAAACAACTAAAAACACTATACATCGTCTATTTTTCATGCAAAAAAATTAAATGGGCTATGTATACAAAATATAATGGGCTATACATGGTTAATTTTTTAAATTTTTAGAAAAAAACATTAATGGGCTACAAAATGTCCATTTTGTATAGAAAAACTTAAATGGACTATATAAGTCGTCTATATTTCGTGCAAAGAATTTAATGAAATATACATCATCCATTTTTTATGCAAAAAACTTTTTTATGAAAAAAATTTAATGGGCTATACATCGTCAATTTTTAAAATTTTTATGAAAAAATTTAATGAACTATAAATCGTCCATTTCATATGCAAACAACTAAAAACACTATACATCGTCTATTTTTCATGCAAAAAAATTAAATGGGCTATGCATACAAAATATAATGGGCTATACATGGTTAATTTTTTAAATTTTTATAAAAAAACATTAATGGGCTATAAAATGTCCATTTCGTATACAAAAACTTAAATGGACTATATAAGTCGTCTATATTTCGTGCAAAGAATTTAATGAAATATACATCATCCATTTTTTATGCAAAAATTTTTTTATGAAAAAAATTTAATGGGCAATTTTTCAAATTTTTATGAAAAAATTTAATGAACTATAAATCGTCCATTTCATATGCAAACAACTAAAAAAACTATACATCGTCTATTTTTCATGCAAAAAAATTAAATGGGCTTTGCATACAAAATATAATGGGCTATACATGGTTAATTTTTTAAATTCTTATAAAAAACATTAATGGGCTATAAAATGTCCATTTCGTATACAAAAACTTAAATGGACTATATAAGTCGTCTATATTTCGTGCAAAGAATTTAATGAAATATACATCATCCATTTTTTATGCAAAAAATTTTTTTATGAAAAAAATTTAATGGGCTATACATCGTCAATTTTTCAAATTTAATGGGCTATACATCGTCAATTTTTAAAATTTTTATGAAAAAATTTAATGAACTATAAATCGTCCATTTCATATGCAAACAACTAAAAACACTATACATCGTCTATTTTTCATGCAAAAAAATTAAATGGGCTATGCATACAAAATATAATGGGCTATACATGGTTAATTTTTTAAATTTTTATAAAAAAACATTAATGGGCTATAAAATGTCCATTTCGTATACAAAAACTTAAATGGACTATATAAGTCGTCTTTATTTCGTGCAAAGAATTTAATGAAATATACATCATCAATTTTTTATGAAAAAAATTTAATGGGCTATACATCGTCAATTTTTAAAATTTTTATGAAAAAATTTAATGAACTATAAATCGTCCATTTCATATGCAAACAACTAAAAACACTATACATCGTCTATTTTTCATGCAAAAAAATTAAATGGGCTTTGCATACAAAATATAATGGGCTATACATGGTTAATTTTTTAAATTTTTATAAAAAAACATTAATGGGCTATAAAATGTCCATTTCGTATACAAAACCTTAAATGGACTATATAAGTCGTCTATATTTCGTGCAAAGAATTTAATGAAATATACATCATCCATTTTTTATGCAAAAAATTTTTTTATGAAAAAAATTTAATGGGCAATTTTTCAAATTTTTATGAAAAAATTTAATGAACTATAAATCGTCCATTTCATATGCAAACAACTAAAAAAACTATACATCGTCTATTTTTCATGCAAAAAAATTAAATGGGCTTTGCATACAAAATATAATGGGCTATACATGGTTAATTTTTTAAATTCTTATAAAAAAACATTAATGGGCTATAAAATGTCCATTTCGTATACAAAAACTTAAATGGACTATATAAGTCGTCTATATTTCGTGCAAAGAATTTAATGAAATATACATCATCCATTTTTTATGCAAAAAATTTTTTTATGAAAAAAATTTAATGGGCTATACATCGTCAATTTTTCAAATTTAATGGGCTATACATCGTCAATTTTTCAAATTTTTATGAAAAAATTTAATGAACTATAAATCGTCCATTTCATATGCAAACAACTAAAAACACTATACATCGTCTATTTTTCATGCAAAAAAATTAAATGGGCTATGCATACAAAATATAATGGGCTATACATGGTTAATTTTTTAAATTTTTATAAAAAAACATTAATGGGCTATAAAATGTCCATTTCGTATACAAAAACTTAAATGGACTATATAAGTCGTCTTTATTTCGTGCAAAGAATTTAATGAAATATACATCATCAATTTTTTATGAAAAAAATTTAATGGGCTATACATCGTCAATTTTTAAAATTTTTATGAAAAAATTTAATGAACTATAAATCGTCCATTTCATATGCAAAAAACTAAAAACACTATACATCGTCTATTTTTCATGCAAAAAATTTAAATGGGCTATGCATACAAAATATAATGGGCTATACATGGTTAATTTTTTAAATTCTTATAAAAAAACATTAATGGGCTATAAAATGTCCATTTCGTATACAAAAACTTAAATGGACTATATAACTCGTGTATATTTCGTGCAAAGAATTTAATGAATAATACATCATCCATTTTTTATGCAAAAAATTTTTTTATGAAAAAAATTTAATGGGCTATACATCGTCAATTTTTCAAATTTTTATGAAAAAATTTAATGAACTATAAATCGTCCATTTCATATGCAAACAACTAAAAACACTATACATCGTCTATTTTTCATGCAAAAAAATTAAATGGGCTTTGCATACAAAATATAATGAACTATACATGGTTAATTTTTTAAATTTTTATAAAAAAACATTAATGGGCTATAAAATGTCCATTTCGTATACAAAAACTTAAATGGACTATATAAGTCGTTTATGAAAAAAATTTAATGGACTTAAATTGTCAATTTGTAAAATTTTTATGAAAAAATTTATTGAACTATAAATCGTCCATTTCATATGCAAAAAACTAAAAACACTATACATCGTCTATTTTTCATGCAAAAAAATTAAATGGGCTATGCATACAAAATATAATGGGCTATACATGGTTAATTTTTTAAATTTTTATAAAAAAACATTAATGGGCTATAAAATGTCCATTTCGTATACAAAAACTTAAATGGACTATATAAGTCGTCTATATTTCGTGCAAAGAATTTAATGAAATATACATCATCCATTTTTTATGCAAAAATTTTTTTTATGAAAAAAAATTTAATGGGCTATTATACATCGTAAATTTTTCAAATTTTTATGAAAAAATTTAATGAACTATAAATCGTCCATTTCATATGCAAACAACTAAAAACACTATACATCGTCTATTTTTCATGCAAAAAATTAAATGGGCTTTGCATACAAAATATAATGGGCTATACATGGTTAATTTTTTAAATTTTTATAAAAAAACATTAATGGGCTATAAAATGTCCATTTCGTATACAAAAACTTAAATGGACTATATAAGTCGTCTATATTTCGTGCAAAGAATTTAATGAAATATACATCATCCATTTTTTATGGAAAAAATTTTTTTATGAAAAAAATTTAATGGGCTATACATCGTCAATTTTTCAAATTTAATGGGCTATACATCGTCAATTTTTCAAATTTTTATGAAAAAATTTAATGAACTATAAATCGTCCATTTCATATGCAAACAACTAAAAACACTATACATCGTCTATTTTTCATGCAAAAAAATTAAATGGGCTATGCATACAAAATATAATGGGCTATACATGGTTAATTTTTTAAATTTTTATAAAAACACATTAATGGGCTATAAAATGTCCATTTCGTATACAAAAACTTAAATGGACTATATAAGTCGTCTTTATTTCGTGCAAAGAATTTAATGAAATATACATCATCAATTTTTTATGAAAAAAATTTAATGGGCTATACATCGTCAATTTTTAAAATTTTTATGAAAAAATTTAATGAACTATAAATCGTCCATTTCATATGCAAACAACTAAAAACACTATACATCGTCTATTTTTCATGCAAAAAAATTAAATGGGCTATGTATACAAAATATAATGGGCTATACATGGTTAATTTTTTAAATTTTTAGAAAAAAACATTAATGGGCTACAAAATGTCCATTTTGTATAGAAAAACTTAAATGGACTATATAAGTCGTCTATATTTCGTGCAAAGAATTTAATGAAATATACATCATCCATTTTTTATGCAAAAAACTTTTTTATGAAAAAAATTTAATGGGCTATACATCGTCAATTTTTAAAATTTTTATGAAAAAATTTAATGAACTATAAATCGTCCATTTCATATGCAAACAACTAAAAACACTATACATCGTCTATTTTTCATGCAAAAAAATTAAATGGGCTATGCATACAAAATATAATGGGCTATACATGGTTAATTTTTTAAATTTTTATAAAAAAACATTAATGGGCTATAAAATGTCCATTTCGTATACAAAAACTTAAATGGACTATATAAGTCGTCTATATTTCGTGCAAAGAATTTAATGAAATATACATCATCCATTTTTTATGCAAAAATTTTTTTATGAAAAAAATTTAATGGGCTATACATCGTCAATTTTTCAAATTTTTATGAAAAAATTTAATGAACTATAAATCGTCCATTTCATATGCAAACAACTAAAAACACTATACATCGTCTATTTTTCATGCAAAAAAATTAAATGGGCTATGCATACAAAATATAATGGGCTATACATGGTTAATTTTTTAAATTTTTATAAAAAAACATTAATGGGCTATAAAATGTCCATTTCGTATACAAAACCTTAAATGGACTATATAAGTCGTCTATATTTCGTGCAAAGAATTTAATGAAATATACATCATCCATTTTTTATGCAAAAAATTTTTTTATGAAAAAAATTTAATGGGCAATTTTTCAAATTTTTATGAAAAAATTTAATGAACTATAAATCGTCCATTTCATATGCAAACAACTAAAAAAACTATACATCGTCTATTTTTCATGCAAAAAAATTAAATGGGCTTTGCATACAAAATATAATGGGCTATACATGGTTAATTTTTTAAATTCTTATAAAAAAACATTAATGGGCTATAAAATGTCCATTTCGTATACAAAAACTTAAATGGACTATATAAGTCGTCTATATTTCGTGCAAAGAATTTAATGAAATATACATCATCCATTTTTTATGCAAAAAATTTTTTTATGAAAAAAATTTAATGGGCTATACATCGTCAATTTTTCAAATTTAATGGGCTATACATCGTCAATTTTTCAAATTTTTATGAAAAAATTTAATGAACTATAAATCGTCCATTTCATATGCAAACAACTAAAAACACTATACATCGTCTATTTTTCATGCAAAAAAATTAAATGGGCTATGCATACAAAATATAATGGGCTATACATGGTTAATTTTTTAAATTTTTATAAAAAAACATTAATGGGCTATAAAATGTCCATTTCGTATACAAAAACTTAAATGGACTATATAAGTCGTCTTTATTTCGTGCAAAGAATTTAATGAAATATACATCATCAATTTTTTATGAAACAAATTTAATGGGCTATACATCGTCAATTTTTAAAATTTTTATGAAAAAATTTAATGAACTATAAATCGTCCATTTCATATGCAAAAAACTAAAAACACTATACATCGTCTATTTTTCATGCAAAAAATTTAAATGGGCTATGCATACAAAATATAATGGGCTATACATGGTTAATTTTTTAAATTCTTATAAAAAAACATTAATGGGCTATAAAATGTCCATTTCGTATACAAAAACTTAAATGGACTATATAAGTCGTGTATATTTCGTGCAAAGAATTTAATGAATAATACATCATCCATTTTTTATGCAAAAAATTTTTTTATTAAAAAAATTTAATGGGCTATACATCGTCAATTTTTCAAATTTTTATGAAAAAATTTAATGAACTATAAATCGTCCATTTCATATGCAAACAACTAAAAACACTATACATCGTCTATTTTTCATGAAAAAAAATTAAATGGGCTTTGCATACAAAATATAATGAACTATACATGGTTAATTTTTTAAATTTTTATAAAAAAACATTAATGGGCTATAAAATGTCCATTTCGTATACAAAAACTTAAATGGACTATATAAGTCGTCTATATTTCGTGCAAAGAATTTAATGAAATATACATCATCCATTTTTTATGCAAAAAAATTTTTTATGAAAAAAATTTAATGGACTATACATCGTCAATTTTTCAAATTTTTATGAAAAAATTTAATGAACTATAAATCGTCCATTTCATATGCAAAAAACTAAAAACACTATACATCGTCTATTTTTCATGCAAAAAATTTAAATGGGCTATGCATACAAAATATAATGGGCTATACATGGTTAATTTTTTAAATTCTTATAAAAAAACATTAATGGGCTATAAAATGTCCATTTCGTATACAAAAACTTAAATGGACTATATAAGTCGTCTATATTTCGTGCAAAGAATTTAATGAAATATACATCATCCATTTTTTATGCAAAAAAATTTTTTATGAAAAAAATTTAATCGTCATTTTTCAAATTTGTATGAAAAAATTTAATGAACTATAAATCGTCCATTTCATATGCAAACAACTAAAAACACTATACATCGTCTATTTTTCATGCAAAAAAATTAAATGGGCTTTGCGTACAAAATATAATGGGCTATACATGGTTAATTTTTTAAATTTTTATAAAAAGACATTAATGGGCTATAAAATGTCCATTTCGTATACAAAAACTTAAATGGACTATATAAGTCGTCTATATTTCGTGCAAAGAATTTAATGAAATATACATCATCCATTTTTTATGGAAAAAATTTTTTTATGAAAAAAATTTAATGAGCTATACATCGTCAATTTTTAAAATTTTTATGAAAAAATTTAATGAACTATAAATAGTCCATTTCATATGCAAACAACTAAAAACACTATACATCGTCTATTTTTCATGCAAAAAAATTAAATGGGCTATGCATACAAAATATAATGGGCTATAAATGGTTAATTTTTTAAATTTTTAGAAAAAACATTAATGGGCTATAAAATGTCCATTTCGTATACAAAAACTTAAATGGACTATATAAGTCGTCTTTATTTCGTGCAAAGAATTTAATGAAATATACATCATCTATTTTTTATGAAAAAAATTTAATGGACTTAAATTGTCAATTTGTAAAATTTTTATGAAAAAATTTATTGAACTATAAATCGTCCATTTCATATGCAAAAAACTAAAAACACTATACATCGTCTATTTTTCATGCAAAAAAATTAAATGGGCTATGCATACAAAATATAATGGGCTATACATGGTTAATTTTTTAAATTTTTATAAAAAAACATTAATGGGCTATAAAATGTCCATTTCGTATACAAAAACTTAAATGGACTATATAAGTCGTCTATATTTCGTGCAAAGAATTTAATGAAATATACATCATCCATTTTTTATGCAAAAATTTTTTTTATGAAAAAAAATTTAATGGGCTATTATACATCGTAAATTTTTCAAATTTTTATGAAAAAATTTAATGAACTATAAATCGTCCATTTCATATGCAAACAACTAAAAACACTATACATCGTCTATTTTTCATGCAAAAAATTAAATGGGCTTTGCATACAAAATATAATGGGCTATACATGGTTAATTTTTTAAATTTTTATAAAAAAACATTAATGGGCTATAAAATGTCCATTTCGTATACAAAAACTTAAATGGACTATATAAGTCGTCTATATTTCGTGCAAAGAATTTAATGAAATATACATCATCCATTTTTTATGGAAAAAATTTTTTTATGAAAAAAATTTAATGGGCTATACATCGTCAATTTTTCAAATTTAATGGGCTATACATCGTCAATTTTTCAAATTTTTATGAAAAAATTTAATGAACTATAAATCGTCCATTTCATATGCAAACAACTAAAAACACTATACATCGTCTATTTTTCATGCAAAAAAATTAAATGGGCTATGCATACAAAATATAATGGGCTATACATGGTTAATTTTTTAAATTTTTATAAAAAAACATTAATGGGCTATAAAATGTCCATTTCGTATACAAAAACTTAAATGGACTATATAAGTCGTCTTTATTTCGTGCAAAGAATTTAATGAAATATACATCATCAATTTTTTATGAAAAAAATTTAATGGGCTATACATCGTCAATTTTTAAAATTTTTATGAAAAAATTTAATGAACTATAAATCGTCCATTTCATATGCAAACAACTAAAAACACTATACATCGTCTATTTTTCATGCAAAAAAATTAAATGGGCTATGTATACAAAATATAATGGGCTATACATGGTTAATTTTTTAAATTTTTAGAAAAAAACATTAATGGGCTACAAAATGTCCATTTTGTATAGAAAAACTTAAATGGACTATATAAGTCGTCTATATTTCGTGCAAAGAATTTAATGAAATATACATCATCCATTTTTTATGCAAAGAACTTTTTTATGAAAAAAATTTAATGGGCTATACATCGTCAATTTTTAAAATTTTTATGAAAAAATTTAATGAACTATAAATCGTCCATTTCATATGCAAACAACTAAAAACACTATACATCGTCTATTTTTCATGCAAAAAAATTAAATGGGCTATGCATACAAAATATAATGGGCTATACATGGTTAATTTTTTAAATTTTTATAAAAAAACATTAATGGGCTATAAAATGTCCATTTCGTATACAAAACCTTAAATGGACTATATAAGTCGTCTATATTTCGTGCAAAGAATTTAATGAAATATACATCATCCATTTTTTATGCAAAAAATTTTTTTATGAAAAAAATTTAATGGGCAATTTTTCAAATTTTTATGAAAAAATTTAATGAACTATAAATCGTCCATTTCATATGCAAACAACTAAAAAAACTATACATCGTCTATTTTTCATGCAAAAAAATTAAATGGGCTTTGCATACAAAATATAATGGGCTATACATGGTTAATTTTTTAAATTCTTATAAAAAAACATTAATGGGCTATAAAATGTCCATTTCGTATACAAAAACTTAAATGGACTATATAAGTCGTCTATATTTCGTGCAAAGAATTTAATGAAATATACATCATCCATTTTTTATGCAAAAAATTTTTTTATGAAAAAAATTTAATGGGCTATACATCGTCAATTTTTCAAATTTAATGGGCTATACATCGTCAATTTTTCAAATTTTTATGAAAAAATTTAATGAACTATAAATCGTCCATTTCATATGCAAACAACTAAAAACACTATACATCGTCTATTTTTCATGCAAAAAAATTAAATGGGCTATGCATACAAAATATAATGGGCTATACATGGTTAATTTTTTAAATTTTTATAAAAAAACATTAATGGGCTATAAAATGTCCATTTCGTATACAAAAACTTAAATGGACTATATAAGTCGTCTTTATTTCGTGCAAAGAATTTAATGAAATATACATCATCAATTTTTTATGAAAAAAATTTAATGGGCTATACATCGTCAATTTTTAAAATTTTTATGAAAAAATTTAATGAACTATAAATCGTCCATTTCATATGCAAAAAACTAAAAACACTATACATCGTCTATTTTTCATGCAAAAAAATTAAATGGGCTATGTATACAAAATATAATGGGCTATACATGGTTAATTTTTTAAATTTTTAGAAAAAAACATTAATGGGCTATAAAATGTCCATTTCGTATAGAAAAACTTAAATGGACTATATAAGTCGTCTATATTTCGTGCAAAGAATTTAATGAAATATACATCATCCATTTTTTATGCAAAAAACTTTTTTATGAAAAAAATTTAATGGGCTATACATCGTCAATTTTTAAAATTTTTATGAAAAAATTTAATGAACTATAAATCGTCCATTTCATATGCAAACAACTAAAAACACTATACATCGTCTATTCTTCATGCAAAAAAATTAAATGGGCTTTGCATACAAAATATAATGGGCTATACATGGTTAATTTTTTAAATTTTTAGAAAAAAACATTAATGGGCTATAAAATGTCCATTTCGTATACAAAAACTTAAATGGACTATATAAGTCGTCTATATTTCGTGCAAAGAATTTAATGAAATATACATCATCTATTTTTTATGCAAGAAAATTTTTTATAAAAAAAATTTAATGGACTATACATCGTCAATTTTTCAAATTTTTATGAAAAAATTTAATGAACTATAAATAGTCCATTTCATATGCAAACAACTAAAAACACTATACATCGTCTATTTTTCATGCAAAAAAATTAAATGGGCTATGCATACAAAATATAATGGGCTATACATGGTTAATTTTTTAAATTCTTATAAAAAACATTAATGGGCTATAAAATGTCCATTTCGTATACAAAAACTTAAATGGACTATATAAGTCGTCTATATTTCGTGCAAAGAATTTAATGAAATATACATCATCCATTTTTTATGCAAAAAATTTTTTTATGAAAAAAATTTAATGGGCTAAACATCGTCAATTTTTCAATTTTTTATGAAAAAATTTAATGAACTATAAATAGTCCATTTCATATGAAAAAAACTAAAAACACTATAAATCGTCTATTTTTCATGCAAAAAAATTAAATGGGCTTTGCATACAAAATATAATGGGCTATACATGGTTAATTTTTTATATTTTTATAAAAAAAACATTAATGGGCTATAAAATGTCCATTTCGTATACAAAAACTTAAATGGACTATATAAGTCGTCTATATTTCGTGCAAAGAATTTAATGAAATATACATCATCCATTTTTTATGCAAAAAATTTTTTTATTTTTTTTTTTTTTTATGCATGTTTTTTTTATTTATTGTATCTTCATATATGAACTAACAATAAGTATTCAAATCTTAAATCTAACATATAATTAATAGGCCCGACCAATGCCAGACCTAACTAAGTGATAGTTGTAAATAATACATAAGTAGTGATAAGCAAAAAAAAAAATAAAAAATTTCAAGCAACTTCATTCGGAGTGTTTAGTATTAGGGCCCTTGTATCTCTCTTTTTTAAGCGGATGTGTCCAGTAAAGTTCAAAATATTACGAGCAAGCGGATTAGGATGTGACTCGAGTTTCGTTAGATATTTGCCTGCGTATTTTGCAATTTCTTCAATCACTAGTGGCATATTTAAATCACGATGTATATTTGAATTCTTAATGTACCATGGAGCAGATGTTATTAACCTTAAAATTTTGTTTTGTCTTCGTTGAATTCTCTCTACATTGGAGGCAGAAGCAGTGCCCCATAACTGGATACCGTAACACCATATTGGCTTTAAAAGCGACTTGTATATTAAAAGTTTGCAGTCTAGGCTGAGTGTTGAATTTCTGCCAATCAGCCAATGTACCTGAGTTAATTTTAGTTTTATTTGAGTTAACTTATAGTCAATGTGATGTTTCCATGTAAGCCGTCGATCGAGGTGTATACCAAGATATTTCACATGTGAATGTTGAGGAACAACTTGATTATTAATCCGAATGGGGGAACAAGTATCTCTTCGTAAAGTAAATGTTATATGGACACACTTTTGTTCATTTACCTTAATTCTCTATAAGTTTAACCATAGTTCCATCTGGCTAATGTGTTCCTGGAGTTTTCGGGATGCCTCATCAGGGTTTTCGTGCATACTAAGGCAGGCGGTATCGTCGGCAAATGTAGAAGTGTGGATACTACTGCTCACAGGCATATCACAAGTATAAATCAAATATAAAAATGGCCCCAGTATACTCCCCTGTGGCACACCGGATGAGATAGTTTCAGGCATACTCATAAAGTGTCCTTCCACCACTGTAAATTTTCGTGCGAGAATGTAACTTTCCAAAAGATTTAGAATGTTTATTGGTAAGTATGTCTTCAATTTCAAAATCAGGCCTTCATGCCACACTTTATCAAATGCCTGAGAAACGTCAATAAACAGGGCAGAACAATATTTCTTTTCCTCAAATGTTTTTCTGATAAATTGACCCAATCTATGCGTTTGCTCAATGGTGCTATGCTGGCTTCTAAAACCAAATTGATGGTCCGGGATGCACCCATTATCAGTTAAAATTGAAGACAATTTTGCCATGAGGAGCTTTTCAAAAAGCTTTGACATTGTTGACAGTAAACTTATTGGCCTATATGACTCAGCCTTGGTAAGATCTTTACCTGGCTTTGGAATCATTTTAACCTTGGCAAGCTTCCAGCAGTCTGGATAATACTCCAGTCGTAAAATGGCATTAAAAATGAATAACAGGATTCTAATTGCAGTACGAGGTAACTTAATCAGCATCTGGTTACTAATTCCATCCATACCGGGAGCTTTTTTCGGGTTGAGCTCGGCAATTAGTTTTTGTACATCACACATCGTAAATTTTAAGGGTCGAGGGGGTAGAGCAACTACACTCGGCAAATCAGCAACACCGGTACATGTATTTGGTGTAAAAACGGATTTTAAATTTTCAACAAAAATGTTACCTTTTTCAGTATCGCTTCTTGCCCAACCTCCGGTAGATGTGCGCAGAGGTGGCTTAAACTCAACGGGTGTTTTAAGCTTTTTAGCAGCGCGCCACAAAGAGTAATTAGATGCTGGTGTGACATCAAGCCCTTCCAGATAATTTTTAAAAGATGCAGTTTTTTCAGATGCAAGCAACTCTTGGAGTCTTTTAGTGCACTCTTTAAATCTGATTTTGTGTTGAGGTGATCTGTGCTGTTGCCATTCCCTTCTAGCTCTTCTTTTTTCACGTACGAGATGTTCAACGTCTGTAGAATAAATTTTATTGTACACAGTATGCGGATGAGAGGTAGTGGCATGTTCAGAAGCTTGTTTAATATTCTCGTTAAGATTTGCAATGTTCGATTCAATATCATTGGGTGATCTTAGCGTAATATTTTCTGTGCAATGACTACTAAGATATTTTTTGAATCCCAGCCAATTAACACGATTTATCATCTTGACATATGGGTGAGGTAAAGCGCTTCTCAGTGGGCTACAGATTGTAACGATCGTGGGAGAGTGATCGGACGAGAGATCTAGGGAAGCTTCAACGTGGATTAATTCCCTAGAAATACTTTTTATGACGCCGAAATCTATAACATCCGGAATTTTTTGTATGTCCGTAGGCCAGTAAGTAGGCTCCCCACTCGAAATAACATCCAAGCCCATTTTTGAAATTGTGTTGAACAACGCCCTACCTCTAGGCGTAATAAGACGCGAACCCCAGAACGTATGCTTAGCATTGTAGTCGCCAGCTGCTACGAAACAAGGTCCAAGAGATTTGTAGAACTTCTCGTATTGGTCCTCAGTGATTGAAAATCTGGGAGGGGAGTAAATTGAAGATATCACGAAATTTGTACAAAGATTTTCAATGCAGATATTTGTTGCTTGTAGATGTTCTTCACAAATGTTGTCAAGAATATAGTGCTTGAGTCTTGACTTTATTAGAATTGCTGATCCACCGCATGATCTCCCTCTAGGGTCCTTTGTATCATATAAAGTGTAGCCATTCATTTTAAAGAGGCTTCTAGAAGTCAAATGAGTCTCAGAGACCAACATTATATCAATATTTTTTTCCGTAAGGAAGTGCTCAAGTTCATTTTTATGTTGGCGAATGCCGTTTGCGTTCCAGAAACATATTTTTAACGTGTTCATGGCTTGTTAATTAATGCTTGAAGCAGAGTATTTTGCATTCTCAGCATTTCTTGCATCATGGTAGTCATATTTGTTGAAAAGTTGTTTATAGTTAGCACCAGATTCTCAATAGTAGCTTCAAGGCGACTAAAGTTAAAGCTTGAATTTGCATTCGTTGAATTATTTGGCGGTGAAATATTTTGTGAGGGACTAGAACTAGCCTTAGCAGCATCGGCATACGATACACGTAAAGTAACTGGTTGACTTACTTGAGCAAAAGTGGCGGAGTACGCGTTTAATGGTTGAGCTGGAGCTAATTTAGGTTTTTGCACCATAGCCTGCTTGACGAAAGAGTACACAGGACATCCTCTGTAGTTAGCGGTGTGATTACCTCCACAATTACTGCATTTTTTTTCCGCTTGATCTTTTGGTTTGGTACAACTTGCAGTACCGTGCAATTCACCGCAGATAACACACACTGTAGGTAAATTGCAGTAAGCTTTTGTATGGCCATATTCTTGGCAATTATGACACTGCACGGGACCTGCACGCTTATGTGGCTCTTCAACTGTGATTTTTCTGTATAAAAGGTATTTAAGGCTATAAATAGGATGAGTCTCGTTTTTTTTTCCACTGTATATCATTTGGCTCCAGTTCAACACGAAATAGGGGTTGGGGTACTTTTTCTTTGTTAAATATGTTTGATACATTCTTTACCTTAAATCCCAGGAGGACTAGTGCATCTTTAATTTCTTCAGGGACAACATAAGAATCTATACCCTTCAATACGATCTGCAGGCCTTTAGCGCTCTTAAGCTGGTATGTGTAGAAGCTTGTTTTATTTGTTTCAAATTCAGAAACCATTTTGCGGAAATCCTTTTCGTCATAAATTTGAATTTTCGTTTCATCAATGTTGCCACGTTTTATTGGGACAATGTGGAATTTATTTTCACCAATGACCGAAATTAATTTTTTAATAAGGGCATTTGAATTTTTCTCTCTCAAGTAGATTGGTGGCGTCTTGAATGTTTTATTCGACGATGCCTCGGGTTTGTCGTTTTCATCTTGAAAAATTTTAAAACGGTTTTGGCGATTAATTGAGGATGCGCTGTTATCCCTAGACATTTTTGGAGCGGATGAAATTTTTGAAGAATTTGGGCTTCGCCCACGCTTTACCACGGTTATATATCTGTCCATACCGACTTGCACCTTGGGTTTTGAAATACTGTTATCTGTAGTGATAACTTTGTTAAGTGACGAATACGAGCCTGAAGGGGATGATATTACTGACTTATATGAAGAAGTACTAGGCAATTGTAACGTTAATGAATCACTACTATTTGGCATTGGACAAAGCGAAGTTGATCGCTGAGGAAAAATTGGTTTTGCCTTTAAAAAAAACACTTTCATTAGATTTATTATTTCTATTATTTTCATTTAGAGCTTCAGAACTCACAGTAAAATAGGCATTTCTACCGTTAGAACTCACTTCATATTTTTTTGTATTTGAGGCACTCATACAGAGTATTCCTCAAGGGCACTTTTTGTGTTTTTTTGCTTACGGTTTTTTTTGCTTTTGTAATTTATGATTGTTTGTCTGTTTTTGAGTTACTCGTATAGAGTATTCCTCAATGTCACTGTTTATATTTTTTTGTTTGCTTTTTTTGTATTTGTTATTTCCACTATGTAAAAAATATTATCAAAGCAATAAAGCTTATTTATTAAAGTCACTATGTACCTATTACGAATAATATGTACTACGAATATTTTTTTGTATAATTTTTTGTTAGTTTGGTATGTAAGAAAAAATTCCGCTAATCGACTGTTCGCTATGAAGGTACCACGAGAACTGTAAAAATTTTTTTATGAAAAAAATTTAATGGGCTATACATCGCCAATTTTTCAAATTTTTATGAAAAAATTTAATGAACTATAAATCGTCCATTTCATATGCAAACAACTAAAAACACTATAAATCGTCTATTTTTCATGCAAAAAAATTAAATGGGCTTTGCATACAAAATATAATGGGCTATACATGGTTAATTTTTTAAATTTTTATAAAAAAACATTAATGGGCTATAAAATGTCCATTTCGTATACAAAAACTTAAATGGACTATATAAGTCGTCTATATTTCGTGCAAAGAATTTAATAAAATATACATCATCCATTTTTTATGCAAAAAATTTTTTTATGAAAAAAATCGTCAATTTTTCAAATTTTTATGAAAAAATTTAATGAACTATAAATAGTCCATTTCATATGAAAAAAACTAAAAACACTATACATCGTCTATTTTTCATGCAAAAAAATTAAATGGGCTTTGCATACAAAATATAATGGGCTATACATGGTTAATTTTT
The DNA here is from genome assembly GCA_905220375.1 of Tachina fera. Taxonomy (NCBI): domain Eukaryota; kingdom Metazoa; phylum Arthropoda; class Insecta; order Diptera; family Tachinidae; genus Tachina; species Tachina fera. The sequence goes on along the minus strand of LR999967.1, from coordinate 32,719,158 downwards.
TAAATTTTTATAAAAAAACATTAATGGGCTATAAAATGTCCATTTCGTATACAAAAACTTAAATGGACTATATAAGTCGTCTATATTTCGTGCAAAGAATTTAATGAAATATACATCATCTATTTTTTATGCAAGAAAATTTTTTATAAAAAAAATTTAATGGACTATAATACATCGTCAATTTTTCAAATTTTTATGAAAAAATTTAATGAACTATAAATCGTCCATTTCATATGCAAACAACTAAAAACACTATACATCGTCTATTTTTCATGCAAAAAAATTAAATGGGCTTTGCATACAAAATATAATGGGCTATACATGGTTAATTTTTTAAATTCTTATAAAAAACATTAATGGGCTATAAAATGTCCATTTCGTATACAAAAACTTAAATGGACTATATAAGTCGTCTATATTTCGTGCAAAGAATTTAATGAAATATACATCATCCATTTTTTATGCAAGAAAATTTTTTATGAAAAAAATTTAATTAAATTAAAATTTAATCGTCAATTTTTCAAATTTTTATGAAAAAATTTAATGAACTATAAATAGTCCATTTCATATGAAAAAAACTAAAAACACTATACATCGTCTATTTTTCATGCAAAAAAATTAAATGGGCTTTGCATACAAAATATAATGGGCTATACATGGTTAATTTTTTAAATTTTTATAAAAAAACATTAATGGGCTATAAAAAGTCCATTTCGTATACAAAAACTTAAATGGACTATATAAGTCGTCTATATTTCGTGCAAAGAATTTAATAAAATATACATCATCCATTTTTTATGCAAAAAATTTTTTTATGAAAAAAATTTAATGGGCTATACATCGTCAATTTTTCAAATTTTTATGAAAAAATTTAATGAACTATAAATCGTCCATTTCATATACAAACAACTAAAAACACTATACATCGTCTATTTTTCATGCAAAAAAATTAAATGGGCTTTGCATACAAAATATAATGGGCTATACATGGTTAATTTTTTAAATTCTTATAAAAAACATTAATGGGCTATAAAATGTCCATTTCGTATACAAAAACTTAAATGGACTATATAAGTCGTCTATATTTCGTGCAAAGAATTTAATGAAATATACATCATCTATTTTTTATGCAAGAAAATTTTTTATAAAAAAAATTTAATGGACTATATATACATCGTAAATTTTTCAAATTTTTATGAAAAAATTTAATGAACTATAAATCGTCCATTTCATATGCAAACAACTAAAAACACTATACATCGTCTATTTTTCATGCAAAAAAATTAAATGGGCTTTGCATACAAAATATAATGGGCTATACATGGTTAATTTTTTAAATTTTTGTAAAAATACATTAATGGGCTATAAAATGTCCATTTCGTATAGAAAAACTTAAATGGACTATATAAGTCGTCTATATTTCGTGCAAAGAATTTAATGAAATATACATCATCTATGTTTTATGCAAGAAAATTTTTTATGAAAAAAATTTAATGGACTATATATATGTACATCGTAAATTTTTCAAGTTTTTATGAAAAAATTTAATGAACTATAAATCGTCCATTTCATATGCAAACAACTAAAAACACTATACATCGTCTATTTTTCATGCAAAAAAATTAAATGGGCTATGCATACAAAATGTAATGGGCTATACATGGTTAATTTTTTAATGGGCTATAGAATTTCCATTTCGTATACAAAAACTTAAATGGACTATATAAGTCGTCTATATTTCGTGCAAAGAATTTAATGAAATATACATCATCCATTTTTTATGCAAAAAATTTTTTTATGAAAAAAATTTAATGGGCTATATCGTCAATTTTTCAAATTTTTATGAAAAAATTTAATGAACTATAAATCGTCCATTTCATATGGAAACAACTAAAAACACTATACATCGTCTATTTTTCATGCAAAAAAATTAAATGGGCTTTGCATACAAAATATAATGGGCTATACATGGTTAATTTTTTAAATTTTTATAAAAAACCTTTAATGGGCTATAAAATTTCCATTTCGTATACAAAAACTTAAATGGACTATATAAGTCGTCTATATTTCGTGCAAAGAATTTAATGAAATATACATCATCCATTTTTTATGCAAAAAAATTTTTTATGAAAAAAATTTAATGGGCTATACATCGTCAATTTTTCAAATTTTTATGAAAAAATTTAATGAACTATAAATAGTCGATTTCATATGAAAAAAACTAAAAACACTATACATCGTCTATTTTTTATGCAAAAATATTAAATGGGCTATGCATACAAAATATATTAGGCTATACATGGTTTAATTTTTTAAATTTTTATAAAAAAACATTAATGGGCTATAAAATGTCCATTTCGTACACAAAAACTTAAATGGACTATATAAGTCGTCTATATTTCGTGCAAAGAATTTAATGAAATATACATCATCCATTTTTTATGCAAAAAAATTTTTTATGAATAAAATTTAATGGACTATACATCGTCAATTTTTCAAATTTTTATGAAAAAATTTAATGAACTATAAATCGTCCATTTCATATGCAAACAACTAAAAACACTATACATCGTCTATTTTTCATGCAAAAAAATTTAATGGGCTTTGCATACAAAATATAATGGGCTATACATGGTTAATTTCTTAAATTTTTATAAAAAAAACATTAATGGGCTATAAAATGTCCATTTCGTATACAAAAACTTAAATGGACTATATAAGTCGTCTATATTTCGTGCAAAGAATTTAATGAAATATACATCATCCATTTTTTATGCAAAAAATTTTTTTATGAAAAAAATTTTATGGGCTATACATCGTCAATTTTTCAAATTTTTATGAAAAAATTTAATGAACTATAAATCGTCCATTTCATATGCAAACAACTAAAAACACTATACATCGTCTATTTTTCATGCAAAAAAATTAAATGGGCTTTGCATACAAAATATAATGGGCTATACATGGTTAATTTTTTAAATTTTTATAAAAAACATTAATGGGCTATAAAATGTCCATTTCGTATACAAAAACTTAAATGGACTATATAAGTCGTCTATATTTCGTGCAAAGAATTTAATGAAATATACATCATCCATTTTATATGCAAAAAATTTTTTTATGAAAAAAATTTAATGGGCTATACATCGTCAATTTTTCAAATTTTTATGAAAAAATTTAATGAACTATAAATAGTCGATTTCATATGAAAAAAACTAAAAACACTATACATCGTCTATTTTTTATGCAAAAAAATTAAATGGGCTATGCATACAAAATATAATAGGCTATACATGGTTTAATTTTTTAAATTTTTATAAAAAAACATTAATGGGCTATAAAATGTCCATTTCGTACACAAAAACTTAAATGGACTATATAAGTCGTCTATATTTCGTGCAAAGAATTTAATGAAATATACATCATCCATTTTTTATGCAAAAAAATTTTTTATGAAAAAAATTTAATGGACTATACATCGTCAATTTTTCAAATTTTTATGAAAAAATTTAATGAACTATAAATCGTCCATTTCATATGCAAACAACTAAAAACACTATACATCGTCTATTTTTCATGCAAAAAAATTTAATGGGCTTTGCATACAAAATATAATGGGCTATACATGGTTAATTTCTTAAATTTTTATAAAAAAAACATTAATGGGCTATAAAATGTCCATTTCGTATACAAAAACTTAAATGGACTATATAAGTCGTCTATATTTCGTGCAAAGAATTTAATGAAATATACATCATCCATTTTTTATGCAAAAAATTTTTTTATGAAAAAAATTTTATGGGCTATACATCAATTTTTCAAATTTTTATGAAAAAATTTAATGAACTATAAATCGTCCATTTCATATGCAAACAACTAAAAACACTATACATCGTCTATTTTTCATGCAAAAAAATTAAATGGGCTTTGCATACAAAATATAATGGGCTATACATGGTTAATTTTTTAAATTTTTATAAAAAACATTAATGGGCTATAAAATGTCCATTTCGTATACAAAAACTTAAATGGACTATATAAGTCGTCTATATTTCGTGCAAAGAATTTAATGAAATATACATCATCCATTTTTTATGCAAAAAATTTTTTTATGAAAAAAATTTAATGGACTATACATCGTCAATTTTTAAAATTTTTATGAAAACTATAAATCGTCCATTTCATATGCAAAAAACTAAAAACACTATACATCGTCTATTTTTCATGCAAAAAAATTAAATGGGCTATGCATACAAAATATAATGGGCTATACATGGTTAATTTTTTAAATTTTTATAAAAAAACATTAATGGGCTATAAAATGTCCATTTCGTATACAAAAACTTAAATGGACTATATAAGTCGTCTATATTTCGTGCAAAGAATTTAATGAAATATACATCATCCATTTTTTATGCAAAAATTTTTTTAATGAAAAATGGACTATTATAAATCGTCAATTTTTCAAATTTTTATGAAAAAATTTAATGAACTATAAATAGTCGATTTCATATGAAAAAAACTAAAAACACTATACATCGTCTATTTTTTATGCAAAAAAATTAAATGGGCTATGCATACAAAATATAATAGGCTATACATGGTTTAATTTTTTAAATTTTTATAAAAAAACATTAATGGGCTATAAAATGTCCATTTCGTACACAAAAACTTAAATGGACTATATAAGTCGTCTATATTTCGTGCAAAGAATTTAATGAAATATACATCATCCATTTTTTATGCAAAAAAATTTTTTATGAAAAAAATTTAATGGACTATACATCGTCAATTTTTCAAATTTTTATGAAAAAATTTAATGAACTATAAATCGTCCATTTCATATGCAAACAACTAAAAACACTATACATCGTCTATTTTTCATGCAAAAAAATTAAATGGGCTTTGCATACAAAATATAATGGGCTATACATGGTTAATTTTTTAAATTTTTGTAAAAAACATTAATGGGCTATAAAATGTCCATTTCGTATACAAAAACTTAAATGGACTATATAAGTCGTCTATATTTCGTGCAAAGAATTTAATGAAATATACATCATCCATTTTTTATGCAAAAAATTTTTTTATGAAAAAAATTTAATTGGCTATGCATCGTCAATTTTTCAAATTTTTATGAAAAAATTTAATGAACTATAAATCGTCCATTTCATATGCAAACAACTAAAAACACTATACATCGTCTATTTTTCATGCAAAAAAATTAAATGGGCTATGCATACAAAATATAATGGGCTATACATGGTTAATTTTTTAAATTTTTATAAAAAAACATTAATGGGCTATAAAATGTCCATTTCGTATACAAAAACTTAAATGGACTATATAAGTCGTCTATATTTCGTGCAACGAATTTAATGAAATATACATCATCTATTTTTTATGCAAGAAAATTTTTTATGAAAAAAATTTGATGGACTATACATCGTCAATTCTTCAAATTTTTATGAAAAAATTTAATGAACTATAAATAGTCCATTTCATATGAAAAAAACTAAAAACACTATACATCGTCTATTTTTCATGCAAAAAAATTAAATGGGCTATGCATACAAAATATAATGGGCTATACATGGTTAATTTTTTAAATTTTTATAAAAAAACATTAATGGGCTATAAAATGTCCATTTCGTATACAAAAACTTAAATGGACTATATAAGTCGTCTATATTTCGTGCAAAGAATTTAATGAAATATACATCATCCATTTTTTATGCAAAAAAATTTTTTATGAAAAAAATTTAATGGGCTATACATCGTCAATTTTTCAAATTTTTATGAAAAAATTTAATGAACTATAAATCGTCCATTTCATATGCAAACAACTAAAAACACTATACATCGTCTATTTTTCATGCAAAAAAATTAAATGGGCTATGCATACAAAATATAATGGGCTATACATGGTCAATTTTTTAAATTTTTATAAAAAAAACATTAATGGGCTATAAAATGTCCATTTCGTATACAAAACTTAAATGGACTATATAAGTCGTCTATATTTCGTGCAAAGAATTTAATGAAATATACATCATCTATTTTTTATGCAAGAAAATTTTTTATGAAAAAAATTTAATGGACTTATACATCGTCAATTTTTCAAATTTTTATGAAAAAATTTAATGAACTATAAATAGTCCATTTCATATGAAAAAAACTAAAAACACTATACATCGTCTATTTTTCATGCAAAAAAATTAAATGGGCTATGCATACAAAATATAATGGGCTATACATGGTTAATTTTTTAAATTTTTATAAAAAAACATTAATGGGCTATAAAATGTCCATTTCGTATACAAAAACTTAAATGGACTATATAAGTCGTCTATATTTCGTGCAAAGAATTTAATAAAATATACATCATCCATTTTTTATGCAAAAAATTTTTTTATGAAAAAAATTTAATGGACTATACATCGTAAATTTTTAAAATTTTTATGAAAAAATTTAATGAACTATAAGTCGTCCATTTCATATGCAAACAACTAAAAACACTATACATCGTCTATTTTTCATGCAAACAAATTAAATGGGCTATGCATACAAAATATAATGGGCTATACATGGTTAATTTTTTAAATTTTTATAAAAAACATTAATGGGCTATAAAATGTCCATTTCGTATACAAAAACTTAAATGGACTATATAAGTCGTCTTTATTTCGTGCAAAGAATTTAATGAAATATACATCATCCATTTTTTATGCAAACAATTTTTTTATTGAAAAAATTTAATGGGCTATACATCGTCAATTTTTCAAATTTTTATGAAAAAATTTAATGAACTATAAGTCGTCCATTTCATATGCAAACAACTAAAAACACTATACATCGTCTATTTTTCATGCAAAAAAAATTAAATGGGCTATGCATACAAAATATAATGGGCTATACATGGTTAATTTTTTAAATTTTTATAAAAAAACATTAATGGGCTATAAAATGTCCATTTCGTATACAAAAACTTAAATGGACTACATAAGTCGTCTATATTTCGTGCAAAGAATTTAATGAAATATATATCATCTATTTTTAATGCAAAAAAATTTTTTATGAAAAAAATTTAATGGACTATACAAAACACTAAACACTATACATCGTCTATTTTTCATGCAAACAAATTAAATGGGCTATGCATACAAAATATAATGGGCTATACATGGTTAATTTTTTAAATTTTTATAAAAAAACATTAATGGGCTATAAAATGTCCATTTCGTATACAAAAACTTAAATGGACTATATACGTCGTCTATATTTCGTGCAAAAAATTTAATGAAATATACATCATCCATTTTTTAAGCAAAAATATTTTTTGTGAAAAAAATTTAAATTTCAATTTTTCAAATTTTTATAAAAAAATTTAATGAACTATAAATCGTCCATTTCATATGCAAGAAACTAAAAACACTATACATTGTCTATTTTTCATGCAAAAAAAATTAAATGGGCTATGCATACAAAATATAATGGGCTATACATGGTTAATTTTTTAAACTTTTATAAAAAAACATTAATGGGCTATAAAATGTCCATTTCGTATACAAAAACTTAAATGGACTATATACGTCGTCTATATTTCGTGCAAAGATTTTAATGAAATATACATCATCCATTTTTTATGCAAAAAAATTTTTTATGAAAAAAATTTAATGGACTATATAAAAACACTATACATCGTCTATTTTTCATGCAAAAAAATTAAATGGGCTATGCATACAAAATATAATGGGCTATACATGGTTAATTTTTTAAATTTTTATAAAAAAACATTAATGGGCTATAAAATGTCCATTTCGTATTCAAAAACTTAAATGGACTATATATGTCGTCTATATTTCGTGCAAAGAATTTAATGAAATATACATCATCCATTTTTTATGCAAAAAAGTTTTTTATGAAAAAAATTTAATGGACTATAATACATCGTCAATTTTTCAAATTTTTATAAAAAAATTTAATGAACTATAAATCGTCCATTTCATATGCAAACAACTAAAAACACTATACATCGTCTATTTTTCATGCAAAAAAATTAAATGGCCTATACATACAAAATATAATGGGCTATACATGGTTAATTTTTTAAATTTTTATAAAAAAAACATTAATGGGCTATAAAATGTCCATTTCGTATACAAAAACTTAAATGGACTATATACGTCGTCTATATTTCGTGCAAAGAATTTAATGAAATATACATCATCCATTTTTTATGCAAAAAAATTTTTTATGAAAAAAATTTAAATTTTTCAAATTTTTATGAAAAAATTTAATGAACTATAAATCGTCCATTTCATATGCAAAAAACTAAAAACACTATACATCGTCTATTTTTCATGCAAAAAAATTAAATGGGCTATGCATACAAAATATAATGGGCTATACATGGTTAATTTTTTAAATTTTTATAAAAAAACATTAATGGGCTATAAAAAGTCCATTTCGTATACAAAAACTTAAATGGACTATATACGTCGTCTATATTTCGTGCAAAGAATTTAATGAAATATACATCATCCATTTTTTATGCAAAAAAGTTTTTTATGAAAAAAATTTAATGGACTATAATACATCGTCAATTTTTCAAATTTTTATAAAAAAATTTAATGAACTATAAATCGTCCATTTCATATGCAAACAACTAAAAACACTATACATCGTCTATTTTTCATGCAAAAAAATTAAATGGCCTATACATACAAAATATAATGGGCTATACATGGTTAATTTTTTAAATTTTTATAAAAAAAACATTAATGGGCTATAAAATGTCCATTTCGTATACAAAAACTTAAATGGACTATATACGTCGTCTATATTTCGTGCAAAGAATTTAATGAAATATACATCATCCATTTTTTATGCAAAAAAATTTTTTATGAAAAAAATTTAAATTTTTCAAATTTTTATGAAAAAATTTAATGAACTATAAATCGTCCATTTCATATGCAAAAAACTAAAAACACTATACATCGTCTATTTTTCATGCAAAAAAATTAAATGGGCTATGCATACAAAATATAATGGGCTATACATGGTTAATTTTTTAAATTTTTATAAAAAAACATTAATGGGCTATAAAATGTCCATTTCGTATACAAAAACTTAAATGGACTATATACGTCGTCTATATTTCGTGCAAAGAATTTAATGAAATATACATCATCCATTTTTTATGCAAAAAAGTTTTTTATGAAAAAAATTTAATGGACTATAATACATCGTCAATTTTTCAAATTTTTATAAAAAAATTTAATGAACTATAAATCGTCCATTTCATATGCAAACAACTAAAAACACTATACATCGTCTATTTTTCATGCAAAAAAATTAAATGGCCTATACATACAAAATATAATGGGCTATACATGGTTAATTTTTTAAATTTTTATAAAAAAAACATTAATGGGCTATAAAATGTCCATTTCGTATACAAAAACTTAAATGGACTATATACGTCGTCTATATTTCGTGCAAAGAATTTAATGAAATATACATCATCCATTTTTTATGCAAAAAAATTTTTTATGAAAAAAATTTAAATTTTTCAAATTTTTATGAAAAAATTTAATGAACTATAAATCGTCCATTTCATATGCAAAAAACTAAAAACACTATACATCGTCTATTTTTCATGCAAAAAAATTAAATGGGCTATGCATACAAAATATAATGGGCTATACATGGTTAATTTTTTAAATTTTTATAAAAAAAACATTAATGGGCTATAAAATGTCCATTTCGTATTCAAAAACTTAAATGGACTATATACGTCGTCTATATTTCGTGCAAAGAATTTAATGAAATATACATCATCCATTTTTTATGCAAAAAAGTTTTTTATGAAAAAAATTTAATGGACTATAATACATCGTCAATTTTTCAAATTTTTATAAAAAAATTTAATGAACTATAAATCGTCCATTTCATATGCAAACAACTAAAAACACTATACATCGTCTATTTTTCATGCAAAAAAATTAAATGGCCTATACATACAAAATATAATGGGCTATACATGGTTAATTTTTTAAATTTTTATAAAAAAAACATTAATGGGCTATAAAATGTCCATTTCGTATACAAAAACTTAAATGGACTATATACGTCGTCTATATTTCGTGCAAAGAATTTAATGAAATATACATCATCCATTTTTTATGCAAAAAAATTTTTTATGAAAAAAATTTAAATTTTTCAAATTTTTATGAAAAAATTTAATGAACTATAAATCGTCCATTTCATATGCAAAAAACTAAAAACACTATACATCGTCTATTTTTCATGCAAAAAAATTAAATGGGCTATGCATACAAAATATAATGGGCTATACATGGTTAATTTTTTAAATTTTTATAAAAAAACATTAATGGGCTATAAAATGTCCATTTCGTATACAAAAACTTAAATGGACTATATAAGTCGTCTATATTTCGTGCAAAGAATTTAATGAAATATAAATCATCCATTTTTTATGCAAAAAAATTTTGCATAAAAAAAATTTAATGGACAATGTCAATTTTTCAAATTTTTATGAAAAAATTTAATGAACTATAAATCGTCCATTTCATACGCAAAAAACTAAAAACACTATATATCTTCCATTTTTCATACTAAAAATTAAATTACACAAAAAATTTAATGGGCTATACATCGTCCATTTTTTAATTATTTATGAAAAACTTTAATGAACTATAATTTGCCCATTTCGTATGCAAAAAATTAAATGGACTATATACGACGTCTATATTTCGTACAAATAATTTAATGAAATATACATTATCCATTTTTCATGCAAAAAAAATTTTATGAAATAAATTTAATCGCCAATTTTTCAAAATTTAATGAAAAAATTTTACTAACTATAAATCGTCAATTTCGAATGCAAAAAATTAAAAATACTATATGTCTTCTATTTTTCATACTAAAAATTAAATGGACTATACACACAAAATTTAATGGGCTATACATCGTCCATTTTTTAATTTTTTATGAAAAACTTTAATGAACTATAATTTGTCCATTTCGTATGCAAAAAATTAAATGGACTATATACGACGTCTATATTTCGTGCAAAGAATTTAATGAAATATACATCATCCATTTTTCATGCAAAAAAAAATTTTATGAAATAAATTTAATCGTCAATTTTTCAAAATTTAATGAAAAAATTTTACTAACTATAAATCGTCAATTTCGAATGCAAAAAATTTAAAATACTATATGTCTTCTATTTTTCATACTAAAAATTAAATGGACTATACACACAAAATTTAATGGGCTATATATCGTCCATTTTTAAATTTTTTATGAAAAACTTTAATGAACTATAATTTGTCCATTTCGTATGCAAAAAATTAAATGGACTATATACGACGTCTATATTTCGTGCAAAGAATTTAATGAAATATACATCATCCATTTTTCATGCAAAAAAAATTTTTATGAAATAATATGCAAAAAATTTAAATGCAAACAAATTTTTTGTAAAAAATTAATGGACTATACATCATCCATTTTTCATAATCTTATGAAAAAATTCTATGAACTATAAATCTTCCATTTCGTATGCCAAAAAATTAAAAAACAATTCGGATCTTCGCATAATTCCAAGGTGTATGCCAGTGCTTGTTAGCTCACCGTCAGTGCACATGCCAATTAATGCATCCAGTGAGATATTTTTATCGTTGAAAAAATCATTTAATTTGGTTGGTTTGTATTCAGCGGTTTCATGTTCCATCGGTTCCTTACGTAACCGATCAACCAATTTATCCATGATGAGAAGTTCGCCATGCTTATTTTTGATTTTTAAATCTGGGAAAAGAGCTGTTCCTAATGCTGATGTTACTCTATCAAGCACACCAAATCTGTCACATATCAAGGCAAAGTTAAAACAATCGTATCTTTCTGTGTATTGTGAACTTGTGCTTGTATTCATATCTTCTTGAACCGATAGTGGTGCGTATTGAATCATCGGGATCTTGGTATGTTGGCATTGATGACATAGACGATGCTCCTTGCTCTTCAATTTCCATCATAATCTTCTCTGATAATGCACATGGAGCTTCCTTCAAATCGCATTTACATGTTCCAATGCGAAAAATTCTTTCCAGAGATTTTAAAAACTCTGGAAATTTTGGCGTTTTCATTTTGCTCTTGTTTGATTTGTTCTTGATATTTTCAAACAATCTATTCAATTTAATATACACAGTGCCTAATAAATACCTCAATAAATAGAACAAAATTAAAAAACCATAGAGATATCTTACTCTATGGTTTTTTTTCCAATAAGGAAATCTTATTAATTTCATAGAGAAAACCTTTTTGAAAAAATCAAGAAGAAATCTTGTAGTTTTATAAGGTTATCTTATTGATTTTTTCAAAAAGTTTTTCTTCTTCATTTTATTAGGCAACCTAATAAAATATGAAAAAAATTTTACTTATGTATTTTCATTTAAATTCTGTTCGATAGTATGTATGTATGTATGTAGTATATTTAGATGTTATTTATTTATACATATTATTATATTATATTCTTAATTAACTAACTCACCATACATACATATTTGTTACTTGGGAGGAGACAAGTATTGAACCAGCAACCTTCTGACTCTGATAGACAAGAACTCTAACCAATATGCTAACAAGCAGCCCGAATCCGCACTGAAATTATTGTACAAATATGCTTATACGAGAACGAAAAAGATCATGAAAAAAATTGTCTCTTTGTTTATTTATAGATATGAAATAACAAGAAACCTAATAAAAACAAGATTTCCTTATTAAAAAAATTAATAAGATGCTTTACACATAAACATATAGGAACCTAATAAAATCAAGAAGAAACCCTTATTGAAAAAATCAATAAGGCAACTTAATGAAACCAATAAGGAAAACCTTTTTGAGAAAATCAATAAGGCAACCTAATGAAATCAATAAGAAATCCCTATAGTTTACAATTTATAAGAAAACCTAATAGTATCAAGAAGATTTTCTCTATGGATTGTTTTTTTGGTGCCAAAAATAAGGGAAATTGAGTAAAAAAAGTTGTGAATAATAAGATTTCTTCTTGATTTTATGTGGTTTTCTCCTTGATAAAATTAATAAGATTTACCACATAAAAACAATAAGGAATCTCTATGAAAAAATCTTCGCTTCTTTTTGCTGGGATACCCCTTAGCCTAAAAACGTTTCATAGAGAAAATCTTATTGATTTTATTAGTCAGTTTTTTCTCTGTGTATACACAATTTTTTGCCATTATTTCCATACCAAGTTTTTCCCTAATTCCAATCAACTTATTTTGTACTTCAATAGTGAATGGTTTATAAGAAAACTTTCTTTGGTCTGTTTCAGCACATTCACTCAACTAAAAATAATATCTCAAGATATCCAGATGGGTTGGTAAATTAAGATCACTCAAATCAGTAGACACACAAAAAACAGTAACATCATGCTTGGGTATATGACTCATTGGATTTTCGATATTTGTTGTGTATTTATTGTAATATTATGATTGTTTAAATAATAAACTATGTATGTAGCTTACGATTTGAGTATTTGTTAAAAACTGAACTTTTATTATAAAAAATTGGACTTAAATATTAAAAATGAGAACCTTAAAACTAAATAGTACATATCGCACTTAATCAACAAGAGGGTATTAACTCAAAATTTTAAAATTTTCAGTAGAGATGAAAAACAGTTTGTGGCTAAATTAAAAGTTTGACTATCTTTAAGTTGAATATAGCCTCAAATCAAAACAATCCCATTTTATATGAAAATATACGATACATTTCAATGTCCGTCCACTTTTATATTAACTCAAAATAATGCCTTTTTGGTGATATAAAGATATTAAATACACTTTCACAAAAATGGTCTCAAATGTGGTTTTCGAAATGAAAGGGTAGTCGGAATACGTTGAAATTTTTACAGTAGATATATATTGACGTTCTTAGTTGATTTCTTGCAAAAAGTGAAAGAAATTTTTGAACATTTCGAGTCATTACCCTTTTTTTTTGTAAAGAGAGAAGTAACACTCAGGCAATGAGTGCCTACTACTACTTATAGGTGTTACCCTCTTTAGGAAAGGGATAGTGATAGAGAAGTCCGGTGGTGAAGGAAGAGATAGAGGAAAGCTTCATTCTTTTTACAACTCTACCTTTTGCACGTTATAATGCAGAGGTGCAGCGCCTCTGGTTTCAATGAGGCGCATTAAATTTTTGAAGCTGTGTTTAGTAGCCATTTTTATTCGTTATTTTACTTCGCCGATGATTCTGCTACACAATACCGACGAAGGAGGGCACTCTCATGTTACATTAGGATTAGTATCTGCCGAACAAGTGTGATATGAGTACCTGATTTTAGGCATGCTCTTTACTGCATACAGCTACATATTGTAAACAAATGGAAAATATATTTTATTACCTACCTATTAGAGGTTACCAGTATTTAACCCAAAAATAAAGATTCTTGTTTCATTTACATATGTTCTAACTAGTGATGCACGAATATTCGTATTCGAATTGTCGAATATTCGGCCATTTTCAGGCGAATACGAATACGAATGTTTTTCCAAAGAAATTAAATAAATAAATCCTAAACGAAGTTTAAAAAAATAAACATTTTGGTTTGTACAAATACATTAATTTTTTTTTATAGAAATTTGTGCTTTGTATCATTTTCAAATATTATTCAATGACGATCATTAAAATTTTGGGTACTTTTTATTAACTTTAAAGTACACCAAACACAGTGTAAAGTCCTTTTTCATAACAATTTTTTAATATTTAATATTGCATATAATATTCGTATTCGTATTCGCAAATATCGTTTCAAATATTCGTATTCGCATTCGCGAATATTGTTTGAAATATTCGTATTCGTGTTCGTATTCGTATTCGCGAATATCAAAAATTTACATTCGTTACATTACTAGTTCTGACTAAATAAATTTCTAGAGAGAAAAATAAACTCCAAAAATAAAATATTCAAGTTATATGTATAAGTTCAATTGTATTTCGATATTTTATTTGTGGTGAATAATTTTCATTTTTACGCGCATTTGTTAAGCGCTTAAAATTTAAATATTATTTTCACTTTTTTTTTTGTTTTTATTTTTTTCTTGTGATATCTTTCGTCCAGAAAAAAGTTTTCAAGCATTGAAAAGAAATGTTAATTTAAATTTTTCGCCAACTTATTTGTTTATTTCTTTGTTTGGACTGTTTTTTCCTGTTTTTTGCAATTATCGTGAGTTAACTGTATTCAAATACGTAAGTGTGTAATTTACTGCTATTTATATTCACCAATTTAATCTTATGTACTCGTATCTTATGTTCCTTTTTATTCGTATGAATGTGTATGTAATAAGGTGGTGAATTATTCGTTTTGTTATTGTCTCTAGTTGCTGTATTTTTCGAAATTGTTGCTGCACTGCCAGATTATCGAATAGTCTTTTCGATATGCAAAGAAAATACTTAAAACATTCGTTTGCTAGACTTGCTTGTGTAAAGACCACCTTCCTACCAACCAGTGAAATTATTTTGTGTAAATAAAATAAAAGAAAAATATATCGAGTAAAGGAATTCATAGCAACGTTTTAATTATAATATAATACGGCAAAGGTGAATAAATATTTCAGAATTTTTAAGAAAAAATTCATAAATATTCATTGGAAAATATTCAAATCAATTTTGTGTCATATCTTTGATTTGGAGAAAAAAATTAAACAAAAGTTAAATTGAAATAAACAAATTATTACGAAAAAAATATAAGAATGAAATGCGAAATAACCCCAAGAGTGAAAAAGGAAATGAAAAATTCTATTTTTAAACTAAAATGAAAATAAAATTCTTTCACTGAAAAAAAAAATAGAAAATAAAAATATATATTGAAAATCTGATGGGAAGAAAAGATTCTTTTTAAAAGTAGGTAAAATAACATGAGTTTAACAAAAAAAAAAAAAGAAATACATAATTGATGAAGAACTAAATTTAAAAAATATTATAAACAAATGTGTAAATACATACATGTGTACATAAATACATACAAATGTATGTTTGTAGATGTATTCTCATCATTAAGATTTTAAATTTTTATTAAGTTTAATATCCAGTTTTTTATTATTTTGCTTCGTAAGGTTATTTGATCCCAAAAATACTTAAGAAAAAAATATCTACTTACTACCTATAACGAGAAAAAGTATTAAATTACAAAAATATGTATGTTCGCAGTGAAAACGCGCGGGTTCTTAAAATCAAAAGAAACGCATTTTTTGTGTTCGCTAAACACAACAACAGCAACAACTGCAGCACAACTCTACACACACAGCATGAGACATAACAAACTTAATACCGAATAATAAAAATATACATAAGTATGTAGATACATATCGTTTCCTTAATATAGAAATACCCTAATTTATTATTTTTTTTTATTTGAGATTTTTTAATTTTTCGATACATTAGATGTTCTTCTAGCGAAATATAAAAAAATTCGATTTCAAAAAAATAATAGTTAGAGCATTTCTATATTAAAGTAACGATATGTATGCACATATGTATGTATATGTGTAATATATATTTATGTATCTACATTTATCGCATTTACATATACATATACATAATAGATATATACATACATTTATGTATATAATCCTCACGGATATATGTACATATGTACATATTTGCATAAGAACTAAGCTAATATGTGCGCTCACTCAAACAATGTTATAACTCAAAAAATAGAATTTTTTGAGTTAAGGCTCAGTTAGCTGACTGTAATGTAAAGTAACTGCAACATTAGGAAACAGCTGATCGATATTTTTATATGAAAAGTAGGTGTCATTACATTACATCTCTATAACCATTTCCATTACTTTTCACATAACAATACCGATCAGCTGCTTCCTACTTTTGCAGTTACTTTACATTACAGTCGCCTAACGGAGCCTTTAGTGATGCAGAAATAATCCTCTTATCGTTCTTTATACCTACTTTTTAAAAATTTTATACAAATATCTTGTTTACTCAAATCTGGAGAGAAAAATAAAATTTTCTTTTTCCATTAAGTTGTGTGCAAATTGAAACTGGTTTTTTTTAGTTATGACGTTGTTTGAGTAAATGACTCAATTGTGTGTGCCCTTAATTATGAATGTTGTATTATGTCCATTTTTTTGACTTGGTGATCAAACTTTAATTATTTTTAAGTTCTATTTAAATACGAAACTGTGTTTTTGAGTGCATATTTAAACAATACTAAATGCGCAATCTTTTGTAATTAAATACTATTTAAATTTTATGAGCGCACCATATGCTTATATGTGTGTATGTGTTTGTTGATAACATAAACATGAACATCATGTGATCGTATTGATTACATCATGTGGTCGTATTAAAAAGAATTTCGTTTAATTTTAATAAATATATAACAAATACAATACATAGTTTCATATCATGGAATAAATAAATAGAAAAATGAATTCTGATGCTGCTTTGGTTTCATAAAGTGTGTTTTTATGCAATTTTAATTTTCGGCATTTTGATAAGCCAACTTCCTTATTTATGCTGAATAGCTGTTTTTTGAAAACCTTTCTATAATACTGGAAAATTTTGCAGTGCTACCATAATTTCAAGATAATTTCATAAGAAGTTTAATTAACCACTGAAAAAATGTAAATCGTATTTAAATCCAACTTAAATTTAAATAAATATTAGCTAATTACGTACTTACATATTAAATTAAACACTAGGGATAAGTCCTATGCAGTTTTGCTTCGAATTATTACATCAGTCTTAAAAAACTTTAATAAATCCTTACTAAGATTATAAATATGAAAATGAGTTTGTTTGTTTGTAACGCCGCTACACCGATTTTGAAAATTCTTTCACGAATGAAAGGCTACATTAGCAGCGTCAAATATGGAATATTTTTATAGGCTTCAGAACCGGTTTTTTTAAATTTGGTACGGATTATTTTCGGGGTGGTGAGGATAATTTTCTTTTCGGATTTGATTGTTTAACCAGTTTTAAACCGATTTTTATGAATTTGTTATACAGATAAACGCAAACGGAGCCGTGGGAAAAAGCTAATACTTAATAAATATTAAATAAATTTAAATTAAGTGAGACTAGTGCATTAATTTTTAATGCAATTAATGCAATTTTTTAATAGAAATTTTTGCATTTTTCGATACATTATATGTTGTTCTATCGAAATATACAAAAAAAAACTTGAACTCAAATAAATCATGAGTTAGGTTCTTTCTATATTAAGGTAACGATATGTACATACAAGTATTTTAAAAACCCTTAAATAAAAGAATATTTAAAAAAATAAATTCATTCAAGTGCGGCTGTGACTCGCACACGAAGGATTCCGCACAGACACTATGTACATACATATGTACATATACAGTACGAGATAAGATAACGAGCTAATTCGATTACGGTTTTTCAGTTTGAGATTATAATATTCGATATCGAACCATATTATTACATTGTTCGATAGCAAATGCCATAATCTCAAACTGAAAAAACGTGATCGAATTGGCTCGTTATCGAAAGCGAAGATTAGACCCCCCCCCCCCCCAGTTTGTGTAAACGAAAAGAAATCGTGGTTGTTGCTTCCCGCAAAAAGTTGCAATAACCGACCATATAAACAAAACTAATTTTTGAATTAAATAATTTACTTTTAACAGTTAAACACAAAACATTCATACAATGTGATGAAAAAAGTTATAAAATAATGTTTTAGACATGAATTGAAACTTAAAACCAATCTTTATATTTTTACTTGCGTATATTTGGGTTCTACTTATGTTGATTTTTTTATAAACACAATCTAGTTTCAGGAAAAGAAGGTTGAAAATTCAGTTTAAATTTTTAGAGTTTTAATTTTTTTCATATTGCCGCCTCTTTAATATTTTTTAAATTGAAAATAATTTTTAACTAGGAGTATTATTCTCTTTTGAAGACTTCATACAAATGTTAATTTTTAATAGTCTTCTCTGATCCATTTTTTGTAAATTCCAGTGTAAATAAAGACATATTTTTTCTCATAGAAATTTTTATACTACTGAACGAAGATTAAGAGATGAATATAAATTAAAAGTGTACAAAAAACTTCTTGGGATGAGATCTTCTGTGAAACTGAAAGTACTTGTTAAAACTACATTTTCAATTCAGTAAATTCAGAGAAAAAACTTTATAAAAAAAAAAAGTTGCGCATATCGAGACTGTTTGGAAAAAAAGTTGCGCTAATCGGGGTGTTGCAGTAATCGGTGGTTGCGCAAATCGAGATTGTCCTGTATAATACTATATGAACTTTAGCCTACATAATGTAATATAATACCTGAACTTGACATTTTTATTTTTTAATTTAAGTACCCGGTGAACTTTTTTCGATTTTTGATTATTTTTCTATTTTTGGCTGTTTTTCTCATTTTTGGCGAATTTTCGTTTTTAAGATTTTTTTTAGATTTGGCGTTTTTTTTAGTTTGGCGACTTTTAGTTTTGGGATTTTCTTAGTTTTCATGTTTTTGCAAATTTCAATAGTTTGGCACTTACAGCAAGTTGTCAAAATAACTATAACTGATAGAATACCTCTTAATTTTAATTTTTAAATTTTAGTGTTAATTGTTGTAGTCGGTATAAAAATACACTAATTTTTTAAATTTCAAGTGTCTATATACGATATAATTATATGTATGGGATTTTATAATTCTTAGTTGCTCGTCTTGGAACACCCTTTCATTTTAAACTATCATATATTTGTTGTTGTAGCGACCCAAATGCTACATTTCCATTTGAAAAGTGCAATTTGATGACAAAAAAAAGCTAAAATGTTTTGCTTTCTAATTATCTCTTGTTTTTGGTTAGTTTTAATTATTATATTTCGAACTTTATGTGTTTTTATATATATGATTGGGAAATCTGTAAACAATAAATTTGTGACCAGCTTATTCAACTCGGCTATCAAGTTTAAAGGCGGCTTGAAAGGAAAAAAATTTCAAAAGTTTCAAATTGGCCATTACATTCCTAAAATATAACATTTCATTTACAAAAATTATTAAGGCTTTTTAAGAAAAATTTTCTATGAAAATTTGTTTTAAAACCTCTTTTTAAAGCCTTAATAAATTTTGTAAATAAGGCTGTAGGTGTGTTAGTTAGCAAGAAAAGTAAATATTATTCATTACTAAAATTATATTCTTCTGTTTTCAACACTGGCGCAGAAAGTCATTTTTATGTATCTAAGGTAGACTTGGGTCAATTCGCTTTTGCGACATTCGTTCTTAAAAAAATTTACTGGAAAAAAATGTGCGTTGACATCTAAAGGCCTACAGAATCGTACAAATTTTGAGAAAATACAACAATGTTATGAAGGAGTTTAAATTTTTAAAACACAATGACAATTCTTTAATAAGGGTTGTAGTTTTTCAAAAGTCTTCCGATTTCGTAGAATAGTGAAGCCTATCTAGCCTTAAGGGATATTCTAATAATTAGATTAAATTTTGTTGAATAATTTTGATCACTTTGAGCCTTTAAAGCTAGGAAAAAAGTGTTAAATTAACGCTTTTTTTTGAACAGATACTAAATACAAATTATAAAAATCGCTATAATGGCATCGTTTTTTTTTGATTTTATTAGAATTAATCTTTAGAGAATAAAGTGCAGTTGAAAAACTTTTTATATTCATGTAGTAAGGTGCATTTTTATTTTTAAACATGTGCGTACATACATCCATAAATATGTACATATTATGTAAATAAATATGTATGTATGGTAACATAAACCTAGCCATATGTATGTACATATGTTTTTATGAATATGTACGCGCCACTAACAATCATACGCACATATGTATGTACATAAATAACCTTCCTATACCCGCGCGTTGGTCTGTGAGACCGACAAAACGATTTTACGTAAATATTTTTTTCCCCAGAAACTCTACAAAGTTGAATTTTCGGTTAGCTTCCGCTTTTTTTACAAGCTTCGTCTTAGTGTTAATTTGGTGTTTGCACTAGACAGGCGTGTTGCTGTATTTCACAACAATTGGTCTGTGAGACCGACGCGGGTATATGTATAACTTTTTGTGAAAGTAAAATATGCAGTGCGATATACCCTGATTTTTTTTAAATGTTGAAAATTAAGTTAAATTATGTTTTATGTATTGTGCAAGAAGTGGTTTTAAATTAGTATAAGTTATTTATATTTATTTGAAGAAAAAAATATGTTTTTGTTTTGTTTTTGTAATACCTAAGAAAAAACTATCGATTTTGATGGCTTATTTGTTAAGGACTAAAAATCAATAATATAAGTGAATACAAATTTAATGCGTGATTTTATTTTTTTTATTATATCATTGAGATTAAAAAAGAATCTTTTGTTTTTAGTTTTGTTTAAAAAAACTAGTATTTCATCTAGTTCTAACTTTCGGTCTGTGAGACCGTGCGCGGGTATACGTGTTATAAAATTTAGCGCGGGTATAGGAAGGATAAGTATACATACATACATATATGTGCATATATGAATAAAAAATTACTTTCCTTTGTAATTTGTTATTACAGACATACATACATACATAAATACATATGCATGCATTTTGTTTATTTTAAATTTGTTTATAGCAGAGTCAATAACTCCCCTACTTTGTTTTCATATCCTACCATTTCTTCTTTTCACACATGTATGTACATATCGTTACCTTAATATAGAAAGGCACTAACTCATTATTTTGTTGAAATCGAGTTTTTTTTATACATATTTCGATAGAAGAAGATCTAGTCTATCGGAACACGCAAAAATCTTGAAATCAAAAAATAATGAGTTAGGGCCTTTCTATATCAAAGTAGCGATATGTACATTAGAGTGGCGATTAATATATATATTTTTTTTTTTGATTTCTTATATTCTCTCCCCCAAATCGGTTGTTTTATGTAAAAAAAATACAAAAAAATCATAGCGATAAGTTGTATTTTAGGGGGTGCGTCCCCCTCAAAGTTGGTCATCCAGCCCATTTTTCAATGTAATTTTTTGCATATGATTATATTTTTAAAAAATCATTTTACAAGAATATGCTATATGGCATTATTTTAGCTTTTATAGTCAACAACATTACTCTCAAAGAAAGTTTTTTGCTAAAATTAATATTTTAGAAAATAGTGAAGAAAATAACCAACAAAATAACAAAAATTATTTAAACCAAAATTGCATTTATATGGAAATTATTTTACTAAGCGTTTACAATAAGAGTTTATATAAAAAAAATACATTGAATTATGGCCTTGAGGGCTCACTTTGACGGCCAGGCGCACCCCCAAAACACAACTTATCGTTGTGAAATTTTTTTGTATTTTTTTTACATAAAACTGAACCGATTTGGGGAGTAAGAATAAAAAAGTCAACAAAAAACTCCCCATACAACTAACGGCCACTCTAATATACATACATATAGTCAAAGGAAAACTAAAAAAAAATTTCATTGAATAAATGGGCTTTAGGGCCAACTTTGAAGAGCGAACGCACCCCCTAAAACAGAACTTATCGATACTAAATTTTTTGTATTTTTTTTTTCATAAAACTGAACCGATTTGGGGGATAGAATATAAGAAATCAAAAAAAAAATTCTCCATACAACTAACGGCCACTCTAATGTACATATTCAAATATTTGAGCTTTTTTCGTGTTTACCCTACAAACATTTGGAAGATATCTTACCCAGAAGATATAAATACAATATCTTATTTATATCATTTAGAAGAAAATCATAAAAGCAATCCTTTTTTATATTAAAATATTTTCATTTTAGTGAAAGTTTTTGAATGAACAGTTCAAAATGTATTGACTATTTGTATTTTCCTTTAGCAAGGTATTTTGTGTTATTAAAATGTTGCATTTGTTTCAGTCTGGCGTTTTGTCACATGCGCAATAAATTTTATACTTTATATACTAAACATATGATGACTCCCGCGATGATAAATTGAATTTAGTTGACCATAAAAATTGCTTTAAATTTAAATTATATATATATATATACACATATATTTTTCTTCCTTCAGATAATTTAGAAAAATTTTACTTTAGGAGATAATCTATCGTTATAAACCATTTATCTTCCTAAAGATAATCTGGCAATATCATAAATAATTGTATTAGATGATTAGCTAACAATATCACAATTTTATCTTCTAGAAGTATTGCATTCGTATATCTTCGAAGTATCGCCCTGGCCGCACAAGCTCTCCCGAAGGGGGAATCTTCCGCAATACGAATATGATTGTTGCCGCAATAATATTTTTCTTCCAAGCAATACGATTTTGAATGATTTTCGTATTACTTTGCTTGTAGGGTATTTTCTTGCTGCATAAGCGTATGTATGTGTGTTTTCATTTTTGTACATTTCCAATTAACATTTCTGATATCTAAATGAACCAGATATACAACCAGATATTTATTGTTCGTCAAATATTTATCGGTTTGATTGTTTCTTTACTGTTACAGTTCCAGTAATATTTTGCAAAGTATTTCATATTGTCCGAATATCTTTTTTTAATTATTCCATTACTATTACAGTGATGAGAGTCTTGACTGCACCCGGTCAAAAATACTTGTGTGGCAACACTATGTTCTTGCTGTTGCTGTTTTTAGGATTTCGTACACCAAAGGTGAACAAGAACCCTAGTGTTTTCGCTACGCTGTCCGTCTGCCCGTTTTTATGTCTGTCCGTCACAGGCTATTTTCTCGAGAACCTTAAGACCGCAGCTTTGACCGCTGCAACTAATACATGAGAGTTAAAAATTAAAGGGTGTTTTAAAACGGGCAAAAAATTCCATATTATATACATACAATTGTATGTACGTATGTACCTATATATAGATAATTGAAATTTCGTAAAATTAGTTTATTTTTATACAGACTACAAGAATTAACACTAAAATTTAAAGAAATCAAAATTAAAGGTCGTTCTAACAGTTAATGTAATTTTGACTATGTAATTTTGATAACTTAATGTATCTTGGAAACCGTAAGAGACAAACTCTTGAAACTTTCAAACACGATAAAACTAAAAAATCCAAATTATAATATGGCAAAACCGAAAAAAATCGACAAAAAACGAAATAAAAATCGCCAAAACGAAAAAACGACATATTTTATTTATATTATTTTTTTATTAAATGTTACAAATACAATTACAAACTATACCATAACTTAATTTAAACGAGAATAGTAAGTAATAAAGTCCTTCACTCGTTGTAGTGAAACAGACCAGGGTCTATGGTGGGAATCGAATCCACAACCTCCACACTGATAGGCTAACATACTACTCACTAGCCTACTTAGGCACACACGCCATATTAAAAACAAAATGTTTAAGACTAAAATAAATCGCCAAAAACCGAAGAAATCACCAAAATGAAAAAAATCACCAATAATAAAAAAAAATCGCCAAAAAGGGGGAAAAAGCGCCAAAAATAAAAATGCGTTAAAACTTAAAAATATTGCCAAAACCGAATAAACAAAAAAAAACATTCAAAACCGAAAAAATCTTAAAAAAGAAAACAATGCCTAAACTATTTATTATATATGATAAAATTCATATAGTATTATATATCTAGTGTCCGTACGGAACTCTTCGTGCGCGAATCAAAGCCGCACTTTACTTTAGCGATTTATTTTAGTTTTAGAGATTTTTATGTTTGGCGTTTTTTCCGTTTTGGCAAAAAAAAAATCTAAATTAAAGGATGTGCTATCAGTTGTAATTTTAACTATGGCATTTTGACAACTTGCTGCATCTTGCATCCATAAAAGGCAAACTATTGAAATTTTTAAAAACGCTAAAACTCAAAAATTTCAATATTAAGAAACGAAATTAAGTAAATCACTAGAGTGCAAAAAACTCACCAAAAATAAAAAGGTTGCCAAAAAATTAAAAAAAAATCGTCAAAAACTGGGAAAAACGCTAAAAAGAATCCGTACGGAACCCCTCCTGTGCGAGTCAAAGTTGCACTTTACTGAATTTATTATATCACACAAGATCCCACCCACGCAGTTCGCAGATCCTTAAACTTTAATTAATGTTATACATGAATGTCTCTTCACCACTAAGGATGCAAAATAATCGCTGTTATAAGAAAATTCCATTTGCGAATGGCTATAGATATCCACTAGTCTGAATATCTCTCTTTTTAAAACCTATTTAGAACCAATAGAGAATAACCAACAGCATCCTGGAGGAGGTAGTCTTAACAGACATCTGGTGCATCTGGTCGAGAAAAATAATATGGTTTCTGTCTACTGTAGTTTTTATTTTCGTTCTGGTGTTTCCAGCAAAATTACTTGGTCCACGAAAACTGATTCATCATCTCGAAAACCCGGTTCTGTTTTTAAAATATTAAATTTTTAACATAATTTTGAAGAAATTTCAATTCGTTTAATTTGGTGAAAAATGTTCATCCAAAAAAGTTTGTCTTAAAATAAGCAAATTGACAGGCAAGTGCATAATTAGTAAAGAACAAACGACAATGGCAAGACTGTTGTAAATTTAGAGATGATAAAATTGATCTTTCATTATAAAAAAAAGGCTTTCAAAAATTGTAATACGATGAATCAAAAGAATTCACATATTCAATTTGCACTGAAAGATATCTATAGCTGTGGCAAAGTTAATGGTACCTCTGTAATCTGCATATACGAAAGTACACCTGGTCACAATATCAATTAGTTTGTGTAATTTTTCAGGAAGTTATAGCACTACGACGCGACTTATCTCATTTGGAATAATAGCTTAATTTTGGTTATACTTTAGCATATTTCAACTTTAATATATTGAAAGTACTTAAAGTGAGTAGAACGATATTTGCTTTAAAAAACTAAAGGTTAACAGGGAATTTTACAATTTAACTGTAAAAGAAATAAATTTCTGAAAATCGACTTGAAAGTTTAAAAGTGCTCTCCTGCAAAACAGTAAGATAAGACTTAAGCACTTTTTTATATCAACTTACACCACACACAGTGGACCAAACACAAGAACGTTGGTAATGAAGATGTAGCGGCCTTAGAAAACAGCATGTTTTTCCGTTCTGCTAGTGTTTGCTAAAATATTTACATTTAACTTTGGTCTTATTTGTTCCTTAAAAATTATCGCATGTAATTTTGCTTACAGAGCGTTCGTATACTTTAGCCCAATCGAGTCATAAATTTAGAAACAAATATACTTCGAACAAACAATAATTAAAACTAACTAAATAGAAAATTTTGTTTTATGAACTGATTAATATGAACACTACCTAAAAGTGGAGCGTAAGAAAAGTTGGGCAAATGCATATGACGATTTATCATTTTTATGGGAAATTACTACACACTCTTTCTTACGTAATTACGTTAGACAAATATTTAGCTATACTTTCTTATAAACAATCCATGTAACCGATATCGAATGCGACTTTATCAATTGGTTCAATTGTGTTGGACGGATGTCAGCGGATATTAAACTTCTTTGTGATCATACACACTCTTATTTAACAGCTATTAGTCTCTGAACAATTCAGAAATTCTGCTTATAGAAAAAGTACCAAGTATGCAGCTAATCTTTAAATTGTTTTATAGAATTCGCTTCAATGTCTCATAACATTAAGTTATTAATTGTGGCATCACAAATGTCAGCTAAAAATGTTTGCTGGGTGGGCATTTTGCCCAAGTGTAGAAATGACACAAAATGTGTATGATTTTTTTTTAATATACAACTTGTGATTGATCTTTTGCTCTGTTTATAAATAAAATCTTATAAATATGTTTGTTCACATGTGTGTATGTATGTATGTATTCTCTTCTCTACATTTAGTTTTTATTGTTTTTGTTGCAATTGTTGTGTTACATATTCTAAAGATACATTCATACATACATACATACATACATACATACATGCATAATACACATCGTACATACGTACATATCGTCTTATACAAAAATTCAAAAAAGGCGTAAGTTGCATTTAAAATATTTTACAGAAGAACCAAAACACTTTCGTCTATGTTCTGGCATCCATATTGTTTTCACTTGTTTTCTTGTGAGTTCGGATATTAAAGGCTCAGTTAGCCGAATGTAACTGCAACGTAGGAAACAGCTGATCAATATTTTTATGTAGTTTTACATTACATCTCTATAACCATGTTCATTACTTTTCACATAACAATACCGATCAGCTGTTTCTTACTGTTGCAGTTAACTAACATTACAGTCAGCTAACTGCGCTAGAAATTTTTGATTGTGTCGTTCTTGGTATTCAAATGCAAGGTATTGAGATGACGAATAAATATTTATAATTGGATCTTTGATTGGTAATGCGGTTCAAAATATATCGATGAAAATAGGGCGCATTTTCAAAAAAAAAAATCATATTTCACAGTGATTGTGATTTCATTGTTTAAAATGAAATTTTTAAAATACAAATTAATAGTATCTGCTCCAGCATCCGAATTTAAACGAAAACAATTTGGATATGGACGATTTAAAATTTTAGATTTTTTCGTTTTCAGTTTTGAACAAACGAACTCGTATTCTTTTTTTTACAGTCGTGTGAAATCAAAACGAAACACGGATGCTAGAACACAAACTATTAATTTGTATTTTGTAATTTTCAACTTAAACAGGTGTAGCATTCCAGCAAAAAAAAATATAAAAATTTTGTAATGGGTAGTACTCTTGTAATGGCTTACAAAGTAAGTAGTACTTATTTATCTAATTATTTGATATGTACAATTGTCCTGTAATGAATAAAATAACAACTTATTTATATCATTACGTATTCATTTATTTTCTTTGTAAAATTATTAAAGGTATTCATTTCAGTTTTTTTCTCGTTGGAAAAATTTAATTTTTTACAACAAACACAGGAAAAAAATTTGAAAAAAATATTTGAATTTTTTTTCCTGTGTTTGTTGTCAAAAAACTTAAATTTTTCCATTTTTCCAACGGGAAAACCCTGAAATGAACACCTTTATTATTTTTAAAAATCCCAAAAAAAAGTTCAAAGTTTTATAATTATGTTACAAAATTTTATTTGCTTTTATAAGGAAAAATCGCCAATTAACTTTTGAATAATTTTAGGCAAAAAGTAATCTACTAGATGTTGTAATATTTGTAAGCAGAAAATAACCAATTAAATTATTTAGGCAATCAGTAATCTATTAACTTTTGGATATTTGTAGGGAAAAAGTATAGGGTACCGCATACTTTTTGAACTTCTCAAAAAAAAATTTAAAATAATGGGTTATTCAGTCAAATTGTAATTACTTACGAATGGGGAGTACATACACTTTTTTGCATTCTAGTAGGCAAAGTTTTTTGCTGGGATGTGTTTTAACATCCGAACTCACAAGAAAAATATGAAAATGATATGGAAGCCAGAACATAGACGATTATCAGTTTTAGTTCATTTAGTTCTCACTAGTCTTTTGAATTTCTTTAATAAATTCGATAAATTTTAGGCCCACTCTGATAAAAATAGATGATAGATGGCTTTTATATATTTAAATCATCAATCAATCAAAAAGTTGATTTTGAACTTTTTGTAAGTTACGCCCTTTTTGAATTTATATGACGATATGTATTATATGCGTGGTATGAGAACGTATTTATGTACAATCATATGTATGCATGTATGTCTCTATGTATTAACATGTGGTGTATTTAATTTTCACATTTATATATTTCATTTGTTTCTATTTCGGTGTGTTGAAAGAATAAAGGGAAATAAAAGTGAAACTAATTTTTATGTGTGTTTTACAAAATACGAGGAGTAGTATTAATATAAAAAAAAACAAAAGAAAAAAAGAAAATCTAATAAAATCAAATGAAAGTAAAACAAATCTAATTCAACGAAATATAATCATATAAACAAATACAAAAGAGCATAGACACGAGTTTTTCATTCTGATAATTTAATTTTTTTTTCTTTTTTGTAAAAAAGTTTAGAAAGCGGCATAAAAGTAACGAAAATATTTTAAAATCTAGTATCTATCTATAACTATTGATTTTGGTTTTTTGTTTTTGTGCAAAATGTCCACCAAGACTTCATCAATAAATGCAAGCGCTAATAGTTCACCCACGAATTCTGCCATGAATAATGCTTCAGCAACAACTGGCACACCAACTGCAGTGAAAATCAAAAAGGAGCTGCCCAGCGATGAAATAAAGGTAAGTATCTATTTAGGTATGTTCTAGTATCTATCTTAATGTATAAAGGCCCTAACTCATTATTTTTTTTAATAGAGATTTCGATACATTGGATGTTCTTCTATCGAAATACATGTATGTACAAGAAACTCGAATTTAAAAAAATAATATGGGTTAGGTGCTCTCTGTATTAAGATAACGATATGTATGTATGGATATGTAAAAATACATATATATTTACTAGAGGTGAGCACAAGATATTTGCTTGCATAATGTTCATGGTGTACACTCTACACTAGAGCGTCTCGCTCAACAGGCAACAAAAAAAGTGCCCCGTACACTAGCGAATATAAAGTATTGTTGAAATTAAATTTCAAAAAAAAATTTATTTATTTTCTTGCCGAGCGTAGGGGTCGCTGTTTTAGTTTTTTCGTTATATCTTCCATATTTACATTCCGATCTCAAAGTTTGATATAGCATTTTTTTTTGTCTCAGGGAGGCCAATATTTTTGCTCTTAGGTCCATTGACCTCAAGTATACTGTTCTAGTACTTACTTATTTCTAGTATTAGGGTGTCACATTAGGGTGGTATTAAAGATATGGAAGATATAACGAAAAAACTAAAAAGGCGACTCCTATGTTCGGCAAAAAATAAATAAAATTTTTTTGGAAATGTCCTTGGAACAATACTTTATATTCCCTGCTGTACGGAGAACTTTTTTTCGATGCAAAAAAAAAAAAGAAAAAATAAGCAACGTAGATTATTTGAGCGTATTAATTCTTATGAGATACTTTTCCAAGTTTTACGATTTATTAATTTAAGACTTACCCCCTTATTCTGAACTTTGTGACATATGACAAAATTATAACAAATGACAATTTTTATATCTTAAGCAATGAAAAAATTGTCATTTGTTATATTTTTTATTTTGTCACAGAGCTTAGAATACGGGTATTAAAAAATAAAATAAATAAATAATAAAATAAAAATAATGTCTTTTACAATGGATATAATTGTAAATGAAAATTTGAGTTTGTGAAATGAAGTATTGTGCACTGTGAAGTGTACAAAAAAATATTGCACACTTAATACAACTGTCGATTCAACTGTTGTACAATGGTTTTGTGTGTTTTTTGTTTCATTGATCTCTATTTTTGCTTTACACCCAATTACGATTACCACTACAAACAATATTCGCTCTTGAAAAAAATACAACACTGTGCACTTTTCAACGGCTTTTTTGCTCACTTATAGTATTTACCTAGAAAAAGTTAGAACCTCCATTAAAAAATATAATTTTGTTTAATTTATTTTAAATAGTATCGCGGCATTAATTTGATCAAATAGTAAAATTCTTAAAATTATTCGAGTAATCATTATTCGAATAGAATTTATATCATTAAAAATTGCTCGAATAAAAATTATTTGAATAAAGGCATTGTCTTGGTAAATTTTCAATTTAAAAAAGTGAAATGATTTGTTTTTATGTTTTAGCCCGGCCGAAGGGCTCCAAAACTTGCTCCACCATGGTACATCCCGACACGGTGCCTTCTTACTAAGGGTCCACATATTACATAACGCCTTATACAAAATTTTCAGTATAAAATTCAAACCGTAATAAGTCCTTATTCCTTATTCCTTATTCCTATTCCTCCCACCATAGGAGCGTTACTTATATTAATGCAGCCCCTAAAAATATTCTGAAACTTTAAAAATTTTGCAATTTTGCATTTATTTTGGGTGCTTTTTCATAGTTTTTGGGGTATATTTAATTTTTTATAAATTTTTTTTTGTACTTTATTTCAGAATTTTTGGGAAAGTTTTAAGTTGAGCGATATTTCACAAACTTTTTTGTTCGTTTTTATTTTGGTTTGCATGTTTGTTTGGACACATAAGTGATTCATCATTTAAAAAGTTTAAAACTGCTGTGCAGTGTAATATGTGCCGATGTTTCATCTTTTCCCAAGCACATGAAATAGGTTATTGATCCACAAAGAATAGCTTAATGGGAAGAAATTCGTAATAAATAAATTACAAAATTTTTAAATAAATTCAGTAAACTTCGACTGTGATTCGCACACGAATGGTTCCGTTCGGGCACTACATATGGGTGTTTCCACAGTAAACGATCCCTTACAGTAAGGACCGTTACTTTTTTATTGGTCAAAAAAGTATGTATTGAAATTATATTTTATGAAGAAAGCATCGGTAGCAACTGAAAGAATTTATGTAAAATTTAATTTAAATACTTCTTTTCACCGTTAAGAAAGTAATGGTCGCTACTGTGAGCAGTCATTTGCTGTGAAAACACCCATATATAATGCTAGACGAACTTGACTATATACATAATCGAATATCATACCTGATGTAGACATTTTTTAAGATAAATTTAAGTGCCCGCTAAACTTTTCTTTTAGTTTTTGGCGATATTTTTAATTTACGGGGTTTTCTCCGATTTCTTTCGTTTCTTGGGATTTATTAGGTTTTTGTCGTCTTAGCGTTTTTTCATTTTAGGCGAATTTTTTTCAGTTTTTGACGATTTATTTTAGTTTTAGAGATTTATTTTATTTGTTTTAGGAATTATTTTAATTTGACGCTTTTTTTCGTTGCTGCGATTTTTTCTGTTTGTCGTTTTTTTAATTTTGCTATTTTTAGGGTTCCATACACCAAAGGTGAAAAGGAACCCTATTATTTTCACTACGCTGTCCGTGTCTGTCTCTCTGTCCGTCACAGGCTATTTTCTCGAGAACCGTAAGAGCTACGAACCTGAAATTTAGACAGAGTATATATAACTTTGGCCGACACTTGAACTTTGTAAACTTGAGTGTATTTTTATACATACTAGTGTATTTAGTGTTAATTGTTGTACAATTAACACTAAAATCTAAAAAAAATCAAAATTAAAGGGCGTTCTATCAATTAGTGTAATTTTGACAACTTAATGTATCTTGGAAACCGTAACAGCCAAATACTTGAAATTTTCAGAAACGGTAAAACTAAAGAATTTCAAAATTATAAAATCAACAAACGAAAAAAAAATTGCTAAAAATATATAAAATAATAACCAAAACGAAAAAATAGCGCCAAATTACAAAAAAAAATCTAAAACTAAAATAAATCGCCAAAAACTTTAAAAATCGCCAAAATTAAAAAAAATCGTCAAAACGAAAATAAAATCACCAAATTTAAAAAAAATTCCAAAATGAAAAAAATCGCCAAAATAAAAAAAGCCAAAAAACGAAAAAATCGCCATAATGTGTAAAAAGCATCAAAGCTAAAATAAGTTACCAAAATTTAAAAAACACCAAAAAATAAAAAAACTGCCAAAACTATATGGGCTAAAGTTCGTATATTATTACATATCTAGTGTCCGTACAGAAACATTCGTGCGTAAGTCAAAGTTGCATTTTTTTAGTGTTAGTCTATATATAATTCTATTTATGTACATATATTACATGGGATTTTAAAATTATTCATTGCCATTTTGGAACACCCTTTAATTTTTAACTGTCATATTTGTTGTTGTAGCCTAAGCCTTACCCTGGCTACAACTTTGTTAACAAAAAATTAATAAAAGTGCACGAAGAAATAATTTTTTTGGCATAAAATTTTAATAAGGTTAGTTCGGTATATATAGTTTAGAGTTATCATCAAGTCTGAATTAGCTGTTGGCTAAAATCTGTTAACACTATTTTATGAAGGGCGCACTCATTTTCGAAATCTTCGGAGACCCATAAAAAAATTGGTCACCAAAATCAAGTATAGAGTTTGACTGCCCTTTGATAGTAGAAGGGAACCCATACTGTCAAGTCCGTGATTTTTTTCGCTGTTGCACAGTGTAATCAATGTTAACTCTGTACAAATATATGTAAATATTTGAACTTTTCTTTATTTCCTTAAACAAAATAACCTCTATTTGCAGCAGAAATAGCATAATAATCAATTATACAATCTTGCATTTAAGTAACACGGTCCCCAAAGAGAAACGGAGAACCTTGTATAATTTTACAATTGGTGTCTTATTCAAAATGAATGATTATAAAAATAACAAACTAGTGCAGCAGCTACACTACAACTGCCAGTAGTGATGCAATGCAATGACAAACTTAAATTAAACTAAAGTTAAATAAAACAGCATCAGCTTACATTGTTTTCCATCTCATCCTTATCACACAAGTAGCAAGCACCATTCCATTCCAAAAATGAGAAGGAACTCCTTTTACAACAAATACAAACAAGTTAAAGGAAAAATGATACTTCTTCTAAAAAAAGAAAATGAGACGCATGCACTTGTTTAAATACGTTAGAAGAGCAACATTCTAAGAAACACAAAAAAACCAACAACTTTACTATGACAAAGTGACTGATTTGTCATGTCCTTAGTTTATGAGTAGAAGAATATCATCATCATTAAAAAGAAAATAAACAATATTCATTACCAACGAACGTCATTAACTATTTCTTGACTGGAAGATGAGGACGACGCATAACTAACTACAAGGTACAGACATACATACTTACATACATATACTTATTGTCAATGTAAAAGGATATTATTTAAGTAATTCTATGCCATTGTGCTTCACAAAAAGTAAATTCAAATACAGTATAATTTAAAGGATATTATAAGGACAAAGAAAATAATGAAGATAGTGCTAATGAAGTTGGCCAAAGTGTGGAAAATCTTTATAAAAATACATGTGCAAAAGTACATACATACATATTAAAGTCCTGCACAAGACCACTTACAAGAACTTTTAAGACATGAGGTATTTTTCATATGCTTTAGTACAGCAAAATCTTCTAAACAACACTGTTGACAAGACATTTGTTTCAGTTATTGTAGGTATAGGAGTAAAGAAGAAAATAATTAGCGAAGGAAGAATTTGTGATGCTTGCTTCTTCATACGCATGGGAGCGTACACAAACATCATGCATGTACATTACGTGCTGCCAGGAGTATGCAGCCCGTCAACCAGAACACTCTTACCAACCACAAACGAACATACAACAGAACCTTATATATATATATATATATATATATATATATATATATATATACATATGTACATGCACTTCAATACTAATTTTTTAAAAATTAAATCAAACAAATTTTTATTTTGTATCAACCATATATTGCAGAATTAAGTCCATACTACAGATACAAAATAATATACAAAAATGAAAAATTCATTTAAATTAATTCATTTAGTTGAAAAAAAAAATTAATCAGATTAAATTTTCCTGTACAAAAAAAAAACAGAACAATTTAAGAGTGGACCAGGACAATTTGTCTAAATTCTTTTTTATTTTTCTGCCTACGTACAAACGCCCACATGGATTGACATTAGTTGTGTGCGCTTGCTTTAAAAAACCACCCTTAAACACATAATAGCTTACCATCTACATCTTACGCACACACTCAAATGTACAGTATGCAAAA
This sequence comes from Tachina fera, assembly GCA_905220375.1. Lineage (NCBI taxonomy): Eukaryota > Metazoa > Arthropoda > Insecta > Diptera > Tachinidae > Tachina > Tachina fera. The sequence continues at coordinate 32,684,512 of LR999967.1, read as the reverse complement.
TAACAAGAATACACGCATCAACACTACTTCTTTTGATTGTTTGTTACGAACAAGAAGTATTCGCGACATCGCTTGTTAACAGTCATATACACGTACACCAATACATCCATCGTGCTTCGTTTATAGTACGACAGCATTTATTATTGGCTTAGTATAATAAATGCCACAAGACGTATTTACATTTCAAGACTGTTTACGCAGGCCTCTAATATATATACATCTGTATATGTGACCTTCTCCGAGAACAGAGACCTAGTGTGTGGAAATGAAGTTTTGAGAAAAACGCATTTAAAGTTTAAAGTTTTTTTCATTTTTATCGATTTTCCAAAGAACCCGTTTTTTGACAGACAGACAGGTCCCTTTTCTCGGAGAAGGACACATATATATATGTACGTAGCAACATTTTATTTACAATAAAAATGATTTCGTAAGTTTGCTTTTAATTTTAATATAATCAAATAATTAACTGAAATTGCACCTACTACGATTTTGATTAATACAATTATAAATATTGTAAGAGGGTAGCGAAAAATATATTTACCTGTGGGAGAAACGGTATATGTCCGGAAACCAATTCAACACCTGAAATGGATCATAGACTCTAAGGTGAAGGAAGAAGCGGAGGAAAGTTGGCGTGCGACGAAAACTTGCAAAACTTTTAAGATCATATGGAGTTCCTATGATCCTAAATCGACTAAATTTATTTTATCACTAACCAGAAGCGACTGTAGACTTCTAGTGGAGGTATTAACTGGACACTGCTGGACGGCTTCGTATGCCGTCAAAATAGGACAAATACTTGACGGTACCTGCAGGGAATGTAAGGAACCCGGGGTAATTGAGACAGATAGAATATATACGATGCCACTGTCCGTCTCTAAACCACACCAGATATGACTATCTTTGTGGTCACACTTTTCGTAGTCTTGATCTTGTATCGGGAGTGAAAATGTGTAGGCTGCTAACGTATATTAAATCTGTGTGGGAATGATTCGATAAAGGCACCACGAACTAGGCCGCCATACTTACAGGTTTCTTGTCATCTGCTGTTATCGCTAAGGATCAATCCTGATCTATGCGGGGTCCTTGACCACCCAGACTAACCTAACCTAACCTAGCAATATATTTATTTGAGATTTTTTTCAATTAAATTAAATGTTATATGAACAATGTGTATATTGTTGACACAAATATTTAATTACTCATTTCATTGCATCAAAAATTTTTATTGTTGACTAAAATTTTGTTTCTAATTAAATTTTTTGTTTTATCCACAGTTTGTTGAAAAATTTTTTTTAAATAATTTTTTTTATTATATTAACAATTTAGTTAAGGTTTGATATTTTTCGAGCACTTTTTCCTAAAATTTATATTTCACTTGTTAAGTGAAATAAGGCCCAATAAAATAAATAAACTAAAACCAAAAAACTAAATAAGTCCCAAGAGAAAATTTATGAAAGAATATCCAATATAAATGAAATAAGACCCAATGAAATCAAACAGACACAAGATGAAATACAGCCCAACCAAACTCAAGTTGAAATGAAGCCCGAAATAAATGAAATAAAGCTTAATTAAAAGTTCTTTAATTTTATTGGGGCTTATTTAATTTTCTTATTTGGGAGTTAATTCCTTTGGCCTTAAGCTTAAATTAGAAGTGCCATACCATATTGCCATAGTCATAACTAAAACCAAAATTCAATTGGTTTATATGTACATATATGTATATGTTATTTCCAAAAAAAAACTGTAAATTGTTGCCATATGTTTTTATTGCGACTTACTTATTCAAAAATTCACAATGAACGTACTATTTGCCAATAAATTGCTTGAGGTTGCCACACTTTCAAATGTTTGCTAATAAAAAGCAATAAATTTACAAAAATTGCACACAAAAAAACTTGATAGAAGAAAATAATGACAATAAAACAAATTATTATTTGTTATTTTATAAATTTACATAATTTTTTTTTAAACATAAGTAACATTTCTATAGAAGTGCTACCAACTTTTTATACACTTACAATGCTATATAAATAGTGAGTTTATTTATTTGCAAATAGTGCGAATATAAACGTAGTATATGGCTTTATGACGAGTCACCTATGATTAAATACAGTGTTGCCGATTAGTTTGGTTCGAACAGCTGTTTTGTAGGGTTATGGTTAAGGTGTGTCTGATTGAAGCAGGCTGCTGGCAAGGAAAAGTAGAAATTTAGAGTCCAGCTCAATTGGGTCCAATGACCTTTTTGTGCTGTACTTACAGGCAGAGAGATAGAGAGAACAAGAGGAGGCTGAGAAGCGTAGAATTAGAAAAGAGATAGAAGATTGTTCAGGGGGATGTGTGGTGAGAGTGGGTCCAGAAATTTGGCTAGGTGGGGTCAACACTTATACCAGCCACTATTTCTAATAAAGAGGCTTAGGTTTTTGAACCCAATTTCCGATAACTCGGATAAGCTTCCGAAGGTTATTTTGCCAAGGAAGTGCAGACGGGACACAGAAGATGCAGGATACTTTCTTCCTCTTCCTCGTCATTACAACTATAGCAGTAATCATTTTACGGGAGACCCATTCATTTAACATGCGTTACGAAGCAACAGCGACCGGTCAGCGTGGCCACGATGTTCCTCAAGTGCTTCCTATAGAAGTTCATGAGATTTTTCATTCTACGGCAGTCCAGGCGAGGCCAGAGTGTCATCGCTATTAGACAGGTGGACTCATTGATCCATATGTTTTGAGCTATTTCAAGGAAGGTAAAATCTAAATGTCTCCAGGAGGATGAGAGTGGGAGACCACAAAGATTGTCGATATCGACCTCTCTTAGTAGGGTTCCCCTCTTTGCCAGTTCATTCGCAGCTATGTTTCCTGAAATAGTTCCGTGTTCATGCACCCAGTTTAAGGAGATATTTGAGTGCTGCGCAAATCCATCCAGGGCTTTACGATATTCTTGGACAAGAAAGGAGTGTGGTATACACTCCTATGAATGACTTAACAGCAGATTTGCCGTCAGTTATAATATGTATATCTCTTTTTGAAATCCGATAGAACCTTAGCCAGTGTTTCGCTTTTTTGATGGCAGATAACTCTGCCTGAAATATACTACATTGATACAAATGATTGCAATATTATTAAAAGCACTTTCAATATCCGTGAAGGCCACCATGGTATAGTTTTTATGCTCGAGTGACTTCTCTATGCATCCTGCAAGCGAATATAAGGCGATCTTAACCGATTTTCCCTTGGTATATGCGTTGTGAGAGGCCGAGAGTTGAGAGTTATCAATGAAAATCCTTCACCTTAGTATGTGATGCCTTCCCTCCTTTCGGTATAAAGATCACATTACATTTAGCCCATACACTTGGAATATATGACCATGCAGTACAGGCCCTGTATATTACAAGTAACCATCCGCAGCAATGATACCATAGTGATCTGGAGATTTAAATGGATGGAAGCTTTTAAGGGCCCATTTCACTTTCTCCACAGTAATGTCTATGGATATTTGTGCCTGGGCGTGGGAGGGGTATATTCGTCGAATATCATCACAGGGTGACGGTCCGGAAAATGGGTGTTCAATAGGACCCCTAGAGATCCTTTACTATTCGTTGTCCGGTTTCCATCATTATCCTGGATGTAGCTGGGTATCGACGGTTTTTCGCTAGGATTTTACGCAGTCTACAAGTCTCCGAGTGAGATTCTACTTTATTGCAGAAATCTCTCCAAGTTTTGCGTTTTACGTTCCTGGCTTCGTTTTTGAGTTTATTTAATGAGGCCTTCTAAAGTGACCAATTACCTGTTCTTTTTGCCGCATTGAAGAGTTGTCTGCAGTTTCAACGAGTTTCTGCAATACTATCAGACCACCAAGGCAATCTCATATTTTTGTGTTGTATAGATGCCTTGCGGGATAAGCCAGGAGCTTCTTTGAACGCATTTGTTAGCCTATCTACAGCTAAGTCAATATCCGCAGCCTGCTCTTTATTAGGAGGTTGCGCAATCAAGTTGGTGATCATTTGGTTCTGTACCTCCTAACGTATAATTTTGTGTTTTTATTTGAAATGCTAATTAAGAATGTTATATAGCGATGGTCAGAGAATAAGCAGTTCGAGAAGACCCTCCATTCACGAATTAAATGAGCGTGCCTCGAACTGACTATAGTTATGTCTAATACCTCTTGCCTATTAGAACCTACGAAAGTTGGTTCCGAACCTTGATTCAGTACTACCAGACCGTTATCCATAATAAAATTAAAAATGCACTCACCTCTATCATTCGTATCTAATCTGCCCCAGATCTGGTGATGTGCGTTTGCGTCAGCGCCTATTATAATAGGAATACCGCACTTCTTCGCTTCCCTTACTACGTTTTGGACCAGAATGCTTGGTTGGGGGGGGGTCCTCATGGTCATGGTCCGTTTGGCATGAGAGTAGCCGCCATACTGTGGAGTCTCCCGTCTCCCATGCCACAGTTATTATATCTTATCACTGAAATTAGTCGGAATGAAGACATTAAAGTTGGTTTTCACCATATTACAGCATCTAATGTTCTTATCATTGTTTATTTACATTTATTTACATACAGTAAAACGAAAGAAAAAATTTTCGCTACGAACTTTTCGGAAATTCGGAAATGAAACACATTTGTAACCTTTATTATGAAAGTGGTCTAAGTCATATGCATTTTTGTTTCGAAATATTAAAAAAATCTTCAAAAACTTCAATAAATATTTATTTAATAAATATTAAATAAATTTATATTAATCGAGACTAGAGCTGTTAAATTTGGATTACGATTAGTAATCAATTAGATTACATTTTAAAAAGAATTGTACTGATTATACAATTCCCTTTAAAAGAATTTCTGACAAATAATTGCTTACCATTACTAATAATAGAAAAGTAATCTGAATTACTTCAAATTACAAGAAATAATAGAAAAGAATCTAAAGTAATTGAAAAAAAAATCCGATTACTTCTAAAGGTTTTTTTTATTTATTTTTGATTATTGATTAATAATCAAAAGTAATCTTTAAAAGTAGTCGGATTATTTTTTGATTACTTTTGATTATTTTCGATTATTTTTTGTAATTTCAGGTAATTCGATTACATTTTCATTATTAGTAATCATAATCAATTAGTAATCGTGCGAAACTGAATATAATCGTAATTTAATCATTGCTTTACCTTCCACAAAAAAAGTAATAAAATTATTAATCAGTACAATTAGTAATCATTACTTAACAGCTATGATCGAGACTAGTAAAAATCTTAATTTAAATGTTTTTTAATATAAAAATATTTGAAATGAACAAGGAGTGACCGTTTCAGCCAATGGCGATCGTTATCGGGTCATGTTGAACGAATTTTCGTTCACAAAAATTTAAGAGGAGGATATTGGCAACATTTGGTTTCAACATGACGGCGCTACGTGCCACACAGCCGAAGCTTCGTTCAATGCTGCTCAACATTTTTCACAAATTAGCAGGGTGTATTAGGCTTTAGATATTAAATGTCAGAGCAAAAAATCAAAAAAAAAATTAAAATTTTCCAGCTACATTAACCTTAAAATTTTATTAGAGAAACAACAACAACAATTGAATGTTTTATGTTGCTTTTTTTAATGCAGATTACAAAACACAAGAAATTATTTAAATCGCTTAGCATTTGCAAAAGTTACAATTCCCGAAAGATTTTTGACACACGCGGTTGGCGTCCATTCGCCATTCCATTCATATTTTTTTTTATAAAAAAATCGATTGAGGTAAGAACTATCAAAATCGGTAAAAAGCGTGCTGCCAGGGAACACGCATACCTGCATGTACGCATATGTACATATGTTGATAAACACAATACCCTGCTTTGCGTCTCGTAGTCGAGTGAAAAAAGAAAATTTATGTTTTTTTAAAGCTATCCCTACGAAACTTTATCACAACTCTTTTCATTCAGCGTTACAAATAATCAATTTTGATATGGCATCATTGTTTAAAAAAACAATTTTTTTATTAATCTGTACGTTCTGGGATGTTTTATTTTCTCTACCACTGTATGCGTAAACAGCGTTTTATTGTAGTTGTTGCTCTGACTGACTGTTTTGTTCTATTTTATTCTAAACATGTATTTCTTTTTACTTTATGTACCCATTCACTTTGAAATAAAGTCTAGACTTACCAACGCATATCGAATAACCATCAGCTGAGTAATAGTATGGCAAATACCCTCGTACATTTAAAAATAAACAAACATTTAAACATACAATTATTACATGTGCCAGAGTATCAAATTACTACTGTATTTTAGGGTTCACATTTCGGTTTGCCAAAGGCGTTGTTGGAAAATGGATGTATGTGTGTATGTATGTATGTATATTGTGAAATAGTAAACTTAAGTCAAAAAAGCAAAAATATAGGACATACATACATACCAACTTCAAACAACACTATAGGTAACATATGTAAAAATATTTTATTTAACTAGATCAATATTATTTTTAGCTTTTTAGTGCTTATTTTGGAAGTCGGTTTAATTTTTTTTTAAATTTTTTCGTATTGTATAGACGTTTCATCAATATTGACAACTGGAATAAGAGTAAATTTAACTTATTTCTTAAATACAGCATGTAGAATAAATTATTCATCTATTGTTAATATCGAAAATAAAATATTTGAATCAAATTCTTTAGTCGAAAAATATCGAGATGTCACTTACTATTACATTATAACAAAAAATTATAAATTTTTTTACAAAACAAATATGTATGCATGTACTTATCTATTCAATGTATGTATGTATCTGGCTATATATAAAAATCGGCACAGTCGAATATATGTAGCTCTCTTACTTGTTTTCTATTAATTTTTTTGTGCAATATTTATCAATTTACTATTTTTTATTAGCAAACATTTGTAGGTGTGGCAACCTCAAGCATTTAATTTGCAAATAGTGTGGTAATCGTGAATAGTTCTTTTGAATTAATAAGTCGCAATAAAAACAATAATATGGCAACAATTTACAGTTTTATTTGCAAATAAGCCGTGCGTATAAACGTAGTAACAGACTATTAGAAAAGTTTAGATAATTCAAAATTATATTTATATATTTTGAAATGCATATTTACAGCCTTATTTATAAAAATTATTAAGGTTTTATAAAGGGTTTTCTAAATCAAAATTTTACATAAAAATTTTTCTTATTAAGCCTTTATAAAGCCTTAATCATTTTTATAAATAAGGCTTTTAGTTTTCTGAAATTTTTAAAATATGTCTTGCCAAATTCTTTTACTTTAAATATTTGCATACTTTATTTTTAGTGTTTTTTTTACTTTATTTTTTAATAAAGTCATTTTTATTTGTCCTAAAAGTTTTGAGCATTATCTTGTTGTTGTGAGTTTGTTTAAGAGCATTAATTTAATTTCATTTATTAAAATATTTGCTTGGAATCCAAAGAAAATATTATTGTTACTTGAGATATGAGAATTTTCTATGATGCACATTGTGGATTTCACCCTGAACCTAATACGAGCACAAATTTGTAACTAAATCTTTTCTAATACACACAATCAACCAACCAACCCTCTGCTCTTAGCTGCTACCAACACCGATCGCCCTGCACTTCTTTCCATCATCGACACTTTTTACATGTAAGTAAGTATGTATGTATGTATGTATGTAGCTTAGGAAATATATATTAACAGACATACATCCATACATATTTATATACTCATGCACACCCACAATATTCTTACTATGTACGAGTATTTTAAACCAACTTTAGTCAGTTCTCTTACACAAAATAAGGGTGTTCCCATCTTTTTACAAGCCAAGAAATCTTTTAGAACGAAATAAGCATATGTATATATTTGTAAGAAATATCTGTGCTTTTCATGAATAACAAACAACCTATGGGGGATTTTGAAAAAAAAAGTGAAAATAATTCTGCAGTTTCTAAACGATACGTCTGATTGTAATGAAAAACATACAGCATTTAAGGAGGTGTCACCGAGCTTAAGTCTGGAATTGAGATTATATATCCCTAAAGGGGGCGGAGCCACAAAGCCCCAAAGTGTGCAACTTCGGGTTAATGAAAAATTCAAACCGATGCCAAGCTGATGTTTTTGATCTGATAAAAAAGATTTTTTGCAGGTGGATTTCTCTATCCAAGAGCTAAAAAAAGTCTGCTACATTTATGAAGTTTCGCTTACAGTTTAGGAAATATTCGAGAGAGAAAAATTAAAATTTTGGGTTTTTTACCAATCTTGGTCCACTGTTCTGCTAATGGAGAAATCAAATCTTGTTCGATTTTAAAATAGAAACTTGGTATGATTTAGGAACAAAATTTTTAGCATTTAGAAAAAAAGTTTATATCAAAATCACTATTAAGTCAAAAGTTATACGCAAGTTAAATAAAATGTTTAAAAAAAGTCGATTTTTGTAGTTTTTGCAGAAAAAAGTGGGTTAATTATTTTGCTATTATTTTAAAATTTTGCAACGTTACCAACCCTATATTTTTATTTATTCAAAAGGTAAGGTTTGGGCAGTAATTGAAATACATGTATTTCAAATACGTATTTTGTATTTGTATTTTAAATACATGAATAAGAAGTATTTTGTATTTTGTATTTTAAATACATGACATTTAAGTATTTTGTATTTTAAATACATAGTTTACAAAATACATATACAAAATACATTAAATTTTTGGTGTTTTCATTTTGATCAATTTATAACGTATGATTCGTCAAACCAAAAACAAAATATTAGAATCGCTAAAAAATTTCACATTACTGCATTAAAATCTAAATTTCTAATAAAAGTGTACTTAGAACCTTTGCATGTTAAACCAGCGATATATATTTTATGAACAAAAACCAGATTAATTTAATCTCCTATTAAATACATACATATGTACATGTATAAATGATGTGGAAGTATTTTGTATTTAAAATACGTACAAAAAATTAAAGTATTTTGTATTTTGTATTTTAAATACATACATGACGTGTAAGTATTTTGTATTTTAAATACATAGCCTGAAAGTATTTTGTATTTTGTATTTTAAATACCGCAAGCCACGTCTTTCGCCCAACTCCGGCTATAAGAAACATTAGAAAGAAACTTGTTGTTGAAAATTTTTATTATTAACGGTGCCAGACCGTTTCGAAATTGACCTATTTTTGTTATAAATTACAAATGTAAGGCATTTTTTTTTTCTAAAATTCCAAGGTTGGAATCAAAAAATTTGTGATTTTACCTTAAGACATTATATGTTTTTAAATATTTCCCAAAATATTATTTGCGTCCGGCGAAAGATAAGAAAAATGCAACAGAAATACCAAAAAATCCCATTTTTGGGATCTTATTAAATCTTTTTGGGAATTGCCGGGAAAACAACACAAAATTCTATGTGTTTTTACTTTTTGTGTATTTGTTGCATAATTTTCCACCTAAATGAGAATTTTCAGCCGAAAATATTGATAAATGCGAATTTTATAGCATTCCTTTGTGTAAGACCTCTGTCTTCTCGGAAAACTCTTTATATGTTGTAAGCAGATGCAAGTAATTAGAAAAAAATTAGTACAAGTTTATTTTTAAAGGAAAATTAATACTTATTTATTTTTTTATTGTTACTTGTAGCTGTATTAATTGAATACATTGGTGTAATATTCATGTATGTAGTTATGCAGCTACGTCTAATTTTGAAAAATACCTGAGATAATACTCGTACACTTGGGTGTCCAAAAAAATTTTTTTTTAGGACTTAAGCATAATTTGAAACCTTATAGGGTCAAGTATTTTTGAGATTTTTTCAGATTTTTCGTAAAGCTATGTACAGACGATTGTCAGATCTTACAATATTGCCAGCAAAATGTGCTCAAAATTTCTTACAACCGTGTGAACTGACAAATTTTGTCAGACGTCGTTGCCAGAAAAAGCATTGTCAGTCCATTGAAGGACTAGCAGCTGACAACAAATTGTCAGACATCTTACAATCGTGTGAACACACTGTGAAATTATTGCCAGATATTTGTCAGACGTTTTAATATTGTCAGATGTTCAAAATTTATGCATCTGACAATGGCGTCATTGTAAGAGAATTATTTCTATGGGCAACACTGCACACGCTTGATTTTAAATAAAACATTTATAATAAAATATATGCACACAAAATCATTGCAATTGCTTCTTTATGATCCATAATACTTTATACATTCACTTTTTACATTTAACACAAACACAAACGATTGATATTTAACAATTTGTGCATATGACAACCGTGTGAACTGACAATTTTTCGACTGACGATTTTGTCAGATGATTTTTTTGCCATACAACCGTCTGGCAATAAATTGTAAGATTTTCTTACAATCGTGTAAACTGACAAGGAATATTGTACTGGCAATTTTCGATTGAAAGTACATTGACAGATCTGACAATATTGTAAGATCTGACAATCGTCTGTCCATAGCTTAAGAGGTCGCTCAAGTCGAATTTTTGCAAAAAATAGAGTTTGCCGGCAATTTTTTGTATTTTCTTCATAACTTTAACCATAAACATAACTATCTTTTCAGTAAGTAATTTAAGAGAAAAATGTACAAGTGCAAAAATTATAGGTTTTTAAAGAATTGGATCTTTTAGGTAGCCTACATTACAATTTTTCGTAATTTTTCCATAAATTTTGTGAATAACGCTTTATAACTTTTAAAATTTTTATAAAAATTAAATAAACTAATGACGTAAGTTAAGAGGATAATTTGTTTTAAATAATTTAAAACAAAAATTCTTGATTTTTCTCTTACCGTTTCTGAGTTATGCCCGTTTTCAGCTTTGTAACCGGTTTAATTTTATACCGAACAAAAAAAATCAAAATTAAACCCCAAAAATCATGATGTAGACATTTAAAAAAAATAATTACCCGGAAAACTTTTTTCGGCTTTTGAAGATTTTTCTAGTTTTTTTTTTATTTTTGATATTTTTTGCTTTTATGAATTTTTTCGGCTTTTGACGTTTTTCTACCTTTAAATTTTTTTCATTTTGGCGATTTTTTAGTTTTGGCGATTTCAGCAAAATAATTTGGACCTGAATGGCTTCGAGTTGTCAGATTTAGCTCAAATCTTCCCCGTGGGCTTTTGTGAAAATCAAAATTTGAATTTTCAATAGCACTTTAATGCGCATACAATCTTGCGGCAAGAATACCCTTATTATTAAAAAAAAAAGATATATAAATACATACATACATATTTGTTCGAGTGCTATGGCACTCGTTAAACTCGTACATTGGATATTTTGAACGCAGCGAAAAAGTAGCATAAATGTTTTTGTTATTTAGAGATACATACGTGCATAGATAGAATATGCTGACATAGAATGTAATCGAATATCGATAGCTTAGGATTAAATATCGTCCTTCTTTTTTTCATTTCTTAAATGACGTTAGTTTGTTTGTTTGTTTTTATTTTTTTAAATTGTATATATGAACGAATGTGTGTGTGTTCAGTTTGTAAATTTGAGTATGTGTGTGTGAGTGCTTAAAAGATATTAGTGCAATTTAATATTTTAGTATTGCTTATACTTTTACATTGTTTGGATGTTTGTAAGAAATTGTAAATAATGAAGTAAAATTTGTATGTGTGGTGAATATTATTGTAATAACATTGATATTAAATATCAGTTTTTGGGTTTGTGTCTTTCGAACAAAAAAAATATTTATGTACATACATGTTCTTAGCAAGAGTAATATCTACTTTTGAAAAAAAATTTCTCAACGTTATAAAATTTCTCAAGCAAATATTAGTTACATCATTTAAGTGCATACATAGAAGTATATTTGCATGTTTGTATGGATGTACTTATGCATGTGTACATATTATGTACATGTAGTATTGCTTTGGATGGCTGAATGCCTGCTATGTTCTAATGGTCAATCTCATTAATTTTGATTTAAAAATATTATAATGATTAGAAAATCTGATAAGTTTTATAAGGACAAAAGCCGTTGCATAGCCACAAGTCATAAACAAACTCTTGTCATTACCTAAAATATTTGAAATACTTTATTAAATTAAAATAAAAGTTAAGTGAAAGCTATAAATATAAGAGCGGAAGTTGTAAAGGAGAGTTAACTTACATGCAACTGAAATTCTTTTATGAAGGCAGAGGTCCATAACTCCCTTTTTGGACGTTATGCTTTACACGCGTTTCATCCTCTTGTTTCATTCTATACTTTGTTCGCGTTGAGTTGCAAGCACCGCTTTTCATGTGCTATTTTATTTTTGTTTTGTTTTTGTTTTTTTTTACTAAGAATTTTTTTATTGAAAAAAAGAAAAAAATATTTCTACAACAAAATAATATTTATCGATAACGTAAGAAATAAAGTATTATTTAACATCTTTAGCTTTCAAGAACAGCTGCATAAAAAGCGTAACGCGTAAAAAGCGAGCTATGGACCTCTACCTTTAGGTTTTCGTACAACAAAGGTGAAAAAGAACCCTATTGCTTTCAGTACATTGTCCGTCTGTCCGTCACAGGCTGTTTTCTCGACAGCCGTAAGAGCTATGGACCTGAAAGTTTCACAGAATATGTAAACCTTTGGCTGCTACAACAACAAGTGTATGGCAGTTAAAAATTAAAGGGTGTTCTAAAGCAAGCAACGAAACAGGGTGATATCCTAATGTAATATACAGAAAATTACATACATACATAGCTGACCAAAGTGGCACCAGAGTGCCGAACATCAATCGGCTTTTTATACAAATGAAAACACCAGTGTTGGTATCTCTACGAAGAGCAAACGCACAATGAGCTGTTGCGAAAAGGGTAAAAAGAGCAAAAAAATAAGAAAAAGAGGGTAAAGAAGCACAACAATTTTTTTTTTAATTTTAATACATTAACGTACCTTTTCACAATGTATGGTTAAAAGATAACAGGGACTTTAACGGCAAGTTTTGTATGAAGAACTGTCAGTTAAAGTTCACGTTAACTCTTAACCATACATTGTGAAAAGGGACGTAAGCCACTTAAAAAAGGAGAGTTTGGAATGTAAACATCATAATTTAATTTCAAGTTTTTGCCTCAAAATATTTAATACATATATGAAATATATGAAATTAAAAACTGCTTGAAATTTTCTTGTGTTATTTTTATTAAATAAATTTTTTTTGGCATTTCATTCAAATTGCCTTAAAAAGTCATGAAACATATTTCCCCAATTGCACAAATGACAATTTTAAAAGTTCTCATGAAAACCCTTATTAATTTCTCAAAATGTTAGTAGTTATATGATCGGTGTTAGTTATTTGGTAGGTGAAGCTTAGGCTTAGATTAAGATACATATGTATGTATGTTACTGAAAAATATTTTAAGCATACAAAAGCATTAAAAGCATCACTTTTTTCCTTAAGTAACTTAAAAGTTTTTGTTTTTGCGATATTCACAATTATTCCAGTTGCCAACATTGACAGCACGAAAAATTGGGACATGGCTACCCGTTGTCTAAAACAACTGACAACCTCATGCTGTCAATTGATCTACTATCAATAAATTATTATGCAGAGAATTATGTGGTACTTCCGATTTCTATTTTGCAAGAAGTATTTTAATTTTTTAATCCCAATTATGAAACGTTTTCTAAATTGTTTTTAACATAGTTTCCGTTATTGTCATTAAAAATAATTTAGGAAGGCTCAGTAAAAAGATGCTGCTATTAGCTCTTAAAAGTACATTAGGTTCGTAAATTAAAAATATTTTTATTTTACAAAAAAGCACCAAAAGCACTGTGAGAAATTGTTAAAAAGCACTGTAAATACCCGCTTTTTAAAAAAGGGTATTAACCAAAATTTCGCGTTTATGAAGAGGCAAAAAGCACCAAAAAATACCCGAAACGCACCAAAATACCATCACTGGAAAACACATCCGCTTATACATTTCTTTCGGTTCTCTCTCTCTGTGGGCAGCTCTGCTCTATAGCAAGACTGGCCACTGAGAGAACAACGAATGAAATGTATTTGCATTTGTGTATTCATTTGTATAAGGAGCCGATTAATGTTCGGCAATCTGGTGCAAGTTAGAACAGTCTTGCTCTATAGATACTTGAAATTTTAAAGGTTAGTATGTATATTTTTATGCACACTACACCAATTAACACTGAAATTTAAATAAATTGAGTAAAGTGCTATTGTGACTCGCATACGAAGGGTTCCATACGGACACTATATATTTACATTAGAGTGGCCGCTAGTTCTATGGATAATTTTTTTGTTGATTTCTTTTATTCTCGGATTTTCGTTAAAGCAAGATTGGTTATACCGAGATTTGCCTGTATGTACATAAGAGTGGCCGTTAATTATTTCTTCTTGGCTTGTTTTATTAATACCCCACAAATCGGTTGTTTTATTTAAAAAAAAATACAAACAAATTTATAGCGATAAGTTGTCTTTTAGGGGTTCAAAGTCCAGTCCTCAAAGTTAGCCCTCAAGCCCATTTATTCAATGTAATTTTTTTTTAGTTTTCTTATGACTATACTTAATATTTGTATGAAATAATTTAATAGATATAAATTCTTATTGTAAACGCTTAGTAAAATAATTTCCATATAAATGCAATTTTGGTAAATATAATTTTTGGTATTGTTTTGGTTATTTTTTTCATTATTTCCAAAAAAATTTATATTTTAGCAAAAAACTTTCTTTGAAACTAAGCTAAAATATTTCCATATATCATATTCTTGCAAAATGATTTCTTAAAAAGAAAAAAGAAGAAGAGAAAAATGGACTTGAAGGCCAACTTTGAGGCCAACCTCCTAAAACACAACTTATAGCTTTGAATTTTTTGGTATTTTTTTCTACATAAAACTGAACCGATTTGGGGGTAAGAATAAAAGAAATAAAAAAATAAATAACGGCCACTCTAATGTACACACAGGCGTTTGCCTGTATAACGAATCTTGCTTTAACGAAAATCCGATATAACGAAAGTCCAAATTTTTTTACATTAACAACCTTATATAGCGAAAACTAGCCTAATTATAACGAATGATGAAGAAAAAATCGTAAAATAAGAAACAAAAACTTGATAGAAACATATTTCTAAGATTTTGATGTACTTTGTATAGCGAATATTTTGATAAATTTGTATTCTGTACAACGAACGGCAAAAAAATATCAAACAAAATATATAGCGGCGATGTAAATGCAAAAAAAAATATAACTGCGTTAGTTTGTATTTCGTAGCTTATTTGAAAACAAATTTCCTTCGTTCATTTTATTGTATTGTATCATGTCTACAATAATAATAATTAAAATAACACTTGCAAAAAAAATCTTTGCGATATAACGAATTTTTCAGTATAACGAATGGGCCTGACATTATATCGTTCGTTATACCGGGATTTGCCTGTACTTACAACATATCTATGTACATATGAACTTTAGCCTATATAAGCAAATATCTTACTTGCAAATATAATACTATATGAACTTTAGCAAATATAATGCAATATCTTACTACCTGATGTAGACAACATAAAAAAAACATTTGCTCCCTCCGATTTTCGAAAAAAAAATTGAAGCAACAAACCGCAGGCAAACCCTTTTGAAAACCGGCTTAGTTATTTTTTTGCTCAAAAAATTTAAATTTTTAAAATTAATAAACTATAAAAAAGTAAATTTAATTTAACATATAATAATTTTTTTACAGACTGGCGATCAATGATGGTGGGGAGGGGGTATTGCAATAAAAATTTATTGAAATCAGGTTTGCAATAGCAATCAATAAATTGCAAAACTTTTTATTGCAATATTTTTTTCTACACATTTGTTGATAAAAAATATTATTGCAATCGCAATAAAAAGAATTAATTGGTATTGCCAGTTTATGCAATATCAATAAACAAATATTGCTTGAAAAAAAATTTCCAATCAATGAAATTATTCAAAAATTTTAAGGTGCAATCAATATTCAAACCAGCTTTCATGAAACGATTGGAATGAAAATGGAAAAATAAACATATTTATAACATATCGTCAGCTTATACGTAATTTCATGTAACTTAATCAATAATAGGCAGACGTATAAATGAATTAATAAAACAGTTCAAGAATTTAAATTTGTTTAAATAAATTTTTGAATTTAAAATTTAAAACGTATATTCATATGTTCCGACTGTTAAGGAAAATATACTTATCTACATACGAATTTTAATAAATATAATGGGCTTGCATACTTTAAGCATCTCTTATTTTATGATTAATTAAATTCTGTATACTTGCCTGTAATATATATGTATTTATCATTTTTCGGTAAAATCGATAAGTAAGTAAATAAAAATTTTTTTTAAATAAATACCTAGCGGGAAAATGTTTTTAAAATTTAAAACGCCTTTACGTTCTTCTGTCGGATGGTAGAAGCAGAAGCGCGATAATAATTTTTTTAATTTTTAGATTGTTTTGCTAAAATCAAATAATAATACTACGTAAATTTTCACATTGCTTTCTTTGTAATTTTTAGTCAGCGTTTATTTAATTTCCCAGTAAAAAAAGAGACTCCAAAAAGTCATGAAAATGTAAAGTTTTCGATCTGGAAGTAGTGAAAATTTCGATTGGATCTAATGATTTTTACATAGGGTTGTCATTGCAAGAAGTTCTCTTTTTCGATGCCTGGTCACTGAATTGGAAGCGATATTGAGAAAAATTCCCTTTTTTGTGTTCTTTGATAATATTTTCATCTAGGAAAAATTGTAAATAGTTACCTATTTTAACAATTCGTTTCTTTTTAAACGAATTTAAGCCCGAAAAAGTGTTTTCATGTAAATTTAAGAAAATAACTTTTAAATTTTAGACTAAAATTAGTTCATAAATTTCTTTAAATAATACAATAATATAAAATAATAAATATGTATATCTAATACTCACCAGATTAGAGTATTTTCTAACACTATGGAGGAGTTACAAGGTTTTGTATGACTAAATTAAGCTTCTATATGGTTTTCAGCTCACTCTCGACAAATTAAAAATATAAATTTTTTGGAAGCAATGAAAATGGAGTTCCACCAGAATGACTTCCATTTTTTTCACTGGGATGTTGATTGAAAAAAAAATTCCAATATATTAAATATTGCGTTTTTTTCTACTCCAATAAATAATTTTTATTGAAAAATTGTTTAAATCAATACCAATAATATTGATTTTAGATTGCAATTTTACAATCACCAATCAAAATGTTGAAATATTGATCAGTAAATATTGCAGATTGCACAATATTGCAATATTCCCATATGTATGTGCTGGCGATAAATTTGATTTTAAAACGGGTAATACATATTAATATTGACGCAAAATTTACGCTTTCTAAATTTTAAAAATTATGCAAAAAAATAAAAATTAAAAGGTAACTCTTATTTTCTGAGGAATAAATAAAAGACAAAAAATAACTCTTATTTTGTGAGGAATAAATAACAATCAACAAATATTAATTAAAAAGTTATTTGTAAAATAAAACTTCTAACCTTACGGTCCCTGGTGCAAACATAAAATAGTAAAAAAAAATACTACCAATTACTATCAATTTTGGTAAAAAAAAATTTGTTTGATAGTTTCTGAGTATTTGCATTAAAATAAAAAAGTGTTCTAAAAACTGGTCGTGGCGGGTGCAAAAGTATATACATATGTATGTAGATAAGGGCTTATACACGCAAAGAAAAAATTAGTTTGAGGTAACCATAATCCAACAGCAACATACTATGATTGAATTATATGGTTGTAGTTAAATCATATAATTGTCAATAGAAAAGCAAACTTTTAATAATATTATTATCTGAGTTAATAATAATATTATCAACAAAAACAATGAACTTTGTTACACCTAATATTGTTATTGTAAATATGATAACACTATTGTTAGATGTGACTAAAATATAATTGAGCCTCATCATACTAATATGTAATATTAATATAATAATAATATTTTGTTTTTCAATCATATATTTATTGGTAGATATCTTATTTAAAACAGCTATGCGTTAAGTCCGAAATAAAAATAAATTAATATTGTTGAAAGTAAATGTATATATATGTATATATATATATATATAATGTATACATAAATTTTTAACAAAACTATATTCTTAAACTCTAACCATATCACACTTTTTTATGAATATAATAATGTAATTATTAAATTCAAACATTACTTTGCTTACCATAACAAAATTAATGTTTAAAATAATAACAACTTGTTTTCAACGACCACACATTTGTTTCTGAGAACATAATATTGTTTTCTCAATCAGTCTACAACCATATCTTTTCTTTGCGAGTAGAAGATTTTGATCGCTTTTGATTTTCAAAAGTTATACCCCTACACTACTAAAATTAAAATCTTACGAAAATATGGGGGTTTGAATTTTTTTATAGCATCCTAACTAAAAATTGTACAGGGTCTGTACTAGTGTCCTGCACAAGACCATTTATAAGACAAAAACACCTGAAAAAAAAGTCTTTTCAACAGTGTTGTTTAGCGTTTGGTTCAGAATATTTGGCTGTAGTAAAGCATTTGAAAAATCTCTCATGTCTTGAAATGTCTTATGAATGGTATTGTGCAGGACTTTAGTCTGAACATAGGATTCATTATAAACAACAATTTAATTTAATTTCATTTTAAAAAATCATAATTTATATCAGATCAAATATGACAAAAAAAATTTTTTTTTAAATTAACATACATAAATTCTTAGCATTATGTGCCACGCTCGCTATTACCAATAATTTTATCTAATTTGTTGGCTACCTTAGTTTTTATTCTTTTCCATTCTGCACTTTTTAGTAAGTAGTGTACTTTGTAGGCCGGTCATAAATTTTTGAAGAATTTAGAGAACAAAATTGTGCTGAAAATTGCTAAGAATGCCAGTTGAAAAACTGGTTCGAAATCGGACTCTTTAGAATTTAGTTATTTAGTATTCGCTTTTATAAATTTTTTCATATTAATATGATACGAATACTATTCTAGCTTGCAAATACTAAATACCATTCAGTGTAAAAAAGCTAACAATAAAAACGATAAATCTATTGAGTGTAAAGATTTTATGCAATTCATTTGTTAGATTTTTTTCATACATATCTATTTTGTTATTTATTCGTAATAGCTGCCGTTGCCGTTGTCGTTGTCGTTGTCGCTTTTACTTTATTCATGTTCATTTTCATATATTATTTATTTTTTGTTTATCTGTATTTAATTTCTATTTTTGGATCCAATTACATTCGATAAAATCACGAGAGAAAATGTGTGCATTTGTACTTTTGCAAGTAAATAAAACAAGTAATTGTAAGACCCCCATGTTTGATTTGACATACAAAGTTAAAGTGAACTTATTTTTCGTCATCACATATGTAAGTGTTCGGTGTACTGCAGTAGATTTAAGTTTTTAATGAGAATTATTTTCGCGCCAAACTACATACAAAATATGTATGTGCCCTTAATTATGAAAGTGGTCTAAGTCATATATTTCTCTGGTCGAGATATTTAGAAAGATTACATTTGAACAAATTAAAAAAATAACTTTTAAATTATCCGAAATTTTAATTTAGGGTCGATTTACATATGTATGTATGTTAATTTATTTAATATTTATTAAATATTTTTTGAAGTTTTTTAAAGATTTATTCAATATTTCGAAGCAAAAATGCATACGACTTGGACCACTTTCATAATTAACCCTACGGCCAATGACCAAAAAAATATACATACTTTAGTCAATGACCAGGTAGTACCCGGGAACCCTTAAGTACTTTTTTTCGTTTTTTTTTTAATTGAAAATAAGTTTGATTTAAATATGTACATTTGTTTGGTTTAAAAAATGTTGTTATATAGTCTGCAGGTGCATAGGTCAAAATTGTTTGTCATGGGGGTTGGGTTAGTACTAACAGATTACGGCCATTGATACGTTTCATACGCTTCAACAACGCAAACACTAGAAAAGTGGGCTCAGTTACCCCGACTGTAATGAAATGTAACTGCAACGTAAGAAACAGCTGATCGATATTTTTATGTGTGTGAAAAGTAGGTTACGTTACATTACATCTCTATTGTAATTGTATGGGGGTACCGGGGTACCCGTTTGTTGACATTCGTAGGTGTCAACTTTGTTACTATTTCAAACATAGACCAATTTAACATTATTAATATTTTCTTTTTCTGTAATATTTATAAACGTCTAAATAGCGACGATCTTTAGTTTATCACCATATAATTATTATTACAGAATTGCGAACACACATATACACGAACATCAATACATCCACCATCGTGATTCGCTTATTAAACGACAGCATTTATTATTGGTTTAGTATAATACCCCTGTTGCTAATTTTTGGAGTAGTTATGTTTTGGAACAGTCCTATACTAGTTATGTTTAAAGAAACAGAACTAAGAAGCTTGGTGAAATATCGGCTGCACTTCTCTAAAAGCCACGCGCTGTCTATTTCTCTCTCTTTTGTTTGTCATGTAAACAACATGTACAAAAAGAATTTTTATAAACTAGTATAACAGCAACTAGTCCTTCAACTACTATGCAACTCTACACAAAACAACTAGTTGTGCTCCTATGACAAAAGCAACTAGTATGTTTCTGACCACACATACTACTCCTTTTATCTGCAGGGACATGCCCCGAGAATACATTTAAAAAACGAGACGTATTTACATTTTAAGAATGTTTACGCAGCCATATGTATGTGTGTATGTATGTATTTGTTTATTTTGTCTTTTTAATGAACTAAAAATTTCAATTGTAAATTTAAAGAACGTATTTAAGTTACATTGATATATAAAACTTTTGTTAATTTGTATTCTTTTTACAATATTTCTGTTTGACGTCCAAGTGGCGTCCAATATATCAAAAAGAGACAATTTGATTTTCTCCTAACACATGCACATGATGATGGCGATGAAGATAAATAGACATACATTCATACATACTTATGTATGTATGTATATACTTAGTAGATATATATGTATGCATGTATGTAACGAAAATTAACAAAAAACGAAAAAAGCATTTTTCGTTTTGTGTTATTTCTTTTACTCGTATAACGATATATCATATTACTTAAAGTGTATCAAATTCTGATTATAATGAATTTACAAAATGAACTATAACAGCAGCAGCAACAACAAGAACAACAACAAAAACAACAACATCGTTAATGACATGCAAAGTGATTATACTGTATGTGTGTGTGTGTGTGTGTGTGTGTGTGTGTGTGTGTGTCTGTTAATTCGAATCTGATAAACACCAATACTCTTGAACATAAAGATTTCGATTTTCGTTGCGTTTGTTTTATCTTTTGGCGCGCATTTCAATTGCAGATACATATGTATGTATGTATCTACATGCAAACAGACACACGTCCTCATAAAAACACTAAAAATTCTTTGAGTGTAACCACAGCAGGGGTTTGTGTATTAATAAAATGGTATGGGAATTAAAAAAGAATTTCTATATCTATGATTCACATGTACATATATGTAAGTTCTTTCATAGGTCTACTTTTATTCGTTATTAAGCTTTTATTAATGCTTTATTTTAAATCACATTTATGAGGATCGATCCTTAACATCGATCGAGTAATTTCGATAGGGGATTTTGTAAAGGTTGAATTATAATAATGATATTATATATGTATGTATGTATATACATAGATAATACATGTGTACATATGTAATTTGAAATAAAAGCATTGGTTTTCTTACACTTTTTCAAGTCTCTTTGGTACCATATTGACACTGATGTATGTGTACAATTTTGTCTTCCACTCCGTCCAAAGGTGCCAAAGTTTGTTCGCATAAACGATTGACTACATTTTTCCTTTGATTTTATCAAGGCAATTATGAATAAAATTTCGAGGGAAATTTTTCGATTTTCCAATTACAATTTTTTATTTTCCCTATTAGTTGCTATTAGTTGGAATTGTTCCCCGGGAAAAATTTCTTGCGGCATTTTATTCATAATTGACCTCTATGTATTTTAACTTGTAGGATCGCTACGAAACCTAACACAGCCTTAGCTAGGTCTTTAGTTATGCATAAGCCAGTGCTGGATTTAAATACATATAGGCCCGGGCCTAGGGCAGCATGGTTTTAGGGGCGGCAAACTCTTAAGAAGCCCAAAAATTAACATTTTAAATAGTTTGAATTGATAATTTTTTTTAATTACTTTTGCTTTATACACATGAATGAAAAATTTAGAATATAATTCTTAGCTTACCGGTTAATTTCTCTGTGCATCGTAATATTTTTTTAGATTTATATGATAGTATTCTAAAGCGCTTGAGTAGAATATTGTTATTTTTTAAGATTTAACGAAAATTCGGGTAAGTGTATTTTACATGTTTATTTACGAAACCAGAGCGTTATCTAGTTAGGAGGTATTGAAAAGCAGCCTTTAAAAACATCTCATTTGTATGATTGCTGTTGCTTCTGCTGTTGAAAATGTAAACAGTCGCTGTCAAAGCGAACGCATAAAACGAAGAGCTATACACAACGGAGAGTTTCAGAATTTGACATAATTAAACAGTTGTCGGTTTCACTGACTGCTCCTTTAAATAAATTCGGATTTTAAATCTTTGTTTTTACTAGGCTATACTTTTTTTTTGCAAAAAGTGTTAGTGAAACTCACCAGAAAAGTGTGCATTAATCATATAATTTTCGAAAAAAAAAACAATTTAGCGTAAAAAAATTGTGAAAAACTAAAATTGAAAAATGGTTTGTATGAACTATTAGGGTGCCTAGACATGTTCAGATTATATTGCCTAATATTTTTAGCAAAAAATTAGTTATTCTAAAAACAATACTTTTTCAAAAAAAAAGTGCATGAGGAAATAATTTTTTCAGTGTAATATGTTAATGAAATTTATTTAGTAGACTCTTAGCTACATTATTTTCATATATAGTAAAGCGCTATCACTAAGTTTGAATGAGCTGTTGGCCAAAAAATAAATAACACCATTTTTTGAGGGTGCACTGTTTTTCGGAATCTTTGGAGATTCATAAAAATTAATTGGTCACCAAAATCGCCAAACTGTATATGGGGGTTTACTTCCTTTTGATAGTACTATAGAACCTGTATTGTCAGGATCATGCGGATTTTTTACTGTTGCACAGTGCAATTTAAATATTTATAAATTGCATATTTAATTTTAAAAAGCTTTTCTTCATAGAGCAAAATGAACGGCATATATAAAGGGGCCTAGGGCGACATCAAACATAAACCCGTCACTGGCATAAGCTTGAACTTGAAAAAATGGGCGGAGCTATGCCCATTCAAATTGAATATTATATTTCACGTGCTTATAATTAAATGATTTTTACGAAACTTGGCACACACGCTTAGCTCTAAAAATGAGACCATCTTGCATTTCAAAAAGTTTAGTATTAAATTATAAATATGTAGTGCTACTTATCCGATCCTCTCGAAACTTGGCAAATAGTTTGGGCTCTTCAGCTGCCGATTCTTACGAAAACTTAACAAGCACCTTCAGCTCTGAAAAGTGGGGAGGAGCACTAATATTTGCAAAAATAGGCGTGACCTCGCACCAGAAAATTGTACAAGCGTTAAATACAGTGTCATTCGAAGTCGGTGGTAAAAATAATGACAAACGTACTTACATACATACATATGTACAAGTATGTATGCGTATAATTTTTAAGATTTTTATTTGGAAAAAACTTGAGATATTCTCCTTGAGAATATATAAGAAATAATATGCTTGTATGTATGTGCTGTGTTTTCTTGTTGTTACTATTTTTTTGTTCGAACTGTGTATTTTTCACATTCATTATAAAGGAATGCATGCATATGTTGGAAACATAATACACACGACACGATTATTTAACACCAAAAGGAAATACTCAAAGTATTTTAATTAAAAAAAATAACTCGACGAAAAAAAAAAGACTTTTCAACTGTTTAACATTTTGCAAAAATTTAGTATGACAATGAATAAAAATGATTTAATAACAATAATACATACAATACTGCAAGCCGACAGTATACATAAGTAATACCTGAAATAAACAAAAATAAATAAAACGAGAAAAATAAAAAAAAATTTAAATCGTTACCTTAATATAGAAGGCCCTACCTAATTCATTATTTTTTCGATATATAGATTCTTACACTTTTCGATGCATCAGATGCTCTTTTATAGATATACACAAAAAAGAACTCGATTTAAAAAAATAATGACTTAGGGCCTTTCGATATTAAAGTAACGATATGTATGCATGTCTTTAGCAGTGTTGCCATTAAATATCATTTCAATTGTACAACCCAGCTAAAAAAAATTTGCATGGAGCATATATGATATCCCATACATGGTTCAGATCCGAAAAATGAGGGTATATGGCCATATATCATAATATACATACATATATTCATAAATTTTCATACATGTATGTGTAAATATTCCCTATACGTTATGTAAAATTCATAGTACTCTCTTTATTGAAAAAAGCGCACTGCTGTGCAATAAATTAAATTACTACAACTATTTCTTTAAGTTTGAAACACGGAGGTTGAATATAACGAAACATTTGTTTGCACAAAATAATTAAAAACGAACTAGAAGACATTTTGTTCATCATTTTAAGAGACAAGGTGAACCGAACACAAATTTAATTTAAGAAATCAGATTAAAAACTAATGCAATTAGAAAACAAAATATAATCCGTTTTTATACTAACACTAGTTTTCAATATACAATATTATTTGCAGTAATATGAACTTTGTTTCTTAAAAATATCTAGAGGATTCTGTTGTTTTCTATCAAATTAATAACTGAATCTTTTTGATTATTTCATTTACTAAACAGGGACATTGTCTATAAAATCATACAATGAGAATAATTTTTTAAATTCAAGTTTTTGTTTTTGAACATTGAAGCTTTCAATACTTTATGTATTTTCTAATATATTTCCAATTCACCAGTGATAAAAGAGTTAATAAAATACCAGCTTTTTTATTTCAAAACGAATTCATGTGAGATATAACGTATGCGTATTCTAATATACTTATATGGCTCCATACATTTTATTTCTATATATGGACCCACATATCCAGAGCTTTATAATTATATATACATATGTATGTGAGCTCATATATTATAATACATTTCATATATTCGTTCATATATCAATTCATATATAATACTTTTCGGATGTATAATCCTATACATTCATATATTGAAAATATATATGGACCACACATAATTTTTTTAGCTGGGAAATGCTAAGCAAAAGTAATACAGAAACAAATAAAATTGTACAAAAAGTTTTCGACAAACGATATTCTTATTTTCATCAAAACATATTTTTTTATTACAATTCATAAACGAATATCATTACCCAGCTAAAAAATATGTATGGAGCATATATGATATCCCATATATGGTTCAGATCCGAAAAATTAGGGTATATGGGCATATATCGGGCCTGTTCTGAAAATCACGGTGATTTCAAATCACGTGATTTCAAAAGTAAACTATTAATAGCTGACTGGATAGTGGGTTTTTATTGCGTTTTAAGTTTTTTGCATTTATAATAGAATATTTTCTTCCTACTTCTAAAGCTATAAATCGTGAAATTTACAAAATCAATGATTTAGCTTTTATTAATTTTTTGAAATCACCGTGATTTGGCATGTCGTGATTTGCAGAACAGGCCCGTATGATTATATATATTCATACATTTTCATACATGTATGTATGTGTAAATTCCCTCCACAGTATGCAAAGTTCATATTCATACACTCTTGATTCACAAAAGGCACTGCTGTGCAATAAATTAAATTACTAAAATTAATTTTCTTTAGACTTGAGAGAGAGGTTGTACTTAATGAAACATTTGTTTGGACAAATAATTCAAAACGAACTAAAAGCCATTTCATTCATCAAAATGTGAATCAATTATTTAAAAAACACATAAATCATATTCGTACATAACATTTAGCTTGAGAAATCAGATTAAAAACTAATGCAATTAATTATAAAAGAAAAAATAATCCCTCTAACAATAGTTTTCTTATCTAGAGAACTTTGTTATTTTATATAAAATTAATGACTGGATTATCCTTTTGATTATTTGATATGTTAAATGGGGCCACAATGAATAAAATCATATAAGAATGGTTTTTTTGTAACAAAAAGTTTTTCTCTTTTAAACATTAATGGTACGCATATAAACTTTGCATACCGTATGTATTTTCTAATGGATTTCCAATTCAGCAGTGATAAAATTCCAAGCTTTTTTGATTGCAAAAACGATCTTATGTGAGATATCATGTATGCATACATTCTTATATGGGTCCATATATAAAATCTTATATTTATATATGGATCCACATATGAAGAGCTTCATAATTAAATTTTCATATATGAGCTCTTATGGTATAATACATTTCATATATTGGTCCATATATTAGTTCATTTTTTTTTTTTTATTGGTAAAGAAAGAAGATATTTACACTATATAAACACTAGTTAATAATATTACTATTTACATATATACAATGTCTCTTAGTCGAGCTCTCTAGTATTTTTAGTATGGTTATAGTTGGTTTTTACAAAATGAGATTGAGTTTTTATTTATTTACATGAAAAATACGTATATAAAATCATTATTTGCAATGAAAAAGTTTTTTAAAAACATTGCTAGTATATGAGACCGTTTGCAAACGTAGTGTCAAGGGATAAAAGGAAGAAAAAAGATAATAATTAATTATTTAGATAGCCACCAATATTTTTTGGTATTAGTTTTTTGTACTAAGCGTAAATCTTTGCATGAAATACTTGTGCTGTATCTTATATTCAAATGATTTAAGTTGCAGTTAACTGCTTTTATATTCGCCCTTCTATGATTGTGGTAAAATACTGGAATGCCATTTATTTCTTGAATAATGTTCTTACTATCTAGGTAAATAAAAGCTTCAGGAGGAACAAAACCTTTTTTTAAACATTCTATTATGTAGTTTTCATTTATGCAAAACGGTGCCATTATTAGGTTATTTTCATAACATTGCAAACATCTTAAGATGTAATTTCTATTCAAATTGATTATGAAATTGTCTATGCGTATAGTATTTGCCTTGTTATACAACTTCTTGTTAGAAACAGTTTGGCTTTAAATTTAAACATTCTACAGTTAACGCAATACATAAACTTACTTACTGCACTGGAGCATGTCTTATTGACATGGAGAAAGCCTTTGACAACGTATGGATTGCGGCATTAATTTATAAATTAATTCAATACGAATTCCAACTATATCATGTGTTATTAATTTATAACATGATAAGCGAAAAAAAACTTTATAGTTTGTTATGAAAATACGAAAAGTCGCAAAACTTTTAGGATAAACAATGGTCTGCAGCAAGGAACAGTGAACTCGCCATTCTGTTCAATTTATTTATTTTAGACATGCTTAAAAATATAGATAATATAATTTCATTTGCAGATGATATAATTATATATCATTGGACAACAAAATAGAAAAAATTTATGCAAACTTGCAGAAATCTTATAATTTTGTTGAACAATATGCTATTAATTGGAACATGTTAATTAATACGGAAAAATGTGAAGTTATTCTTTTCAGACCGCCTGTAAATAAATGCAATTTCAATATAAAAAAGAACTGGAAGCAGTTTAAAATAAAATCTCCTTTACATACTTAATTGTACGCTCACTAATAGAGACGTGGTTAAATACTTAGGTGTATATCTAGATAAATTCTTGTATTTTAATCAACATGTTAAAGAAACGCTCACAAAAGCAAGAAAAGCCTTTGCCATTTACAGACAATTATTTTATTCAAAATATGTAACACCTAAGATAAAAATAATAATGTGCCAATCCCTAATAAGACCAGTTTTAACGTACGCAAGTCCAATTTGGTTCAATATATCGCCCTCAAATATGGAAAAGTTTCGAGTTTTTGAAAGAAAATGCTTAAGAGCTTGTACGGCATTATACAGAACCCCGCAAAGTGGATATAGGAAACATATATTAGTTCATATATAATAGTTTTGCCATGTATAATCCCATATATTTCCATACATGAATTCATACATATTAATATATATGTAGTTATATACATTCATATATTAAAAATATATGGACCATATATAATTTTTTTTAGCTGGATATAAGTATTTGTGCTTAAAGGTATGTATATTGTTAATATAGAAATGCCCTAAAGAGATTTAAGAAAAATGTTTCCATTATTGAAATTTTTTTTATATGTACATATTTTAATTGGATCTTGAAAATATATATCAATTAACTTTTTAATTGAATCTTTAAAAATGAATGAATAAATCAAAAAAAAATTTAACTAAAATGGATGAGTTAATGCTACAATGTTTTAATTGAATCTTTGTTGTTTTTTTCATTGAATCTTGTTTTTACTTTTTTCTGTGCAACTGTCATTTCTGCACAGAAATGTATTTAACGTGTCTTTTTTTGTAAACAATATCAAATGACAAAAAATTTCTACACAGTAAAATAATTTCAAAATATTTGTGCAAATACATATCTATGTACATAGGTATATATGTACATTCGAGCGGCTCTGCTTGTATGAAGATAAAAACGAGTTTTTGTTACCCCTATCAAATTAAATATGGGTTTATTTTATAACGATTGCAAAAAATATTTTGGGAGTCTGGCATTAACCGTTTGTGAGCTGGACCTA
Organism: Tachina fera; assembly: GCA_905220375.1. Taxonomy (NCBI): domain Eukaryota; kingdom Metazoa; phylum Arthropoda; class Insecta; order Diptera; family Tachinidae; genus Tachina; species Tachina fera. Next base: position 32,655,787 of record LR999967.1, on the reverse strand, counting down.
GGATATTCAATCGTTAATCGGTTAACCGATTAATTGCTAACCGATTAACTGTTTCTCGTTTTAGCGATTTTTTCGGTTCGGCGATTTTTTTTAATTTTGGGATCTTTTAGTTTTAGCGTTTTTTTAAATTTCAAGAAATTCACTGTTACGGTTTCCAAGATGCAGCAAGTTGTAAAAATTAAATTAACTGATAGAATACCCTTTAATTTTTATATTTTTTTTGTAGTCTGTATAAAATGACACTAACTTTGCAACTTTCAAGTGTCTATATGTGACGCGCAAAATAGAAAGGGACCTAAGGGTAAAAACCGGTTTTGTTCATTTTGACTTCAATTTCATAAAACGCGCATATCTCTGGGAGGGACCACTTTTGGGGCATGGTATCAGTCTCATTCGATGCTCAGATGTTGTCTACATCAAAAAAAGAAGTGAAAATTGATTTTTTTTTACCCTTAGGTCCCTTTCTCTATGCACTGTCACATATGTAATTATATGTATGTGCATATGTATATTAGATGGTATTTTAACATTTATCATTGCTCGTTTTGAAACAATCTTTAAATTTTAACTGTCATATATTTGTTCTACATATTCTGCCAAAATGTCAAGTCTGTTGCTTCTACGCTTCTCGAGAAAACAGCCTGTGACGGACAGACGGACACAAAATTTTGGTGGAAAACTTTGTTCTAGATCCTCAACACTTTTTTTTTGCTTCTGAGCATTCGGAGTTATCATAAATGCTGCCACATTTTGAAAAAATCGTAAAATTTATTTACAGTATAGCAATCATAAATATAAAAGGCATCGCTCACAGTGGGCGATTTTGCAAAAAACCTGCAACTTGTAAACAAATAATTTTTCATGTTTTTGAATTACCCGCACCTGCTTGCGGGTGCGGGTAATATATAATATTATAATATAATATATAATATAATATTATAATAATATAATATTATAATACTAATAATAGATTAGAGAGAAGAGGTCGTAGCCAAAAGGATGCCTATAAAAATTTTATTTAAGAAAATTTTCTGCTGAGTGTAAAATTATATGATTAATGGAAATAAAATAAGAAAAGATCAAATTTACTTCTGAGTTCCCTGCAATTCACATAGATATTTCACAAAATCCAAAAACGGGATTGTTCAGTGTTTTTGTGGTATTTTTCCGGCCGCAGATATTTTTGAAAATATTTAAAACAAAATCATGTCTTAAGGCGGACATGTTATATTTTTGGGATCCTGCGTTGGAGTTCTGGAATGAGAAAACAGGCCTTGAATTCGATATTTATAATAAAAATAGGTCTATTTTCAAGCGATCTGGTTTCTGCAATAACGAAAATTTTTAACAAAAAGTTTCTTTGTAATATTTTTTATGGTATTACCTTTCACAGAAGTATAAATATATATGGGTTTGGTATTTCTGCAAAATTTTATTTATAATTGCGAAATAATCAACACTTTTTTTCTGCAAAAAACTCCGAAAAATCTAAGGTTTTTTTATATTGAAAATATCGTTTTAATTTTATAAAAGTTTTATTTTGAATATCGTACATGATTTAAATTTTCCACTAGCAAAACAGTGGAGAAAGTTAATATTTTAATGTTTTTTTTTCAATATTTCCTAAACTGTAAGCGAAACCCCATAAATGTAACAGATTTTTATCTACTTGCAAAAAATGTTTTTTTTATCAGATTAAAAACATCAGCTTGACATAGATTTGAATTTTTCCTCAACCCGAGTTGGCACACTTTGGGCTTTTATGGGGCTCCACCCCCCCTCAAAGATATTAAGTCCTAATTCCAAACTTGAGCTTTGTAACACCTTCTCAAATGCTGTATGTATATTTTATAGAAACTGCAAAATGATTTCCATTTTTTTTTTTGCCAAAATTCCCCACTGTGCGTCGTCACAGATTGTCAACATCGAGCCGACCTTATTGGAACGCATATTAAAATATATGTACATATGTATGTATGCATGTATGTATGTATATATTTCCAAATGTATGTATTTATATATGTATTCATATATTTTTTGCAAATAAAATCTCAAGTGGGCGTTTTTATTCACCTTAAATGCTTGTAAACAAAACACTTAAAATTGCCAAAGCAAACATAAAATGTACTTGTCCAAAAAAAAAGCAAATTTTTAACGAAACAAAAAAGTTCTTTCAAATAATTTAATTTGAAAAAAATTCATACTAGCCCAATTCACAAACTTGTGCAAATGGTCTTGCATCGTAGCATGTGCAAAATGGTAAACTCACCACTTAACTATTCTTAGTGGTGAGTATGAATATACTATACTATTTTGCACATGCACAAGATTGTGAATTGGGCTACTATGTATATAAGTGCATTAAAGCAATTAATTGCAAGCGCAAATAAAAACGAAATCAATTAATAAAAAAGTAACATTAAAAACAAAAACGAAAATTTCTCTTTTTCAAATCAAATACATATTTCTAAGTTAATAATAGGTTTGTTCGCTTAAGCGTTTCAAATTAGAATTTTTTAAAACTTTTTTTCAAAAATGCTAAAAATATCACAATTGAGGTTGTAAGATCCACATACATTTCAAGGCTTATTTATATACATATGTATTAATGTAGGTATGTATGTGCATATCAGAGAATGACAAAAGTTTCGTTTTAAGTACTCTTTGAGTATTGGCTGTCAAACAACTACATTTAAAAATAAGAACCATACTAACATATAAACATGCTCATCAAATTTAAACTGAATACAACCAACGACTATGTTCATACACATTTCTTAAGCTATTATAATTAAAATCTGTACTTTGTCTCAGCTAAAATCACGTGCATAGGCATAAAAATACTCTGAGTATTTATTCGACTACACATGAGTATACACACATATGTTAGATTTTTTTATTCGGACACACTTTAAGCATCAGTGCTGCGAGAAAACTGAATTGATAAATCTCTAAAATGGCAACGGTGTTCAATAAATATGCATGTATGTATGTAAAATTTATTTCGATTAATCATATTCAGATGAGATCAATTTTTATGCCACACAATTTTTGTTCTTTCCAAAACAAACGAGATTAATTCATCTAGCATAAAATGTAGACGTATTAAGGCGCTTTCAATGCGCTAATGCGACACACACTTCTGTCAAAAAAGTTGAAATAGTGTGTTTTCATATAGCAAGTTAGGTAGAGAAGTTTGCAACGCTAGTGACAGCTAGTGTTGCCAGATTAATATGCTAAGATACACAAAGATTATAAGAAATTTACTTTTTTTTATTGAACAATATAAAAAATGCATTTAGTATTTAAAGAAAAATAAAAAGACAAAAAATAGCCGGCAAAGGCTTGAAATTTTACAACTAAAAAAGCCTCAAAAACGTGTTTTTTTAAATTCAACAAGAAACACAACCCGCAAAGCGATTAGCTTGTCTGTTTAAAACACCCAGCGTCTATGGTAGGAATCGAACCCACGAGCTCTTGACTGAGAGGCTAGCATCGCTACCACTCAGCCACAGGGACACCCTGTGGTGTGTAACTTTATATTTTCATAGCGTTAAACGTATAACAAGTAAGAAAAGCATTGCCGCGTAACGCTTGGTGTGTACCTACACCTTTAGAGTTTCTACGCGGGGAAAAAAATTCCGCGAATTCCCGGTAATAATTTTTTTTTACAAATGCCAGGAAATTTTCAGCGGGAATTCTCGGGAATTTAATATTTACGTTTTAGGAATTTGGTTTTTTTACATTGCTGTTCGTTGTTTTATTACCTAAAAATACAAATCTGTAAGCAGAGGTAAAGAGGTTTACGAAATATTTTCAACATAAAAAGTCTTTATGGTATCTAGATTGGCAGGTGTAGATGGAATTTCCATCCATGCTATAACTCAAAGCATATGAATTTATTTGTTTTTGTTTTGGTTTTTAAATATTGTTGTTCATCAAATGAACAAATAAAGTTGTTTTGTTTTTTAAATGTTGTTGTTTTTTCATAAAATTATATTTTTTATCGACGTCATTTAATGAAATTCATATGTTCTTGGAATTCCCGGAAATGCCCGGGAATAAAACATTTTACTTCTCGATTCTCGGGAATTGGAAAAGTTCGGGAAATCAGAAACCCTTATACGTATATACAGCTTTGTGTGGGTTAGTATTTTTTGATTAATTTTTCGTATATGTATTATTTTTGTGCTTCTAATGCTGGCTTGTAGTTGGTTGAAAAATTATGCCAAACAAAAACCATTCTCTTCAACGAATTTGCCTACAAGGCTCCATGCTATGCCAACATAATTATGCCCGTCTGACTATGCTAATTGAAAGTAATTAAATTTTGAATGAAAATAATATTTTAAAACAATCAAAGCACATTTTTAATTCCATTTCATGCACAAAAATGCATATGGGGGCGCACGATGAACAAATATTCTGAGTATCATGAGTATATTTATTTTGTCCGAATAAATACTCTGAGTATGAGTATAAGGCAGAGTTTACATCTGGCATTTGTCATTCTAATCAACTTTTTCGATAACACACTAGTTTGTTGAGTCATTGTGACAGTAAAGTGTCCCAACCGGCAACATTGCCTACATCAAGAACCAAATTAGATATAATAACATTTAGTGTCATTTGTTTTAGCAATTCTAGGACATGTTTTTTCGCATTCTCTAAAATTAATATTTATACAAATTTTTAATCGCAAAATTATTAAATTTGCTAGTGCCAATTTATGTAAGAATATCTATCTTGAGATGAGTGGTTTTAACTAGAGTTGTGCAGCTCATGAATGAACTAGTTAAATTGAACGATTCACTTCAATGAGCGCTGTGAGCAATTCAATCCACTGAGCGCTTTCAACTCAGTACTGAGTGGTTTCTGGATTTGTATCAAACACTCAGTAGCTCGTTTTAAACACAAACCTATAATCAAACCCATTTACATTACATGTGGACTTTTATAAAACTCATTCAGCAGCTCGTTTTAGACACAAACCTATGTAATTTAAGTGGGTTTGATTGTAGGTTTGTGTCTAAAATAACCTAGTGAAAGAGTTTAATACAAGTCTTGTGCTTTTTCAGTAAATTTTTTGTGGCGCAGAAGTATATAAAAAAAAGTATATGTATATAGATATATTTATTAACAAATTCCACTCATTAAACTATTTTAGTTTTATTTAATTTTTATACTTCATCTGCCCTGTTTTGTAATGTATGACCACACACAAACACACACTGCTTTTTATGCTTCGGTTTTCGCTCTTTCTTTATGCTTGACAAAAAGTTTCACTACTGAGCCAACTGAATGAAATACTTCAGTAAAGTGAGCTGAGCTGAAAAGAGCGGTTGTGCAGCTTATCAGCTGCACAACTCTAGTTTTAACTTCACAAACTTATGTTTGTGCATTATAGTTCTGCAGAAAATTACTAAATCATATTGACCAAAGTCAACAAGTTATGAAAACTGAAAATAAATGAAAAAAGCTCTATAATAAAATCAACAAAATCTTTAAAATATTTAGAAATGAAAGAAGTAGATTCTAGACTTGATATGATGAAAATATGCTAAGAAACAAAATTCATTGTGTAGTTACTAATTCAACTTCAAAAATAAAGTGTAATATCTTTTTTTAATATTTTTTTTGTAACATCGTATGCTCGTTTACATAAATTAACACTTATTTTTACTTTTAGCAATTACAGAAAAGTAAACAAACAGAGCTAATATTATTAAAAATTTTATGTGAATACATTTTGTATACAAAACCATCAAATTTTTCTTTGTAATGGAAAAGAAAACGCAACCAATTATATAGAATTTTAACCTTGCCGTGAAAAATTGTTCTATATTTATAAAAAAAACATTTCTCTAATATTTGAATATTATTTTTACAATTTTAGCAAATGACTTAATTCATATGAGTTTTATTAAAAACGAAAACAAACATTGTATATTCTAAAAGACAACAAAAAAAGTATTTGTTACAAATAGTTTTGTGCACATTTGAAGAATATGTATTTTGTATTACCAATGTCAACTTAAAATAATTTTTTTTTTAAGAAATGAATCAGTTTCAGTTGTAGGAAGAATTTAATTGAATTTCAAAGAAATCGAAAGTCCTTCTTACTGTAAAACTTGCGTTTTTTTAAGGTTTTGCAAAACAAATATGTACGCCCAAATAATGTGAAGTAATTCTAAAATTACTTATTATTGTTCGAACTTAATTTGTTTCTCTATTTCACAGGCTAAAGTTCGTATCGCCTTGTTAGCCAAATTGAAATACGATGAATCAAAACAATTCACATATTCCATTTTCAAAAAAGTTTCGTATATAAGGCAGAAATCTACATCAACTGATAACACACACAGTGGACCAAAAACACAGAAGAATGCTGATGATGAAGGTTTAGTGGCCTTCGAAAACGGCTGGCTGTTCCGTTCAACTATATGTTGTCAGAATATTTACATTAATAATTATCACATGTAATTTGACTTACAAGGCGATATGAACTTTAGCCTGTTAAATATAGAAACTTTTTTTCGCTGTACTCCAAAAATGGGTTTCTTCTATTTTTATAAATTTTTTTTGGCGATAACGCACCTTAAAGTGTTCCAAATTGTCCAAAGCGTCTAAAGTTTCCATTTTTTATTTTCAGGAACAAAAATTATTGATTTTTCTTTTGTTTATATAAAATTTTGACACTGAACAGCTGTTTTTCACAAGTTGAAAGATATTCGGCAACTTACTAGCCAGAGTTTAACAGTTTGTTATCCACAGTGTGTAAGTGTATTATAATTCAACTCTACGCGAGCTTCATACCAATTTTTCATTATACATACATACATACGGCCGTAACTAACTAAATTAATAGCTATTGGCATGTGACAAAATAAATAAATAAATATACTTAAAATAACAAACAAAAAAAGTTTGTCTTATGTAGTAATTAGTGATGCACGAATATTCGAATTGTCGAATATTCGGCAGTTTTCAGGCGAGTACGAATATTTTTCCAAAGAAATTAAATAAATAAATGCATAAATCAGGGAACTGCATAATCAGTAATTTTTCCACTTACTGTACACACATAGAAATTACTGTGTCGGTCACACAGCAACAGCAATCTGTACAATCATTGTCGTCACAGTATTATTTTTAATCAATCAAGAGCGCACTCATGTTGTTTGTTAGTCATTGTCGCGTGTGTGTCATTGCCTCGTTCATAACACATCTTCGGATCAGTGTTTGGTCTTCGCTCATAACTACACAGCTTAAGCAGTCATTGCAATACCAACAACATAGTATGTGAGGCGATCACAGTAGAATAAATCAATGAGAGTAGAGTGCTAGAGTGTGGAGTGTAGAAAGTGTGTTTGGTTTTTTTGCGGTCGCGGTGCCACCGACACAGTAAGTTTTATATGTGTACAGTATCAAAAATGACACAGTTAGCTGATTTGCCAAAACTAAAAACAAAACAAAAACCAAAGGGATAACTAAAATTTTTTTAACGCCAATACGTATTCAGTTTATTAAAACTACAATACACATTTACACCACCGCCGCACATCAAGAAATGTTTATGCAGAAACGACACAAAGCAAAACATGTTAAAAAGAGACTCGATTGTGAAATTGCAAAGTACTGAGAGCATTAATACACCCTGAGTGCTGTGTTTGCTCTCATCGCCTTTTTGCAATCGCTGCTTGCATACTGTGTCTCTGACACAGTACGAATAATGCAAAGTACAATTGTGATCGCATAAAGATATTTGCAAAAGAATGTGGAGTAAAACACACACAGCACAGTTTTCGTTGAGGTGTAAGAGATACAGTTGTCAACGATAGACTGTGTGTTTGAAACGAAAATTAAATAAACGAAATTTAAATAAATGACTAAACATTTTAGTTTGTACAAATGCATTAATTTTTTGTGCTTTGTATAATTTTCAAATATTATTCAGTGACGATCATTAAAAATTTGGGTACTTTCTATTAGCTTTAAAGTACGCCAAGAAGAATGTGAAGTCCTTTTTCATAACAATTTTTTAATATTTCATATTGCACATAATATTCGTATTCGTATTCGCGAATATCGTTTCAAATATTCGTATTTGTATTAGCGAATATCGTTTGAAATATTCGTATTCGAATTCGTATTCGCGAATATCAAAAATTGACATTCGTTACATCACTAGTAGTAATATATAAATAAGTAAATTAACAAGCATGTGCATAATTAGCCAGCAAACATTACTGCTTCCCAGAAACGTTTTTGTAAGGGAGAAAATGTTAGAGAATCACTTGCGGTTGCGCATGATTAAGGCATTTTATGTTGTTTGAGATGAGTCAGCTAGAAGCAATACATTTAGCTTCCAAGAAGCCATGAATTTTCTACCTTGTTAAAGTACTCCACAGAAGTAATAATATATAAGCCCAATTAACAATCTTGTGCAAATGGCCTTGCATCGTTGCATGTACAAAATGGTATAGTATATTGATACCCACCACTAAGAATTGTTAAGTGGTGAATTGAATATGCTACACCACTTTTCACATGCAACGATACAAGGCCATTTGCACAAGATTGTGAATTGGGCTATAGTTTTTGTGTACTCAGATGCAAAAGTTACTCTCTTTTCTACGTTACTACTTTTCAGAAGCATTTTTCGAAGTTTTTGTTCTCTCAGTTGTTAGTGCTTCCAAATTAGAATTTTGTTGCTGCTTTGCACCAGTGATGCCAGAATTCTTTTAGCAAAAATGGCTACAAAATGGCTCAGCGCCATCGAATGCAAAAATCATAAATTTTAACCAAAAATACGAAGGTATTTCATATATTATTTTTTAAGCAAATCGGGAACTTTTTTAAAGTAAATAAAAACAATAAATTTAAGTAATAAATTAAATAACTTTTTTTCAGTTAATCAAGAAACTGCGCATTGAGTGCAAAATTGCAATACTTGCAGTACGCCCTTTATTCATTTGTACATTCTGCAGATATTCAGTCTTTAAATTTTTGGGTTACTAATCCATGCCCTGCGAAATACTTGTTTATACTTTTTGTTCATTTTACATTTTTTAAACTTTTATTTACATTTTATTTTCACTCGTGCAAAAAAAAATTACCCTTCTTTGATTGATATTATAAGCCACCAACTCAGTGTTGCCACTTTTTTCTAGAGCTTATCCCCAATTTATGATTTCTCATCCCCAAAAATCCCCAAATTGATATTTTTTATACAAATTTTTTCTTTTGTGAAAAAAATTAATTTTTTTTAACTTTCTATAATTTTAAAAAAATGTCATATTTATTTAATAAAATTCATTTATGCCGACAGATACGAGTATATTTACGTTCATATAAATTTAGTTTGTACTTATAAAAAACTTGTAAAGAAAAAATTACACATAGTTTAATATACACCAGTATAAAAAAATTTTTAACCAAAGTTTACAATTTCAAAAACTTCAGAATCGAAATCTTCTGATTCACCAGCCTCAGATACTTTGTTGTACATAGTACATTGTCACAACAAATTGAATTATTTTTAAAGTGTGTGTTTATTCTAAGAAGTGCTTTCAAAAGGTTTTATTGCATTTTGTTGCGTATTTTTGTTTTGGTAGATTTTATTATTTGTTAATCTGCCTTGATACTTCTTCTTTATGAGGTAGTTTACACGAGAACAATTTTTAGCCGCATAATTTTTGTGCTTTTCCAAATTACACGAGACTAATTAATCTGGAATAAAATGTATACGTATATACAGCTTTGTGTGTGTTAGTGTTTTTAATTTTCATTTAATATTTGCTGTTTTTTAAGTTGTGTGTGTATTGGTTTTATGCTGCTAATGCGGGGTTGAAGCTGGTTGAAAAGTTATGCCTACCACAAAACCACTCTCTTTGCCTCTCTCACCTACAAACTGGCATCTTATGCCAGCACAATTATGCCCGTGTAAATCAGCGCTATTAGAAACCATACACTATGAAAAGTAACACACATTTTTAGACTTGCCAGACGCATATTTCAGTTATACAAAAAATCCCCCAAAAATACCCTCAAATTTGGTTACATCCCCAACAAATCCCCAGATCTCCAATACGAAATTTTCATCCCCAATCCCGACAAGGGGACAAATCCCCTAAACTGGGAACACTGCACCAACTACGATTATAATCTTATTTTTACCAATTTATAATCTTATTGTTACCAATCTTTCATATAAGCTCTTTTAGATTTGGAATTTTTGTTGCAGCAGTTCTTGTATATGGTTGAGAGTATTGAAATAGAGTTACATACATACATTTTGTATTCCTCTCTTTATCTTTTTTCGCACAAAAACAAAAAGTTGCTGCAACAAAAATTGCAAGTTTGAGCGGGAATTTATTGATATTAATGCCAACACAATAACATATTACTCTGTTGTGTTTTTTGCTAGTAAATAAATGTTTCTTTGTTGCGAGTTTAAATTTTTTTATAAAAAATCACAAACAAATTTCATGTTTGGAAAAATAGCTAGATTAAAATAAAAATGGCTAAAAAAATAGCTAATAGTTAAACTCACTTTTCCTCCGGCTAAATGGGATGAAAAATGGTTAAATTTAGCCAGAAAATGGCTAAATTGGCATCACTGGTTAGTACTCGTACACAAGACAAAATCAATGGCAAGACTGTTCTCAAATAGTAATGGTAAACTTGAGCTTTCATTAGAAAAAAAAATAAGCTTGTACTCGTAATACGGTGAAGCATTTGCACTGAAATTTTTTTATATAATTCTGAAGTTTACATTAAGAAATGGTTGGACCGAGGACATGAACGCTGCTAGTGCAGGTATAGTATTTGTCAAAATAATTACAATTGTCTTTGATGAAAGTTGTTCCTTAAAAAACTATTACATGTATGTAATTTTGCTACTTTGTTATGGCGATAATATGTAGATTTCATTGTTCGGTGTGGTCTGCCTATAATATTTTCAAATTGTGAGACCATAGTATGAATGCCAAATCTGTAGCGGAAATCCATTTCTAACACATTTGCATTAGTTTAAAATTTCTCTCAATAGCTTTTTGTTATTTTTTTTATTTTTATATTTGTTTATTATTTTTTTTTAATAACTAGAGCCATAAATTTTATGGTCTTTATCCTTTTTGTTGTTATCTAGATATAACTTACCATAAATGCAGACATATTTAAGTTTTAAATTTTCTTTTTTTTTGTGATTTTGGGTGAAAATCTATATCCTAATATGAAAATAATAAAACTGAAATGTAAATCAAGCTAAAGCTTTAAAAAGAAATATTAAATTACTACAGCCATAAATCTTGTTGGAGAGTAAAATAAATATAAATTAAAATAATAATAAAAAAATCATACGTATCATTATTACCTGTAAATTTAAAAGGTAACCCACATCCAGGCCTTAGACTCATTAAATAGTTTATTCACTGGGTATTTATTACACAGCATTTGTTAGTTGGATACTAAATACATACACAAGACAAGTATATATATATATATACATACATGTGTACATATGTATGCTTTTTGCTGTATGTAGTTGTTACTAAAAGTTTTAAATAATTTACCCAGTAGTTTTATTATAACATTTTGATTTGATTTAAACTTTTTAACAAAACTTATACATGTCCTAATATTTATAAAGAACGCCACAAAATGGAATTAATCATGTATGTATGTATGTATTACTGATAAAAAAAATCCTAAAAAAAATATGCTTTGGCGATTTTTGACATTAAATTTGTAAAAAAAGGTCAAAATAGATCTTGCAACCTTTTTACTCACCCCTATCTTAAATAAAATGTAAAATTATTTCCCAAATTTGTTGTGTTTTCTTTGTTAGGTCGGCTAGTTTTGAATACACAAATTTTGACTGCTCTTATCAAGCGTCAGCCAGCTGACGATTAGCTGAAGATTTCTCTGCTGTCAAGTCAAATTAAACGGTCGGAAATATTCGGACAGCAGGAAATTTTACACTAACAAATATACAATGCCAATATGCAGGGTTGCAAATCGAGTCTATCTGGTATCAATTCGCCTTGGTTCTTGTTACAACAACAAATACATGACAGTAATGTAATATACAGACAATTGTATATAGACACTTGAAACTTGCAACTTGCTGTATCTTGGAAACCGTCCGAGGCAAACTCTTGAAATTTTCAAAAACGCTAAAACTAAAATCCCAAAACTATAAAATCGCCAAAACGAAAAAAGCGCCTAACTAGAAAAAATCTCTAAAACTAAAATAAGTCACCAAAAACCGAAAAAATCGCCAAAATTAAAAAATCGCCATAGTAAAAAAAACGCCAAAAAACGAAAAAGGCGCCGAAACGAAAAAAAACGACAAAACTAAAAAAACGCCTAAACTAAAATAAATCGCCAAAATCGAAAAAACGCAAAAAAAAAGTCAAAACTAAAAAAACGCCAGAACTAAAAACGTGAAAAACGAAAAATTACAAAATTCGTATATTATTGCATATCTAGTGTCCGTCAAAGTCGGAGTTTACTGAATTCATTTTATGTAGCCGTATTACCAAAACTGTATAACATGGCCTTAGGTCGTAGCCTTCAATACGCTTTTAAAAATTAATACTTTGGATGTCAAAAAAAAATTACTGAGAAATGAGTCTAAGCGATATTTAAATTATAAGCGGCGAAGATAATCACCTGAGCGTAAAGTGAATTTATATTAGGTGGTCGCAACTGCTTAGGTGATTATTTTCTCCGCTTGTAATTTGAACATCAGTACATTTTATAATCGGCTTCAAAAAAAGGAGGAGCTTAACAATTCGCGGGGACACGTTCACAATTTTCTTATTTAATTTTATGATATTCTACTTATTTCATTGCTGCTAAACCTATAAAACACCTTTGGTTCTTGTAATTACACAATTTGAAAATTGAAAAAAGGGGCGTGGTTACACCCATTAAAATGTATTATAATATTTCACACGGTTCTACTTAACCGATTTTTACAAGACTTAACACGCATTCTGAGCTCTAAGAAACACACAAACTCCGCTAAAAAATAATTAATTGGTGATTTATGGGATGGAGGATTATTGGCCCCTTCAATGACAAGCGGTATACAATCATGATGACCAATTGATTACCTAAGGCCTCATTGATTATCTAAATTCCTTATAATATGTGAATTGTGCGGCCTTGTTCGAATAAGAGTGTACACAGACCACCATAATGTTGACATTCTAACCTGTTTTTGTTTTTATTGAATTTTTCTTCACAAGGTATCGTTTTCAATTTTTAATTAATTGCGCTTTGTTTTGAGTCTCTTTTTCTTTGTATGCGAATATGAAGCATGTATGTATGTGTCGTATATTCATATTAAAGGTATCGATTACAACGCAACAAAAGTTTAAAACATTAATATACAAACTATAAATCTAAATAAACATTCAACGAGGGTTGTTATGGAAGTTTATAAAATAATTATTTCTTTGTTAATGTTAAAAAAAAGTTCTTTTACTCGTAGGACTTTTGACGAAAATGCAACTCTGATATGATCAGTTGCTGTTGTTGTTGTTGCTGTTGTTGTTGTTGTTTTATATTTAAAGTTCATTTTCTTTGAGATACAGCCTTAAGGTTCAATTATACATACATATGTCACCTTAAATTCAAACGCACGTAACTACACTTTTATCTATTTTACAGGAGAAACAAAAAACGTTTCAAAACCAATAATGATAGAGTGATCTTGAAAATTTTCTTCGAAATATACTTGTAGTATGGATACTTATATGTTTTTAACCATTTATTTCCTTTTTATATATACTTTTACAAAACTTTTAGGTTAGTAACGTTCCTTGCAATAAAAAATAGATACATTCGAAGATACATTTAATAAAGTCGCCATTTTTGATAGCAGAGGTCTAAATATTTGCGTGAACATGCAGTTTGTGTACATACGTCCGATTGCATTTAAGGTGATGTTATGTATGTATGTATGTGCTAAATCATGGTGAAACAGCTGTTCGAATCAAGCTAATGGGTATGACTGTATTCGACTGTTGGTATCATGCAATAGTCATAATTGTAATCTGCTGCCAGTTAAATGAGAACCGGCTCACTTGGTTCCTGATTGGCAACGTTGTGTAACTTTATTACAATTATTTTTCAGTTTTTTTTTCTAATTGAAAATTTTGTTTTGTTTTTTTTTATAAATTATTGTAAAATCAGTTAGTTAATCATGTGTGTGAAGATAAATTCGAACTTAACTAGCAGAGACAGAAACGAAAATGTCTAATATAGCATTTTAAGCACATAACAGAGTTCTGTTAGCTATTTAACAGTAGTCGCTTAGGATTGCAAATCCTTGGAACTGGATTGAGATATGTAGATATTTTATTATTTGTTTTTTGAAGAATTGCTTTAAAATGTAGTTTATGAAATTATGAAAGTATAACTAATTTTCTTGAGAACATTAGTGGTAATTTTGGTACAATATGGAAGAACACACGTACTACGCCATGTATGTGCGGTACTCTGAAGGGTCCTAACTGTGGCCCAATCGGTCACGTTTCTCAAATAATTTTGGAAATATAAAGCACCAAAACTTAAAAATTTTTCTCGTCGAAATGTTCAAAAAGCACTATAAAGGGTGCGAGTTGACAACGCTGGACATTTCTTTTATAAAAAGTGTTGCCATATGCGTTAGAAGAAGAAAACTGTCCATATAGAACAAAAAAACTATTAAATAAAAACAAAATTTTAAAATTTGTTTTTGTTTTGAATGTAAGTGTGCAATAAGTCGAACGTTGTCGACATCGTGGGGCAGGCAGTTTATTTTACTAAATAATATATTCTATTAAAACATTTACTGAGCAGTGATTTATTTCTGACTTCTAATTTCATTCATAGTTCTGCACACAACATAAAATAATGTAAGAAAAAATATATATTGGCAATTCTCCGAGAAATTCCACTTTTTTGTCGCGTGCGACAGCACACAATTAACCTTGTATTTCTGAACCACGTGTCTCGATTTTTCTTAAAATTGTACCTACGCCCTACACAAATATATAAATAAGTAAAAAAAACAATGTTAGTTCTATCACAGGGGAGATGTGTAAACATCTAGTAATGAATTTTTTTAAAGTTGGAAGTACTTATGCTTTAGTATATTTTTTAAGTTAATCAATTCAAAGTATCAAAACTTTCATCATTGTAAATATTATTAACTTATTTAGTTATGGGCATTTGGGCATACTGCAGTATATTTGTACTGCATTAAAAATTGCAGTAAGCAGTAAATTTACTGATTACTGAAAAAATTCAGTAAATTTTTACTGATAATTAAATTTATGAATACAAGCATTAGTGATTACTGAAAATTCAATGCACCTCATCATATAATAAATCATTTAGGCACTTTATAAAACTTGCAGAAAATTTCAGTAATCAGTAAAAATTTACTGGTTAAAAAATTATTTGTACTGAAATTTTAGTAGTACTGCAAAGTGCCCATCTATGGTAAACGCCTTAAGTATAAATAGTTAATATTGGCTTATGGTAACTAAAATAAGATATTAATTATTATGGTTTGAAATTCATTTGTTCCTATATTTTATGAATTGAACAGGCTAAAGTTCGTACCGCTTTTTAAGACCAAACACAAAAGAACGCTGATGATGAAAGTTTAGTGGCCTTCGAAAACAGCTAGTTGTTCCCTTCAACTATGTGTTAGTCAGAATATTTACAACTAACGTTAGTGTTATTTATTTCTTCATTAATAATTACAAAGCGGTACGAACTTTAGCCTGTTCAATTCATAAAATATAAAATAAGATATGTAAGTTTTTAACTCTACTGTATTTAAAAATCTATGGAAAACTGCATATATAGTAGTGGAATTATTAGTTGAAAAATTTTGATAAAGCTTGCTACTGTGGGTTTGCAAAATTTGTATTAAAATCTCTATCAGTAATAATTGGCATGAGATGGAGATTGTTACTCAATTGTTGTGCACCAGCTTCAGTGTAAGGCAACAGTATGTTAAAATATATTATAAATTCTTTAAAAAGACTGCTATATATTTTTTAAACAAATATTTGACATTTAAAACGCTCTTTTATTTAAAAGTTTATATATATTTTATTTATTTTATATTTTTGAACTTTTTGACAAAATTATCCCCACTGGCAACACTAGCACACTTCACAAGAAATTTCTATTAAAATTAACTCCTGAAGGTATGCTTTAAAATTCGGATGAGTTTATTTCTATGCAGCTGTTAAGTTTCTTTGTACTTCTTGTTCGTATAATTACCCTATAGGAACTCAGAGTCATTTGTAAGTATCTTCAAACTAATTTTTTAATAACCACAACTGGTTGATTAAGTGACTTTTTTCCTTGTCGCCGACTCACTATTTTAACATAGGCATGTCATAGGCAGTAGTCAATTGGCCATCTCTGCATGACTTTTAAATTGACTACTAACTACTTATTTTTCAACCACTCTGAAGTCATTTAATATCTATTATAGTTAAATAAATATTTATGTAAATCTTCATACACATTTGTATATCATATACATACATACATATGTATATACTACATATATTAAGTATACATGTATATTGATATATAGAAATAATTGGTATTTTTATATTTAAAACAAAAATACATACATACATTCATACGAAAGTTTATCCTGCTCATAGAAAATATTATACATATTAATTATTGAAATTATTATTTTTTTCAACACAAACATTTGGCATTTCATTTCATGGCATGCTTCTTTAGATTTTTTTATTTTCATTTCATTTACTTATTTTTCTTTTATTTATTTCTTACGTGTGCTTCTACTAAATATTTTTGGTTGATATCTGCATGAGATTTAAACCAGTTTGTAGTCACTTGCAACATAATTAATTTATAGCTAGTGTTTTTTGTCAATCGACTATTTTATTTACTACAGGGTACACTAAACACTCATACATAGCTCACACCGATTTCATAACGGCCAGTGGGAATTCGAGTTAACTCAGAGTTATTGAATTATCAGTCAAAAATTAGTCAGATGTGGTTAAAATAAGCACTCATTCTGCATGTTAAAAGTGATCAGATTTAACATTTAGTGACCGCAGGAAGACTGCATCAGTTTTGAATCAGTTTTGAACTAACCATTAGTTAGCTCATTATGAGTTAGCTTGTGCCAAATAGAAAAAAAAATTAAAGAAAGTGTTATATGTACATATTTAGTTAATTATGATTGAGCTCATTATTTATTAACATTTTTTAGTCAGCTTCAAGTTTAAACAATTTGAAATTATTTTTTAAGAAACGATAACGGGTATCGAACCGTGATCACTTTGTTTGTCACCCATCATACTTAACTTTGTGCCATCGCGCCATATAAAATATAAACGGCACAGAGTTATTATAAACATGAATTTTATGCTGACATCTTCTCTGTGAACTTTAACTGTATCAGCTTTGAGTTAGCTTAAAGTTAGCTCAAAACTTATCGAAGAAGTTAGTTGTACAAAAACACTCACTAATCTGCATCAGTTTTGAATTTTTGACTGGGTGTGCATCTTACTCAAAATTTGTGCTTGTATTGTGAAAAATATTTTTACCCCCTAGCGTATATGTATGTAGATGTTTACACAACAAAAATTTCCATATAAATATAATTTTGTTACATAAAATTTTTGGTATTTTGTTGGTTATTTAATAATAAATTATAAAAAAATATTTCGAAATTTTATTTAAATTAAACTAATTAAATGATACATAATTTCCAGTAAAAAATTCTGCTCTAAATTCCCCTTAGTATACATATGATATTTTTCCATTACTAGACTTTCAAAGTTATCTATCTAATTTTAATTTTAAATGTATGTGGTATATTTCTTCCAAACGTCACGAATCACGCTGCTATTTAATAAAAAATTATTTTTAGACTTTGTAAGTATTAATTCCAAACATTGATGTATTGATATGAGCAAGATTGGCAATGTGTAAAAATAACCTTTAAAGGTAATTTGAGATTTTTAAAACAAAATAACAATTTTATGTTTACTTGGGTACAAAAACAAAATGAAAAAAAGCGCAAAATCGAATGTCTGTCACCAACCAAACAAACAAACAGTTGAGAGGGAAATTATAGCAGATTTGTGGCTCATTTTGTTTTTTTCATATAAAAGGTTCTAAATTAAATTTTATTATTATTTAAATACAGGAACATTAGGATAATTTTTACATAAACTAAATAAATTTTTTTTACTATATTGATGATTGGATTATTTTGATAATTACACTGAAAAACAGTAAATAAAAATGGCCGATCCTTATTTATTTTTATTTCCTGATTACTTGGGTTATTGGTTTTTCCATATCAGCTCTAGTTTCAAAGATATAGTGACAATATTAGCATTTGAATAATTTACAACACTTTGTATTCACCCTTATCGTGAACAGTTTTTCTCTCGAAATATTTTCCCCAGATTGCAATCGTGAACAATTTTTTCACTGAAATGTGTTCAGTTTCTTGATTCCCCTTATCGTGAATAATATTTTTCACATGGATTTTTTCACTTTTCCCCTTTTTGTTCACTTTATTTTTGCAGGCGAACTGAATTAATGCAATGCATAATTTCATATATTATACTTGCAATTATATATTAAAACTTATAAATAAATATTTATTTATAAGTTAATAATAATTCCTTGGAACAACTTTTTTCCATTGAACATGAATCTCTTTCGTTCACATGCAGTAAATTTTAGGGCTGTGCTATACTAAAAAATTGTTTGCACAGCGCCTAAAATAATTAAAAACAAAACTTTACACTCTATAACATTTCATTTGAAACCCAAAATATGTGTATTTCTTATTATTATACTTAATTTGTTTGATTTTCAATTTATTTTGATGTTTTACAATTCTTCTTCCCGTTTTTTACATTCACTACGCATTGATAGCAGGAACAAACTTTCCCATGAAATTCACGATTGCAAATGGGGAGTGAAAATTTCATGGGAACAAAAATTTCATATTTTATTCACGATAGGGGTGATTATTCCGGTGATATTTCACGAATGGTCCTACGAGCTTAAAAATACTTTCGGTATTGTTAATCTACGCAGAAATATCTCTTAAATTTTGGTAATCAGCGTACAAAAATACATAAGCATTAGTTATACTAGGTTAAACAAAAATTATAATCAAAAAAATTTCAAGGACTAAACTAAAATCACTCGACTTTTAACATCCTTACAAAACCAGTGAGATATGTATGTGACTCTATCCACACAGCTTTTCATTGCAAATGGAATATGTAAATTGTTTTGATTCATCGTACTACAATATGCTGAAAGCTTTTTTTGTAATGAAAGCTCAATCTTACCATCTCTTAATTTACAACAGTCTTGCCATTGTCGTTTGTTCTTCACTAATTATGCACATGTTACTTAATTTGCTTATTTTTGTTCTCTTTAGTCCTAATTTGCACTATGCAAGTCCTATTGCTAATTTGATTATTTTTTTATGAGAGAGGGACGAGGGGAAAAGAAACGGTTCTGTTCTCCTCGTCTCTATTTACCACAAACTAATCAGCTAAGCAATAAGACTTGCATAGTGTAAATTAGAAATTAAGACAAACTTTTTTGGTGATGAATCAAAACAATTCAAATATTCCATTTGCAAAGGTGAATATATAAAGCAGTGGACAAAAAACAACGAACCCTGATGATGATGAGTGTACAGTGATTTTTTAAAACAGCATGTTGTTACGTTTCACTAGTGTTTGTCAGAATATTTACAATTAACTTTGGTGTTATTTGTTCATTAATAATTATCACATGTAATTTGGCTTACAGAACGATGTGAATTTTGGCCTAATCAAATCATAAATATGGAAACAAATAAAGTTCGAACAATAATGAAAAAACGAACGAAAAATTTATTATTTAAAAGAATATTGGTATATTTCTCTTCGCGGTATTTATTTTTTTTATACTTCTTGTAATGATTTCTTCATGAATTTACATAATATATCGAGTTATATTTTCGATTTAATCGTAAACGCAAAAAATTTACTATTTTACTGAAATTAAAATTTTATGGTCCTACTTATAGTTAAGAATTACCAAAATGCCAATATTTTTAATAACTTTATTTTTTTTCTTTGAGAAGTAACAGTCAGGCAATGAATATCTACTGCTATTAGTATGTGTTACCTTCTTTAAGAAAGGGATAGCGATAGAGAAAACAGGTGGTGAAGGAAAAGATAGAGGAGAGCTTATTCTTTTTTACAACTCTGCTTTTTGCTCGTTTTTTTATAATACAGTGTTGCAGCGCCTCTAGTGTCAATGAGGCGTATTAAATTTTCAAAACTTTATTTAGTAGCCATTTTAATTGGTTATTTTACTTCGTCGGTGATTGTGTAGCAGACACAAGGAAAGGCGCCGCTCCGATGTTACATTATGATTAGTATCTGCTGAAGTCGGTGTAGTTCAGTAGACAGTGTCTATGCCTAGTCACTAGAACTTTCAACTACAACAACTGATGCAAAGAGACAGTAATGCACATCAGAAAAATGCGTGGGTGTTGTTATTTAATGACTGTCAGAACGGGGTCAAACCCAGGACCTTCGGTTTTATAGTCAACTTTCTAATTACTTCTGTTAATGCCAGCCACCCAAAAATACAGACTGTAAAATTTTATAGCAAGCGACAATTTACGTATGCAAAACATATTTAAATTTAAAAAAAAAATCTCCTGAAAACTTAAATTTTTTTTAAATCTAAAACAAGGTTCGATATGCAAATATTAATTGAGTTACTGTTAAATTTTTATAAAAATTTAAAAATGCGACTCATAATGAAAAACATGCGAAACATAATATTTGAAAGTTCTAAAATCTTTAAGCCGCTTTTAATACTAGAATTCACTATCCGACGCAGTCGCACGACTTTTCAGAAAATACAACCTTCTACCTGGATTCTGTAACTTTCTTGAGAACTGAAAATCGTAATATTTATGGACATATTTATTCGCTTACTACTATAACGATACTGTGATTCTGTAATTTTATTTTTACGATAGTCTCCAGCTTTATCTCACCATTTAATTCAATGTTATGTGGTAACTCTGTATAGAAAATGTGAAAATAAGCGAAAAGCACAAAGAATAATAAAGAAAAACTCAATGAATTTGATGTTGTAACTTAAGTTTTTATCGTTTAAATATGTTTCTGAATAGCAAAGTCGATAAATTTTCGTTATATTTATTATAAGGATACGATTATCATAATAAAAGTCACTGAATCCAGGTTTGGTATGATAGAGCTTATGGAAATTTTCAAAAAACAGCAAGAATTCATTAGATCATATTTACATTTTTCAAAAGTCATGCGATTGTGTATAATAGTGAGTAATAGCCTTCAACGATGAAAGTACAGGGAGCAAATCACGGCATTCGATATGATTCCTAATTTAAAAATATTTATATTTTTAAATTACGAGTCGTATCGGCAGTGCTGGATTTACGTATAGGCCCATGAGGGCCGGGCTTAGGGCGGCATGGCTTTAGGGGCGGCAAAATTTTAAGAAGACCAAAAATTAACATTTTAAATAGTTTGAAATTGATAATTTTTGTGAATTAGTTTTGCTTTATACACATCAATCAACAATTTAGAATACAATTCTGAGCTCACCGGTTAATTTATCGGTGCAATGTAATATTTTTTTAGATTTATATGATAGTATTCTAAAGCGCTTGAGTAGAATATTGTTAGTTTTTAAGATTTAACGACAATTCGGGTAAGTGTATTTTACATGTTTATTTACGAAACCAGTGCCTTGTTTCTGTAAGGAATGTGAGAACTTTTCGAGTCGAAAAAACTCTTATCATTCTGTGAAACACAGGGTGAATAAGGAAAAACTATCTTTTTTGAAACTTTTTGTAAGTTTATATAAATTTGTATGTGAGTAACCCTGTATCAAATAGGACAACCAATATAATTATTTAATTTTTCTCGATGCTAGAACTTCTCACAAGTTACAGAAATGGGGCACAGAGTGTTATCTAGTTGGGAGGTATTGAGAAGCAGCTTTAAAAACTTTTGATTTGTGTGATTGCTGTTGTTTCTGCTATTGAAAATGTAAACAGTCGCAGTCAAAGCGAACACATGAAATGAAAAGCTATTATACACAACGGAGAATTTCAGCATTTGACATGTTCAAACAGTTGTCGTTTGACTGACTGCTCCTTTAAATAAATTCGGATGTTTAAATATTAAATATTTTTAGCAAAAAATTAGGAGTCGCTGTTAGTTATTTTGAAAAGAAATTAAAAAAAAATACATTTGCAAAAAAAGTGCATGAAGAAATAATATGTTAATGAGATTTATTTAGTGGACTCTTAGCTACATTATCTCCATATATAGTAAAGCGCTATCACTAAGTCTGAATTAGCTGTTGGCCAAAAAATGATAACACCATTTTTTGAGGGTGCACTGTTTTTTTGGAATCTTTGGAGATTCAGAAAAATTAATTGGTCACCAAAATCGCCAAACTGTGTATAGGGGGTTCCTTCCCATTGATAGTACTATAGAACCTATATGTTTTATATTTTTGCTGTTGCACAGTGCAATTTAAATATTTATAAATTACATATTTAATTTTAAAAAGCTTTTCTTCATAGAGCAAAAAGGATGGTATATCTCACGGGGACTAGGGCGACATTAAACATAAATCAGCCACTGCGTATCGAAAGTCGTAATTTGCCCCCATAATTTCGTTTTCAACAACTTGTTGTTGTTAAAGTTGTGCTTTAATTTCAATCTCTACTGCTATAAACATTAATACGAGTGTTAAAGCAACAATGTGATACGTTAAATAGAACTCCTGCATTTAAGCGTATGAATTTTAACGATTGTATGTTTGTATGGATACTCGTAAATGTTTGAAAAAAGCGTATAATAGTGTGAATTCACACCAGTCTCTTTTGTGCGAGTATTTTTATTTCGCATTTGGCATCTGCGAATTATACCTATTAAAAAAAAAGGTATCAAATGTTTGTCGTATAAAGATTATAAAAATTAAAAAGAACTTAATATCGAGTTATATTTATGCACACTTTCATACATCTGAGTGTTCGTATGTATGTAGATATGGATATACATACATATGTATGCATTTAAATATTTACCTATTGATGTGCATATGCATATTGAATGTTCACTTAAAATGCTTGATTTAAAAGACAGAGAGTGTTTATTAATGAAATGACCAAAGTAGACAACGGACACCCGAACAAAAAACAAACAGACAGGCTAACTAACTAACCAACCAGCCAGCCAAACAGTCATTCAGCCAGCAAAACCAAACTATCCAATGAAATTGATATGCATGCACCTCGTCTTCTGATGACTAGTACGGAAAATAACCACAAGAAAATCGTGAAATTTTATCACTTTTTATTTTTTTATGCACAAAAAACAGATGTTTTTTTTGTTTAAGCATACATAAAATCATGATTAATTTAATAAATATTGTATGTATATTTTTAGGAATTCGCTGAAAGCACAATGAATGAATTACTGGGTTGGTATGGTTTCGATAATGTTGATCGTTTGGATATTTCAACAAAAACATCGAAACTGTTACAAACGGCGGGCATAATTAGTGGGCAACAGCAACAGCAGCAGCACCATCAGCATCCAACACATCATTTGGAAAAGCGTCGTAGTCGTGCAAGTAGGGCAGCTTCGCTTCTACACATGCATCACCATCAACAACAACAACAACAACAACAACAACAGCAGCAGCAACAAAATGAGCATTTACGTACTTTTAACAACAGCAACAATCACAATAATAGCAGCAGCAATAATAATACAAACAACAGTAACAATAACAACAACAACAACAGTAACAGTTCGAATACTCGCAAAACTGCCCTTAATTGTAGCAACAACAACAGCAACAACAGCAATAACAATTATCGCGGTAACGACAGCACAACCTCCGATCATGATACAAGAAGTTCAAGAGATGATGATTCAAAAAGTCCCAATTCTATTGGCAAAACGACTGCAATGAATAATACTATTGATGACAAATTAGGTAAGTACGAGTAGTGCGATATCTGATATCGTAATTCTTTTTATTGCAATTAATTGTCCCATTATTGGAAAACACATTTCGAGTTGCATTAGATTTCCCAACTTCGCTAGCTATCGAACATCGAGTATCGAATGTCAAATTCATTAATTAACAGAATTTTGCTTTTAAAAATCTACTTAAGTGTGTAACCGAGTGTTTTTAACTTTTTTATTCGATTCGTTTCGAAATGTATAGTACCAAGTGTATCAGAGAACCGAATGAGACCATTCGCATTTGCTAACAATTCATAAATTCGTTGCTATTGACATTCATTTATTCGACAACAATAAAAAATGTAATTGCTATGATACCATTCATTGCGATTTGTTGATTGATCATACGCACTCTATTATTACATTGACGATATAACACAAGCAGCGAAATGAAATGATGCAGCATGAAGCATTAAGCACATTCACCACAGCAAGCTACCGACTTCGAAATTTCAAAAGTAGAACACACATATTTCTATGAGAATGATTATTTTGAAGACAGCAAGGCAACATGGCGTCAGGTTGTTGCCTATGCTGATTTTGTCGCTGTAGTCCAATTAAACTAATCTATTTCTTCTGCTGCAATAAGATAATTCAGTGTTACCAGTATAATACAAAATGTTAAATGAGTGATATCGCACAACTATTTCATATTATTTACCACGAACAATATCCAAAAGTTGATGTAAAGAATAAATTGATTAATTTTTTTGTACATTTACGTGAAATAAGTACATTTTAAAGAGTAATTCATTTTCATAAATGCAAAATGTATGAAAGTGGCAATACTGAATTATGTATTTGTACTTGAATATCAGACGGTGCTGCTGCCGTCTCCAAAATAATTAAGTAGCTGGCTACGAGGCGACAAATGCTGCCAGCGGCATTTGAAGTCGTGTGTTCGTGTAGTCTGCTGTGGTGAATGTGTGTAATGCATGAAAGAATGGATTTCTTTCATACCATTCACTCAGTATTCGCTGATCTTTTGTATATTATTACATTTAAATAACAAGTTTATTTTAAGTGATTTTAATGGTTATAAATGATAAAATGCAGTGGTGAGGGAGGAAATTTTAGAAAAAATAAATGCCGATATTTACGGTGTTAGAAAAAAAAGAAAATACAAAAAGTAAAATTTGGAAAGAGTAAAATAGATCTGAAATGCATTTTAAATAACTGTTTCATATAAAATTTGACATATAATACATTTCAAATCTATATCGTGTTTTATGAATACTAATGTAAGAGTTTTATTCATACAAGCACAAAATACAAAGACTACTTTGTGGTCAATCACAGCAAAAAGCATTCGCACGATTCACTGAGTATTCGTTGCTTTTGACAGGACCAGTGAAGATTTACATACTTATGTATATAAAACAAGCAATCAATACACGCAATAAAATTCGCCGCGCTCATCTCTTTCGATTGTGCCATGCGTTGTTTCTTTCTTTTATTGTGGATTGACAACAATATGCAGTTTTTTTTAGATTCTTTAATTGAACTGTAGTGAATTTTAATCAGAAATAATTCATAGTTAGGCTCAAGTTCAGTAATTTCAATTCTTATTGAATGAAATATTTTTATTAATTAATGTGAGTTTCTAAAGAAGAGAAGAAAAATTAAACTTAGACTTTAAGCTGGGGGAAATTACCGATACTTTTCTGTGCAGCCACGCACTTCATCAGCACCCCAGTCTATCTACTTGGGTAGAGATTCTTATTAACATCAGCTATTTAACTTAAATTTACAATGAAACGGAATATGGGAAACGATTGTTGTGTATACAATTGATTTACCTTTGGTAAACACATTTATAAGTGTCACTATTAATTTTCTGATTTTTCCATTTTTTTTTTCATTTTTCTATTTAGGTTAGCACGAAATTATATTACTCTACCTCAGTATGTTTAACTACTCTTACTTATCTTTTTACGATCATCACATTAATTATTTTTACTTGTTCGATTATTGTGTTTGTAATAAATTTCGAACAATTATGTTTTATATTTACTTTTTTATTTTTAAACAACTTTTTTGTAAATAATCTAATTATTCTCGAGTAGCTGTTGTGTATTAAATAATTTTTTTCACCTGCCGTCATTTAATAGCAACACAAAGTTGCCAGAATTATGAAAAACCCCCTGAACATACTCCATTTACGTGTTCATCAAAGGGTTTAAATTTAAAACACCGTTTTTGAGATGTTTAACAAAACAAGCAAATGTATAGCAAAACATCTAAAAATCGTCGTGTTTAAGCTCTTAAACATGAATGAGGCGTTAAAACACGTAAGTGTGAACTTAGTATTACATTAGGTTAGGAAGGGTGGTGTTGCAACACACCTCTACTCGTAGATCAACTTGAATCCATTCTGATACCCTTCTATTAGTACCCGTTAATAATAATTGAGGGTTAAATTATAAGCAGAAGAAAGGTGGAAGTACATAACACGCGTTCCATGCGCTAATGCTATACACGCGTCTGTCAAAATAGTTGAAATAGTATGTTTTCATAAGGCAAGTTACATACAGAAGTACGCGACGCGCGTACATCGCAAAAAGTTGAACATTCTTTAACTTTCAAGTGTTGTATACAAAATGACAGCTAAAGTTACCAGATTCATGTGTTAATATACACAAAAATTATTAGAAATTCATTTTGTTTTTGATTTGTAAAAATCTATACGCTAGGGTGTAAAAATCTTTTTCACAATACAATCACAAATTTTGAGTAAGATCGTAAAGCGTTATCAAATCGGTGTGAGCTATGTATGAGTGTAATAGTGTAATCATACGAACAAGAAGTACAAAGAAACTTAACAGCTATCGAGAACAGATTTGTGCTACTGACAATCTATTTGACTTCCCTAAGATCTAGAAAATGGAATAAGCCTGCCATCAGGAGTCAATTGTTTACGGCAGCGGGTACACAAGCCCCAATTTTCTTGGTAGTATTGTGTTAAAGTGACGTCGATGTGGAAAATTGGTATAAAGGTGATTGCCTCTAATCCCTCTTGGTCCTACTCGAGGGTTGAGTTGGCTGAAGTAGTTTGCACTTTGACTACAAAAACCGAAGATACTGGGTTCAATCCCTGTATCCAACAGTCATTAAATAACAACAACAAGCATTTTTATGATATGCATTATTGTTTCTAGGCGCTGCAACACTGTATTATTAAAAAAAACGAGCAAAAAGCAGAATTGTAAAAGAATAAAGATTTTCTCTGTCTCTTCCTTCATCACCTGTCTTCTCTATCACTATCCCTTACCTAAAGAAGATAACATCTAGTAATAGCAGTAGGCATTCATTGCCTGAGTAATAATTCTCTTTATACAAAATAAATAAAGAAAATTAAAAATTTTAAAAGCCCCCGAATATATCTAGAAAAGATATGATATCTTCTAAACGGCTGGGCCGCTTTTCTTCAAACATAGCTAAGAACCCTCTCGATCATGTCACCTTTCAAACAAAAAAAACTTAATCAAAATCGATCCCTTTTTTAGTCGCGGGTTAAAAAACATATATAGCATCTGTAAACTATTGTATCCTATCATATTCGGCCATATCACAGAGTTCAATTTCGTTTGAAAACGAAATTCAATCAATTAGCGGGAGCTAAGACACCATATTTTACAAAAATGGAGTGGATTGAATTCCGTTTCCGAACGGAATTTAACTGTGTGACATGGCCGATTATTTCTCTCTAATGTTGCCAATTGTATGAATTCCATGCGATTTGTTTGAATTATGCATGCTTACGCATGAGCGTTAGTAAATTATAGTTTCAATCACGTGATTATAAATAATCCGTGCGAATGATGAGCCTGAATGAGTAAAATTTCTATGTGATTGCTTTATGATTAAAATGTTCATTTTGGAATCTGCAAAAATTCGAGAATACAAATAGAAATTATGTCTTATTTTTGCACTAATTTTTTTCATTATTTTCCTTTCAGTTGATTATCAAAATTGCTGTTGGTGCCGCCGCCCCGTGCCAGAAAATGCTCCCGAATTTTTAACCACCTCCGATGGGCCACGCTACTGCTCCGAATCGTGTTTTACACAAAGTAGGCGGGCTTCATTTAAAAAGGCCAAAACCTGTGACTGGTGCAAGCACGTGCGACATGCCGTAAGTTATGTGGACTTCCAAGATGGTGCATCACAACTGCAGTTTTGTTCCGACAAGTGTCTAAATCAATATAAAATGCAAATATTTTGCAAAGAAACTCAGGCTCATTTAGACATGAATCCACATTTAAAAGAGCAGGGTCTAGAGGCGGCCCATAATGGAGCTAACCTTATAACACCAGATTTATGGTTGAAGAACTGTCGCAGTCGTTCTGCTTCGCCAGCGTCCACGATCTCAATATCACCTGTATCACCCAACCAGCCTAATATTAATATCGAAAGGACTAACTTATCGGGCGGACCAATAAGTCCCCCACCCATGGTATCAATCCCAAACGCCTTGCCACATAACAGCAACGCAAGTCACAAACCTTTAATATCTGTAGCACCAGTTTCAAAATTAATGTCAAAGTCACCCAACAGTATTTTGCCAACCAGGCAATCGCCAAAACCTAATCGCAAAAAGAGGCCAGTTCGATCTTGTGTAAATACAGAAATCAGTAATGCACACACCAATGAAATGAAAGCGAATAGCTCAGGCTCGCTGGCTGCAGCTACAAGTAAAACGAAACCTTTAATACCGGCTAATCTTAATCAGAGCAATACTCAAACACTTACACAATTTGCTGCCTCTTGTGTGCAAGATTTACACATGAATGTACCACCTCTATCGCCGATGATGGACACGCAGTCGCCGCAGCCTACCACCCCTCATACTCTGCCGCCCACGCCCAACAGAGGTCCTGCCTCTATGCCACCAGCTTTCTTCGCCACACCGCCCAACAATCAGTATCCTCAGCCCTCGCAGTCAGTGGGCATGATACCACAGGGTTTTCCACAACCTCCCGCTTTTTTGCACAACCCAAACGGAGGATTCGGGCCACCACGATTTCTGGGAAATTTTGCCGGTTACCCTCCACCGCCGCCACACACCCCAGTCGGCTTAATGCCGCCCGACTTAACTGCTTTGCATGCTTTTATAGGCACTCCACCTCCAGTAACTGTTATGGTTCCTTATCCTGTAATTATACCCCTGCCCATACCCATACCAGTGCCTTTGCCCATAATTGATTTTTACAAAGCCCACTTAACGCCCGCTGAACGCCAAAAATACGATGAAGAACAACAAATGAAGAACGAAACCGAAACAGAAACAAAAACCAGTGTACTTGCTTCGACTGAAGCTACAGAAGAACCTTTGGATTTTACAAAGACGAAGGAAGTAGAAGATGAAGCAGTTAATGAAAACACATTTAACTGTAGCGTTAAAAAAACAGATCTGGCTGCTTCGAGCTCAAATAAAAACTCTTCTAAAGAAGAAGAAGAAGAAGCCGCCATCTCAGCGACCTCGGAACACTCAAAAACCTCAAAGCTGCATTGTATTTTAACAACCGTAGAAACGGAAAACAGCAGCGACAGCGTAAACACCAACTCCAAGCAAAAAGCGGACTTCGTGGCAACTTCCCAGGATATAAATGAAGACTCAAATGAAGTTCAAAGCAGCACATCTCTGGCAGAAACAAATCCAAAGTTGCCCAAACTTAAAATAACTCGACTACAAACCAAACGTACCCTTATACAAACCAAAGAATCCGAATGCTCAAGGCCTTTGCGCAAGCGAAAGCGTATAATCGATTGTGATTTTCAAAAATTAGGCAGCTCAAGCAACAGCAACAGCAACAAGGAAGCAAACGATGCAGCCGAAGAATCACACACAACGACTGAAAACGAACAAGCAACAAACAAACAAAGGCCAAAATGTTAATTAAATAAAATACTTATGTAATGAGAGAAAATGAATAAATAAATAAAATTTAGTTTTAAATTAATCCTTTACTACTCGTATTAGATCCACTAAATATTTATTAAAAGCACTTTAAGTGCTTGAAAAATTCTTAAAAGAAAATAAATGAACATTGTATAACGTATTGAAGCAAATAATCTATAAAACGAACTTAATTTAATTTATCAATTTCTATTCTAAACAAAATACAAATCGATTACTATTAATGGTGTAGTAATGTTTCTCCCTTCCCTCCCAGGTTAAATTTAATTTTATTTCTTGTACTTAATTATATAAAAAAAAAGTTATGGTATTATTATTTTATTTTATTTTTTTATTAAAGCGTGCAATTTGTTTTAAGTGTGTACTATTATTTTTACTATATTCGTACATTTTTCTTTTAATAGAGTAGAAATTTTCAATAATGTAAATTTGTATCAATATTCTATTTATTATCCTTTTGATACCTACTAACAAATTGTTTATTTACGAGTATTAAAATCGGAATAAATTTATTGTATAATTATCAATTTGATTAAATAAAATACAACAATTTGTAAAATTGTTAAAAATAAACAAGAATAAAATTTGGAAAACCCCATTACACGTATGTAAGTATTTTGATTAATCACCCTTAATCTATTTGGCGTCGGCAACGTCGTCGTCAATTTTGAATCAACATCAATTTAACACGACATCAATGCTAACTTTGTATTCCCTAACAATGTTACGACGACGTTGCCTGTTTATCGATAAATACAATACACCCCAGCAAAAAAAGACATGCAAAAGAAATAGTTAATGCATGGGTTATACTGCAAATGCATTGGTTCAACTTAGGTGCAGAACGCATGATTTTAACACAGGGATGGTATTTGACGAGCATGGGTTCAAATTTAGCAGGAATGCTCATTACTAGAATGAGTGCTTAGAACCCATGCAAGAACGCATGATTCGATGACGTTTTTTCACGTAAACACAAACCGAAAAATAAACAATTCCGCAGCCAGGATACGAACCGTGTTGTTTTGACTGTTAAGGCATACTCTCTACCACTGAGCTATTGCACTCTTGTTATTTATTGGAGATAAGACTTGTTTTATGAAAATGTGTCAATGTGATGATTTAATTCCGTTTTTGCATGCCTTTTTTGCATGCATGCTTGCATGCGTTCGTCGCATGCGTTCAGAACGCATTCGAAGAAACACATGCTCAAGAAATCATGAAACACTACTTCATTTTGAACGCGTTCATTTATTTTTTGCTGGGACATATCCAATATTTGAGTTAGCTGATTCATTTTGGTTCCTATTTTTATTAGAAGTGTTTTTCAATAAGTAAAAGGTTTGTAAATAAATTAAAATGAAATTTTAGGTGAAGAAAATAAAAAATTTAGTAGTGAAAATAAGATTTCTCAGACAAAATTCATGCATGTCAGTTACCCACTGATAAGTAAGTGATAAATTCAGACAAAGTTTTGGAAAATAATGAGTAATGTACATCGTTTTAATAATTTAAAGTTATTTTTGGCTGAATAAAACATCATTTAAGCATGTATTGGATACAATAGAACCTGATTTTGGAAACAAAAGGGATCAGATCAAAGTTTATTCGAGATTGAAGCTTCCTCCAAAGAGGCTCAGTGGTAATTGTTTATATACGCTGTCCCAAATTGCTTTCACACTCAGCATTGTTTGCAACCATTTTTAATTTAAACCTCAAGTCCTGCCAGATGTGTAAAAATAACTATGTATATTATA
This sequence comes from Tachina fera, assembly GCA_905220375.1. Taxonomy (NCBI): domain Eukaryota; kingdom Metazoa; phylum Arthropoda; class Insecta; order Diptera; family Tachinidae; genus Tachina; species Tachina fera. The sequence continues at coordinate 32,623,973 of LR999967.1, read as the reverse complement.
CAGTATAATTTCCCAACACACTATTTACCTTACGTTTTGCCATCCACCACCAGGAACACTGCCCCTGCGGAAGAAGGGCTTTTTTTCAACTCTTCCACAAATTGGTTGGGGTTGGTAATTTTAATTTTGTTCATATTATATTTTTCACTTTTTTTAAGTTTTTTTTTTTAAATAAATATGTACATATTAGTGATGCACGAATATTCGTATTCGAATTGTCGAATATTCGGCTATTTTCAGGCGAATACGAATGTATTCGTATTCGATAAATTCAAGCGGATGCGAATACGAATGTATTTGTATTCGTCAAATTCAGGCGAATACGAATATTTTTCGAAAGAAATTAAATAAATAAATGCATAAATCCTAAACTAAATTTAAATAAATTACTAAAAAAAATTTATAGAAATTTGTGCTTTGTACCGTTTACATCACTAGTACATATGCATGTATATCTATTTTGGTATTTCTTATATTTCACTTTTTTACTATTTAAATTATTTTTAAAATTCGTTGAGGTATACACAACAGAAAACGACATCAAAAACACTGACGACAAAATGAACGGCAACATCAACATCAATTTTTCTTACAGAATATCAAACATATGTTGACAGTTATCGATAAATGACAATACTATCTACGGGAATACCGATTTGCCAAAACACATTAAAAACGACGTCGTGTTATTTTGCCGACGCCAAATAGAATAAGGGAGAATAAAAATACTGTGAAGCGAACCCTGACCTAGGGTCGGCACTTGCAGTCTACTTTCAACTCAAATATCAAAGAATTTTACAAGACAGTAACTTAGTTATTTTCACTTGTAGCAAGTAAATGAAAATTTAGTTAACAGTTTTGCCGTATTAATACTTTATTACAAATTAACTGGATTGTATTGAAATTTTATTATGTTTTTACTTAGTTTGAGTAGTATTCATAAATCATGCAGTTGATGAATTTTTGAGACATAAATATCATTGAAACAATACGAATAAAATTTAATACTATCTGGTTCCCTTAAAACTAAACTTTAGGGTATTAAATTGGCTAACCGTTAATCGTTTAACCGGATAATTACTATCCGATTAACTGATCGGTTAATTTAAAATTGGATTTTTTCTTTTATCAGTTAAACCGATTAATTTCAGCCGACTAATCGATTAATCGACGTAACAAATTCTTATTTTTTGTGTGAATAATTATTTGTTTCGTCTCATTTACAAAAGTTGAGTTTTTAGAAATTATTATACATACAAACAAAGAAGTATGTTCAGTGGTACTAGGTTAGGGTTAGGTTAGGTAGGGGTGGCAGTCAGAAACCCGGACTCACTTAGACGACCATTTTGGTCCATTGTGATACCACGGAGATTCTGCTTATGCGGAGTCCCCACTGTCGAACCAACTAGAGCTCAATATAAAGCTACTAATACGTTGAAATTCAACACTAGCAACGTCAGAAAGTTCCCCAAACTCAAGAGCGCCCATTGTGGCCATTCTCTTTCCTGCAAGTCCAGGACAGTGACAAAGAAAATGCTACATGCTCTCCTCTTCATTTATATCCTGGCAGCTACGCCAAAAATTATTGTGTTCAACCAGTACCCTTTGTACATGCCTACCTATGACAGTGTCCGGTTAACACGTTCGCCAGTAACGAGATTTGTTTCCTATTCTTCAAAGTTAAATAATCAGTACCTTTCTTATTCAGGTGAGTCCATAACTGCGTTGTGATCACGCAATCATTTCTTCTATTTGTTTCATCTTCTGTCTTGCGCCTTAGTCTGAGTTTTCAAGAGAGTAGGAATAAACCCACACATTCCAAATCCGGTGGAACCTGTAAGGTTGTCCCAATTCTAGCAAGCTCCTCAGCCCTAGAGTTCCCCTGAAAGCCTCTATGCCCCGGGAATTAAAGTGATCCTAATATCAAACTGCTCTGCCATCTCATTTAGAGATGATCGGCAGTCGAGGGCTTTTTTTGTTCTTAGAAGCGGGGATTCGAAGTGACATTCACTCTTAACCAATCCGCAACTTCTCTTATAGTAAGGATCTCTGCCTGAAAGACACTGCAGTGATCCGGAAGTCGCCTTGCAATACAAAGACCTAAGGCCCTCGAAAAGACTCCATAACCCATACCTTCATGTGTTTTGGAGCAGTCCGTATACCATTCATCCACAAATCTGTGGATGGTATGCAGGTTTTATAAGTACGTTTGTTTAGTAGAGCAGGGGAGGTTTGGTCAATCCTCCATCCCCTAACTTCATAACCGAGTATTCTACAGTGGTCGGTACCATTTCCGTTCCACAGAGAGGTACATCGAAGACGGATTGCCGAGATCGTTGCCATCTCCTCCCCTACTAGGTCCAATAGTAGTAAATGAAGGAGCATTCCCAGGTCATCCGTAGGAGTAGTGCGAAGAGTACTAGTTATATACAATGATGCAAGTCTTTGCACCTTGTGTAAGATACGCAGATACGTCTTTTTCTCCAGGGACGGCCACCACACGATGATGCCATACATGAGAATTGGACGTACTATTGCAGTATAGATCCAATGAACGATTTTCAAGGTAAGAACCCAATTTTTCCCAATGGGCTTTTTGTATAGATAGAGTGAAATTGTTGCATTTTTCACTCTCTCTAGAATATTAGTTTTGAAACTCAGCTTTGAATCAAGAATAACCCCGAGATATTTTGCAGTGTTGGACACTTTTATCCCCGTATTATTAAGAGTAATAAGTCGGAAATCAGGTATCCTATACTTCGTGGAGAAGAGGACTAACTCCGTTTTACCAGAATTAACGGCGAGCCCCCGTTTCTCCGCACCCTCTTGTTAAGTACGAAAGACCATCCTGAAGGATATCTCTTATAGTAGTAAGGAATTTTCCTCTTACAGTTATTGCCACATCATCAGCATAAGCCAGGATTCTGCATCCACGCGATTCTAGAGATAGCAGCTCAGGATTTAGAGCTAGATTCAACAATAGTTGCGAAAGAACTCCTCCCTGTGGTGTACCCCTATTTACAAAGCAGGTTATCCTTCGGTCAGTTATTAGATTTTGAATCCATTTACACAATCCTACATTAACCCCCAAATTCGACAATGCTTCTATTATCGAATCTGGAGAAATATCATTAAAAGCCCCCTCAATATCGACGAAGGCCACAAGGGTGTATTCACCCAAAGAGAGAGATTTCTCTATCGTGCCAACGAGCTCGTGTATAGCCGATTCGGTAGACTTTCCGCTTTTATATGCATGCTGATGCGAGGAAAGTAGTTTTCCATTGATGGTTTTGCGAATATAATGATCAACCATCCTTTCTAATGTTTTCAGAAGAAAGGATGATAGACTTATCGGTCTGAAGTGCTTCGGTGGCGTGAGAGCTTTTACCAGCCTTCGGTATGAAAACCAATCTAGCTTCCCTCCACCTATTAGAAATATGACTCAGTCTTAGACAGCTGGTGTAAATTCTCTGTAGTCTAGGAGCTATGAGATTCGATACATTCCATATCTCGGCCGGTAGGACCCGAAGGTCCTAGAGACTTATAAGGCTTGAAACTTTTCAAAGCCCAATTTAATGTCTGCATATTGACAATGTCAGATATATTTTTCGTAGGCATTGGGTAAAGATCATATGTCTGAATCTCAGACATTGATTTACCCGGAAAGTGAGTGAGTGAGCAGGGCTCTTAACGACTCCCCGCTGGTTGTAGTCCACGTCCAATTGGGATTCTTCAAATACCCCAAAGTGCAGGGAGTAGTGGACAAAATTTTTCTCATGCGAGAGGCTTCTGAAATATTTTCAATATTTTCACAAAACCCCTTGCATGTTGTATTTTTAGCAATTCTTATCTGCTTTTTATACTCCTTTAGCTTACCTTTATAAGCTATACATTCCAGTTCATTTCTGGATGATTTAGCCTTATTAAAGAGTTTTCAGTGGTCCTAACTTAAGTGAAACTTCAAAATCTTTGGGGACATGGTTTTAAAAGATTTTCGTAGAGACTCTGGTACTCTAAATAGACGGAGCCCAGTAAAAAAGAAACTCCAAAAAAGTCATGAAAATTTAGAGTTTACGATGCGGAAGTAGTTCAAATTTCGATCCGATCTAATGATTTTTACATAGGGTTGTCATTGCAAGAAGTTCTCTTTTTCGATGCCTGGTCACTGAATTGGAAGCGATATTAAGAAAAATTCCCTTTTTTGTGTTCTATGATAATATTTTCATCTAGAAAAAATGGTAAATAGTTGCCTTTTTTAACAATTCGTTTCTTTTTATACGAATTTAAGCCCGAAACAGTGTTTTTAATGTAAATTTAAGCAAATAACTTTTAAATTTTAGACTAAAAATAGTTCATAAATTTCTTTAAAAAATAAATTTCTTTTAAATTCTGGTGAGTATGTTCTAACACTATGGAGGAGTTACAAGGTTTTGTGTGACTAAAATAAGCTTCTACATGGTTTTTTGCTCACTCTCGGTAAATTAAAAATATCGATTTTTTGGAAGCAATGAAAATGTACTTCCGCTAGAATGACTTCCATTTTTTCACTGGGAGTTATTAAGTTTTTATTTAATAATTTAATAAAAGCCAATAGTAGTAGTTGCCAACGATTTAATTAACGATTAGATTTAATGAGAGACAGTATAAAAACGAAAGCTAAGAAATTCAGAAATTAACTTTTTTTCAGAATATTCCTCGCTGAGCTCGATAGTAACAGAAGAAATGTTCTAACAAAATTAACCGAATTAGTTTAAGAATTATTGTGTTTTTTTTTTGTGCAACAAAAATTGCAACTCTGGACAAGGACTAAGCGCAATAAAGCATAATAAAACATTCAAAACAAAAAGAATTTCAATATTTTATTGTTGTTTCACATGTGAAACAAAAGCAAATCATGCCCCTTTAAAGGGTGGGTTTTATTTCCTATTACAGTTTACAAAAATAAATCATTTATTTTTTTATGTTTTGGTATGTGTTTTGTTTTACCACTTTAACATATACAACGTACATGGTTTGCCGCAATAATAATATATTTATTTATTAAACATATTATACAAAGTAAATTTGCATAATATGGTGTTGCACAAATATGGGCGGAGTAACTAGACCATATGCCCAAGATGTTATTAACAGTATTTTAAAAAGCTTGGTGACTGACTGTACACGACCTATGCCTTCACAGAGGAAGTAGCAACGTGGTTTTTAAGGAAATTCCACAAAATACCGCAGGATTATACGGTAATGCGTAGCAGATCAGTCAACCAGTACGAGTGAGACGAAAAACTCCCGAAGGCGAAACAACAAACACAAGCCTGACAACAATTGATAAATAATTACGATGACGCGAGAGATAATCCCCAACCCAGAGCTGCCTAACGAATGATATAATATATGTATGTATGTATTTTAATATTCTGTGCAGCACTGACGACGTGCATGTACATACATATGTATGTATGTATGTATTTGTTGAAAAAAACAAATTAAGCATAAAAAGTTGTTCTGGGATTCCCAAAACTAAAAGCAAGTTCAAAATATAAGAGTAAAACGAATAAAAATTATAGGCAGATTTTGTAAAAAAAATCGTTTCTAAACGCTTAATTTTTTTTATGAACAATAAGGAAATTTCGTTTCAAAAAATATTTTTTCCATACCAATTTCAAAACGAGAAAATTGTTTGTATTTACAAAATTTACTCTTAAGAAAACTTTGTTTACGTTTTAGAGCTTTCAGATTTTGTTCACGTTTTAGAGTAGTCAATCAGCGGTATTTCGTATGTCACGTCGAATATTCGTCTACGAGAATTTTGTTCTGGTTTAAACAAACTTTGTACACATTTCCATTAATCCAGTATGAAATTCTCGTAGATGAATATTCGACGTGACATACGCTATGGGGTGAATATGTGAACATACATATGTATTAGTGATGCACGAATATTCGTATTCAAATTATCGAATATTCGGTAATTTTGAGGCCAATACGAATGTATTCGTATTCGCTAAATTCAGGCGGATGCGAATACGAATATATTCGTATTCGAATACGAATACGAATATTTTTTCTAAGAAATTAAATAAATAAATTCATAAATCCTAAACGAAATTTAAATATATTACTTAACATTTTAGTTTGCACAAATACAGGGTGGCTGATGAAAGCCGCTACTTAGAGAAAATTGAATTGTCTTTTCATGTCTGATTAAGCTCATTTCGATCTGAACGGTAATGTAAGCCAACAAAAGTGTCGCATATGGAGTGGTTCCAACTGCATGAGAGGGAATTTTATCCAATTCGCGTCACAGTGTTGTGTGCAGTTGATTCACGCTGTATTGTGGATCTATACCATTTTTAACAAAACGGACACAGCATTACGGTTGATGGAGACCGTTCCTTAAGCATTCTAAAAAGTTTTTTTTAGCCGGTAGTTCCGAAAGAGATTTCCTTTCAACTCTGTGTGGTTTCAACAAAATTGTTCAACTGTGACAAAAGCTGCAATTCCGATATCAACTTTGCGGGCAGTGATGAAAAACGTCTTGCTATGATGCCCCACCTTCATCAACGAGCAGGGCGGGCATTTAAATTCAACTATCTTTAAGAATAATTCAATTACTATTAATACAATTCAGTGGGCTTTGAAATGAAAAAAGATTTAACAAGTTCCATGCACTACAAAAAAAAGTTATTCCAGTTTCTTAATGTAGCGAAATTCATCAGCCGCCCTGTACATTAATTTTTTAATAGAAATTTGTGCTTTGCATCATTTTCAAATGTTATTCAATGACGATCATTGAAATTTTGGGTACTTTTTATTAACTTTAAAGTACGCCAACAAGAGTGTGAAGTCCTTTTTCATAACAATTTTTTAATATTTCATATTGCATATAATATTCGTATTCGTATTCGCGAATATCGTTTCAAATATTCGTATTCGTATTCGCGAATATCAAAAATTGACATTCGTTACATCACTAATATGTATACATGAAAGCCTTGACGTTTTCGAGTCGTTAATGTGTTTGAGTGTTCACGTTGTCGCTATTTCACTGTATATTAACTTAACAGAACAATGGCAGCTTCAAATTTTGTTTTTTGAAATCCGTTATTATTTTTAAAAAACGATATCAAGTTTCTGCCGAATTTTTTCAATACTTTCAGCTTAAACGGCATATATTGACATATCGTCAGCTGGAATGCAAAACCAACTAACAAAAAATTCAAAATCGCATTTTTTAATTAATTATTGGATAGGTATTACATAGAAAAACACATGTGCCTACACACTTTCAAACATTTATCATAACAATCAGCCGAATGAAAAATTAATACATACTATAAATAAATGTCACTTCAGTCACTTGAATAATTTTGTTTCGTTTTTTCTCTCTCCTATAAAATTTTCAATATGGTAGTTAAGTGATTTTGCATTTTAGATAACGATATTGTATATGAAGGTACATCAATGAAACCTCTCGCAACGGACACCTCCCATAACCGAAAACATCTCATAACCGGACAAAAATACTGCGACGGTGAGTACCCGGTTGTGAGGGTTTTCACTCTATATCGCTCATTTACTCAAACAACGTCATAACTCAAAACAAAAATGGATTTTCTGAGTTGATGCAGAATTAATCCTTATATCGATATTCATATTGTGTAAAAATTTCATTCAAATAACTTGTACATACTTATATTCAACTCTTGAGAGAAATTAAATTTCCTTTTTCCATTAAGTTGTGCGTAATTGAAAACTTTAAACTCGTTTTCTGACAAACTAGTTTTTTATCTATGGCGTTATTTCAGTAAAGGAGCGATATATCTATGTATGTATGTATGTATATTTCTTGAAATCATCAAAATCACAATGTAAATTAAATTTGCTAGCTGTCCACTTCCATTGTTCTGCATTTGGGAAAAAGCATCAAATAGCACACATTCATTTGCATATAATCCCTGTCCCCGTTAATTGCCAATAAAATATCACTGCATCAACTTACCTTATCAATTTTTATTCACAACCTGCATAAAAATCCTATATGCCATGTAACAGAGTGAATTTTCACGAACGACGAGTCATTATTGTCCTACTGCAAAGGTCGGACATTATGTCTAAAGGACTTCTTAAATTCAAATGCCTTTGCAAATTTAGCTCAGGAATACACTATACACTTTATAAGAACGCTTGACATTTTTGCATTAAGCGTTTAAACATGTTTTTTTTAATTTGATTAACAATGGCACTAAATTATTTAAGTCAAACAACATTTTTAACAAAGTTTGCAAAACTACTCCAGTCAACGCTAGTGATATGCAAACAAAACGAATGAAAATTATCCCGTTATTCGAGTAACTTGATCATGCATGATATACATAAATATTTACATAAGTATGTATGTATGTATATACATATGTATGCATGTAGCGTCGTGTGATTTCTTTTGTAATAATTCCACTTCTTTGTTGTCACTTCTTAGAAAACTTGTATTAAAGAAGGTCAAAAATATATCATTAATAGAGTTAGTTAACACAAGAACAGTGAAAAGATATTCTTTTATATCAACAGCCGAATGAAATCATTTTCTTTTTATAGCAGCACTAACTGCAGAACAAGCTGGTGCTGCCAGTATCGACATCTAAAATTATTTAAAGCTGGCAGTATCCTTCAAAGTTGTTGTTTTGAATGCCTCATATTGAAGTCATGCACCAGCATATTGCAAATTGGTTGGAATGAAAATTAGCCCGTTATTCGAGTAACTTGATCATGCATGATATATGTACATATATATTTACATAAGTATGTATATACATATGTATGCATGTAGCGTCGTGTGTTTTCTTTTGTAATAATTCCACTTCTTTGTTCTAACTTCTTAGAAAACTTGTATTAAAGAAGGTCAAAACTTTATCATTAATATAGTTAGTTAACACAAGAACAGTGAAAAGATATTCTTTTATATCAACAGCCGAATGAAATCATTTTCTTTTTATAGCAGCACTAACTGCAGATCATGCTGGTGCTGCCAGTATCGACATCTAAAATTATTTAAGGCTGGCAGTATCCTTCAAAGTTGTTGTTTTGAATGCCTCATATTCAAGTCATGCACCAGCATATTGTAGATTGGTTGGATATCCTAAAATCATGCTTTAAAATTAAAGCTCAACTCATTTAATTTTTGCTTATTGGAGCCTAATTAATTAAACAGTGATTTATCCATATCGCTCACTTACTCAAAGAACGTCATAACTCAAGAAATGGAATTTTTGAATTAATAATGCATGATAAGCAAAAATTTCATACAAATATCTTGTTTACTCAACTCTTGAGAACAAAATAAAAATTTTCTTATTCCATTAACGTAACTTTTATCAAATGGAGGTTTGAATCAAAATTAAACACAATTGCAATAAATGTTTTTGGTTAAAAAACACAAGTTAGGGCCTTTCTACGTTTTACACATGAATAATTTTTTTTTTTTTAATATAAGTTTATATTTCAATGCATTTTCTGATCAAAAAAGATGCAACAAAAGCTTTAAATATTTGTCAGTCAGTCGTTTTACAATTTCTTTAGTTTAAAACATGATGGGAACAAAGAAAGAGAAAAATAATATACTAAAGGAAAATTTTAAATACATGTACTATTTCTTGGACTTAGTTATACAAATTCCACAAAGAGATCTGGCTATCCATACCAGCCACTGCCATTATGGGAGCTTTCCACATGGCCACTGGTCCGCTAGAATAAACAATATCCATAATGGCACCCGTCTTATGTTCGGTGAGAACAGCCAAAGGCCTTAAACTCTTCCAGGAAAAGACACGAATGCGACCATCCCAGCCTCCCGAAGCAAATACCTTTTGGTCTGATCTAATGCGTACACAATTAATACCAGAATTTTTCAATGATATGTCTGTGGAACGTTGCAGTTGCATTGATTTTCTCTGATAAGAAATGGCAGTCAATTTATCAGCTGAAATATATTAAGTAGAAAATTTATTTATTTATGATTGATTACCAGCCTTAATATTTACATGGTCCTCCTATTACGCCTCTATTGGTTAAGGGATCATAGTCCAATGCCATAGGATCAGGCTCCAGGCGCAAAACATCAACGACTAAACCCGAACTTAGATCCCAAGTTAAAAAGTGGCCACTCTCATAGCCCGCCAAAACAAACACTTGTGAGGCCCATTCGAATGGCTTGAAACAATTCAATGCACCCAATTTCGGTAATTGAGCATAGTCAGGTACTAATAATTGTGATGGATTCTCTACATCATTTATATGTAATACTCCAATGGAATTCTCTTCACACGGATAAAATAATAAATAATCGTCCACAGCATTCTTATTCGAATGCAAGGCGGTACGACAATAGCCTAAATAATTGGCATTTATGGTAAAGTGACGCTTATAGCCGGAATTACTAATCGACCACAAACTCACCGGGCCACCCTTCTCCTGTGATATCAACATATCATCTGTGTGATGCACCGTTGTTATGGGCTCCTTACCAATGGAGAAATGCAATAGTGATCGATTCGTTTGCAGATCCCACAAGAAAATGGAGCCCTTAATGGTGCCAGCCAATAGCCGTTCGTTTTGATGAAAACATAACGAATTAACGGCACCCATTTCGGGACATCTTAAAGTAAAAACTGGATCTGGTGGTAAAACAGCCATTTTCCAATTTGTAGTTTTTAGGAGGTTCTCTGGCTTTATATATTTGTTAAACAAAATAACACTAATTAATTAAAAATAAAAACTATATACACAATTTTATTAAATGAAAAACATGGAATTTGCCAAGTAAAACAAAAGCGGCACAAAAACAAATAATGAGATCAAAAAGAGAGTACAAAAACAAATGCCAGATGTTATTATTTTCGTAATTGCGCACTTAGTGCTGCCGTTTAGCTCGTCGTTAATGGAATAATTATGGTTACTCTTTTATATGTGCTTACTGGTTACTCAGACAATGTGTTCATCGGTATGTTCGTTCTTGTGAGGTAATAAATTTTGTAGATAAAATTCTTGTTTTCAGTAATTCACAAGTCTTTTTAATATGTAAATAATTAGAGAAAACGTGCTAAAATTATTGCGGCGAACAATGAAAGAACATACTGGCATCACATTTTATTATCTAATAGTCATATGGCCAAATTTACATTTTGAAGTTGCCTTACTACTAATAGAAACAAATTCTTAATAAGATACGGTAGCATTAAAAGTTACCATTCTTTAATATTGCAGCTCTGTCATCATCTGTTATATAGCTGCGGTGTCCGAGTGGTTAAGGAGATGGACTTGAAATCCATTGGGTTCTACCCGCACAGGTTCGAATCCTGTCCGCAGCGAAATTACTTTTTGGAAAATCATTTTATTTATTTCTCCATTGCTTCATATATTAATTCTTCATTATTGAAATTAACAAAAAAAAACAAAATTCAATGTTTTTCAAGTTAGTTTATTTAAATAATGTTGGTACTTTTTTCCCTAATTATCAAGTGCTATGCTTGAAATAATTTCTGTTGTAAATAGTAAATACATTCACATATCGCTCCTTTATTGCAACAGAGTTATATAACTCAAAAAGCGAGTTTTGCAGCAAGTAAGTTTTAACTTTTTCAATTTACATACAACTCAATGAAGATATACCCCCTATGCAAAAGCAATTGGTAAACTTAAAGTTGGTTTAACACAGGAATTTTGTATGGCAAAACCGGTTTTAATGCATGCTTTAACTTTAACAATCGTTTTTGCATAAGAGCAATAGACCAGAGAAGAGCAATGAGTAGTGAAAAAGTGTGTAGAGTTAAATCATGACCACAAAGTAGACCAGAGTTGTAATAACTGACGTATGCAAAAAGCTAAAATCATTTGTGGCGCAGTCACTGCGAGAAAGGGACAACTGTAGTATATTTGTTATTAAGATGTTAACAAAATAATCACAACAAACAAGAGAAAATATGTACTTTGTGAAACGAACACGTGTACATACATACATACATACATACACATTTTCAAAATTAAATTAAAGAATTTGTTGAATTGAATTAAAAAAATAGAATGTGAAATAGATTAAAGGTATTAAAAAGTGCTTTAAATTTGTTTACAAATGATTACTGATTTAACTTTAAGCATTTTCATTGAACAATTTTAATTTTTACCTTTTGTTTACAAAAATCACACAGCAAATGAGATCACAAAGCATAAACTGAAAATACATTTCAACAAGTAAACGAAGTACACAATTTTACAAAATTAAATGAAAGAATTTGTTGTGTTGAATCAAAAAACAAAATGCCAAATAGCTTATTACTATTAAAAAACCAATTAAAAAATGTTTTAAAATGATTGCATATCTTATTTGAAGCATTTTCATTTAAAAATATAAATTTTTACCATTTATTTGCAAAAATCGCCAAGCGAATGGGGTTGCAAAGCGTAAAATGAAATTAAGCTAAAAAATGCAACCACGAAAGAAGGTTAAAGAATGCGCAGTGACTGCGAGAACGAGACCTCTAAAAACACAAATTATCTTCCGTCTCGTGACATCTCTGTATATCCTCTGTGTCATGACTTATAATATATGACTACTTATGCAATGTTCTCTATGAATCAGATTCACTCGAAAGTTTGAAGTGTCTATCGAACTCATACATAGCAACATTTATGACGTTGTTGATTTCGACTCTCCTTAACTCAAAGCCTATGGACGATGCAAAATAAATAATTATGATTCACAATGCGAACTTCGCATGCGAACATTAAAGTTCTCATTATGAGGTTGTGTGTTTGTTTCTCTGTTGCTTATTTTTGTTTATATTTTTTTTTTTGCTGGAATTGAAAAACAAACCTATTTATTACTACTGTATACTACTTGCAAACTAAGATTAATGCTCTAAGATTTATACTCTCTCTCTACTCATTGAAGTTTAACTGTTTAATGACTAAACTTTTAAATAAACATACATACATGAGTTAGATGAGCTAAATCAACGTGAGTAGTATAAGTATTTTTCTGAAATTAGAAAACAAACTGAGACGCTTTGTAAGCGTGAGTGTGGTATGAATATGTATGTCAACATAGCATTTATATTTATTTCAACTTATTTATAAATTAATGTCATTGAGAGTGTGCGTACATCGGAGTAGTTGAGTTTAAACGATGTCTACGTATTTATATTTAAAATTGCATGAGTCAGTATGAGTAGCAAAAACACGATTCTTTGCCGAGCACTGATATAGGCTTGTATCGAAGTTTTTCACTAGCTCGTTTTAGATACAAACTTGATGCAACTTAAATAGGTTTGATTGTAGATTTTGGGTCTAAAACAGGATACTGAAAGAGTAAGTTCCATACAAGTCTAATTTTCTTTTCTTCAGAGGTGAGTGTACAATCCTTTTGTATAAATTTTTTACATATAATGAAAATATGTAATGATTTTTTACTGCTTTATGTCGATGTTGCAGTAAAGGAGCGCTATACATATTTAAAACAAAATTTTTTGAATTAAGCACATAATAAATTTTCCAAACCAATAAATTCTAAAATTAGTTTTAAAGAAATTTTTAGTAACTCAAGTGAATGTATGTATGCACGTGCGTATAAGAAATTTAATTATGAAATTAAACCGTAATTAAGGTGAATTTCTGTTTTATTTAAAATAAGCACAATTGTTAACTTTTTTAATTTTTTTTTTTGCTAATCTTTACAATTTTGCTCTATGCTTAACACCGATTGCCTCCAAAACACCAGAATCCTCCAAATGTTTATATAATAAATTCAAATATTCCTCACGATGTTTTATGAAATGGCCGGTATGCTGTGAATGTTTCCAACATTTAAAGGTAACTTTGATGTCGGCTCTTTCCCAGTTTTCGCGCACAGCTTGATTGGAGGCAGGTGGTCCAATAAGATCATTGTCGGAAACAAAGAAAAGTGCAGGCTTTTTGCATAACGTAGAATGAAACATTTGACTCGAACGCATATAATGAATGGTGGCCTGGTTGTGGAATGTTTTCAAGTGGTAGCTGGTTGTAAGAAGAAAGAAACAAACAAACAAATTATTAAGCCAATATTAACATTTTTCCTATTAACAAATACATATATAAAAAACTTACAGCGTATAATTACGTAAAGCGGTTTGCATACGTTGATTTTTGGGAAATATAGATTTGGGCAAACCCACTGGTATCTCGGTTATATCAGCGGCACTGTCCCAAACTTGACATATAATTCGATTAAGTATATGAGAATAACGTTCCATATCTCTGGACATTTGCAACATTAATTCTCCGAATTGGTAAGCCCCTACGGAAAATCCATGTAAAACAATGGGCGAATACGATTTATTGCTGTCTAAAAACTTTAATGTTTCGGCGGCCACCACTTGGGTACCCTTGGTGGGCCATAACAATTGCCAAGGTGTTATATGCACGACCATAACATCAAAGCCCAATTCTGTATAGATTTCAGCATATTTCTTAAGATGCTTTTGTTTGGCCATAAGCCAAGCCATAATTAATACCAACGGATTGCCGGTTGGTTTTTTAAATCTTAAATGAAAAGATTACAAAAAAGTAAAGTAACTAAAAATCAATTTCAACAAATACTTACTCCAGCGTGTTTTTATCCACTTCACTTTTGAATGTATCATTTGTGTATAAAGTCATATTTTTAGTTATTTCCTTCGAACAAATATATCGCCGATTTTTCAAGGGCGCCATAGCGTTCTGTAAAAAAAATATAAAATAATAATTTGAGTACGTGTTCGTGTACATCGATTAAAAGTACATGTACTTTAAGTTCGTGTATGTACAATGTACATGTACGACAAAAAGAGTACTTTAATATATAATATATATATATATATAATATATAAGAATAAAAGATCATTCACAGAGTAAAAACCACAAATTCTTTCCTCATGACTCATGAAGAAAGTCTGTCAGTATAAAGGCCGAGGAACAATGAATCCGTCATGCGTTATACTTCGCCTTTTTCAACTGACATTATCGCAACGACGAAGAAGGTTGGCACAAAGAGTACTTTATTGACGGAAGCATTTGAACAGCTTCAATAGGTTGATTCTCCATTTTGTTTGTTTAATTAAATTTTTTTATTTATTTCGTTTATTTCTTTTGTTCAATTTTATTTTTGCTGCCACAAAACAGAAAAAACCTAATTCAGAATATACCAAAATAAACCAACCAATATCTGTCAAACTACTCAACGTACGCAAAAAGTTAAAAGTTGACCAAATTTTGGACTTTGCGTTGACGGACACGTACTGAATGTAACATACCTCATAAGAAACCATGTATTTCAACTTAGCTGTCAGTTGAAAAAGGCGAAGTTTAACGCATGACGAATTCATTGTGCCCCGGCCTTTATACTGACAGACTTTCTTCATGAGTCATGAGGAAAGAATTTGTGGTTTTTACTCTGTGAATGATCTTTTATTCTTATATATTATATATTAAAGTACTTTTTTTGTCGTACATGTACATTGTACATTGTACATACACGAACTTAAAGTACATGTACTTTTATTCGATGCACACGAACACGTACTCAAATTATAGATACACTTGAACATGTGTAGTTCAAGTGTGTTCCGATCGAACAGCACATGTACTTCTCATGTACGTGTACGCAACCAAATATTAAAATCAAACACATTCATGATTGTGTGCGGCTGCGTACAAATTTTAAAAACACACATAATTGTTATGAAAATAAAAACAAGTGTTGGTTGCTTTTGAACAGTACATTGTACGTACGATGTGTGTACTTTCTGAACTCTGGTGCAAAGCAACATTATATTTTTCATGACATGTAATTTAACAAAAAATTACTTTAAACTAATTGTACACAAAAATGTTTTAAGACATGCATCTTAAATTTATGAATTAGAGAAATAATTAACATACATTAGTTATTAGAGTCTAAACACAATGTTTGCGGTGCGGTGCGATTTCTCGTTGCGGGAGAGAAAAATAAACATAATACAACGTAAGACGGCGCCCGTAATACATACTTGTCATTGTTTGTTTAAATTTTCGTTAATTTTTTTGTGCATACATTTTTATAACTAAAAACAAAAAATTATTAACATTTTATATATTCCTAGATATATTTGATATATTTTTTAAACTTTTATAATCTATGACAAAAATGTTTGAACTACAAAATCATGTTTTTTTTTACAAAAATGTTGTGAACACAGCCAATTATTCAAAAACTACGGCAACGTCAGCAAGAGAAAGAGTATCAAAAATTGAGAGAATAAGAAACTCCGCAATGAAAATAAAATATATTTTAATTTTATTCCGTCCCGCACTGCGGATTTTTACTTCAAAATCGTATGGAAAATCGCACCGCAATAAATAATCGTTACATTGTGCTCAGACTCTTATGCATACATACATATGGGGCACTCCAAGCCAAATCGGTCTGTTTGAAAAAATTATTTTCACAATTTTTAGTGCCCTCAAAAGAGATTATTTAGTTTTTTTTTTGTTCTTAACATTCAAATTCCTGTTTGAACACATTCAAGAATCGCTGCAACAAAAACTGCAAGTCTGGAACGGGACTTACTTATGTATAATACTTTATTCGTACTGCATACATACATATTTATTCCCCCTTATGCCAAAAAAAAATTTGTACTTTAAATGTGCTTTAGTTAATTTGTATGGAAATTTTGTTTTAACGTGCACTTTAAGCATTAAGTTTCTTTTTATTAAGTATGTTAAAATAAATACGTTGAATACTTTTGTAAAAAGAGAGCAATAGAAACAATACATGTATGTAAATATCATGATGGAAAAAATGTCACTTGAATAGGACTTTCGCTAAAATCAGCGTGTTAAAATCATTGGATGAAAAAAAGTAAAATATGTTTTTGTCACATGCGAATGCACTTTTTGCAATTAATTAATTATAGGGTTAATTTAGAGCTATAAGTTAGTACTCGTCCATACCCGCAAATTCTGCTTAGAAATTGCATTAGTGTCCACATTACGAAATTCTAGTTTTACAAATTTCCACGAATGTCAAATACATCTACCAACTTTAAATTAACAAGTACGAATTTCAAAACAAAACTGTGTACCCTTCCTCTATCTTCTCACCTCTCTCACCAATAAACTCTAGAATTGCTGTAACAAAAATTACAAATATGGACAGGGACTTACACTTATCCATACAAGAACACTACCAGTCAATTGTCTGCTCATTTGATCGATAGTCGGGCAGGATATATTCATCATTGCGTAGAACAAAGTTTCTATCACTTTATTAAGGACAATATGAAAAATGTGATGGAAACTTTTTTGTACGTGTGATGTTGCATTTCTCTCTAACAAAGGAATATAACATATAGTTGAACTGCTCACTCCAGTGTTTTTTACTTATCAATGATAGCATAAATGTTATCATAATATACTAATATATCGCCCACAATTGAGTAATCATACATGATTGATATAATGACATTAAGTATAGTTTTTATTATTTTAATTGTTTTTTTTTATTGTAAAATGATATAAAACTAAATAAATAATTTAAAATAAGAGATATACTTCAGCAAAAATAGAATAAACTAGGCGGTATATTGCCCTCTTCACACCTTTTCACCACCAACGCATCTTGCTTTTTACAAATACATATCGAAAGTTTTTATTTATTTATTTATTTATTCATTTAACCGAGCCCTTTAGGGCCTTATATGGTTATTAGTATATAAAAAAAAATGTACAAGATAATAGAATTCAATAAAAAATTCAAAACAGGAAGAAAAAAGTTTAAATTTATATAATTTGATATTTCTTTAACAACCACGTTGCCTACTTCCTATGTGAAGCCATAGGTCGTGTACAGTCAGTCACAAAACCTCTTAAAATACTGTTAATACCATCTTGGGCATATGGTCTACGTTACTCCGCCCATATTTGTGCAACACTATATTATGCAAATTTACTTTGCATTAATATGTTTAATAAATAAAATAAATAATTTGATATTAAGGAATTTATAGAATACATTATCACTTTAAATAATTTGAAACATTAAATAAGAGATTTAAAAAAAGTACAAAAAAAAAATGAAATATAAGAATACATTATATGTAGATAAAAATACAAAAGTGTAAAAATAGTGTTTACCAGTTAGTATATATGTATGCAAGTAAAATAGATTATAATTACAATCATGTAAAGAGAGGAAAAAAAAATATTTACATATTAACAAAGTTTACAAATTAACACGGAACATTGTTTAGAGTGATGTTAAAAAGTTTCTAAAAATGTATTTAGCTCTTGGAGGGGGGAGAGTAAATACTTTAAGATTATTAGGTAGAGTATTCCAAATACGCGCGATTCTAACGACAAAGGAGTGTTCGTATGTTGCTTTATAAACTCGATTAATAATTATCTGTGGTGAACGAGTAGAATGCGAAAACACAAAGCTACTGTAGAGTAAGAAAGGTTGTTTTGAATAGATAATATTGTAAAAAAGAGTTAGCAGTCTTAGCTTAATATACTTAGCAAATGACAATCCAAGAAAACGCTCAACATAAGGGGAGATATGGTCCCGCATTCTAACCCCAAAAATATATCTAGCTATTCTATTAACTATTCTATTTACCTCTTTTAAAGTAGTGCGATTAGTAGCCGTGTAAACCTCAAACCCGTAGTTAATAATTGAGAGAAGTAGGGAGTTTGCAACCAAAAATCTGATGCCAATGGGGAGATAACAACCTAGGCTATATAACCTCCTTAAAACAAAACAAATCTTCGATTTTACAGAGTTAATATGTTTTTCAAAGTTTAGCTTGTCATCCAGAATAATACCCAAACAACACAGGTTATCAACCATACAAATATGACTATTTCCCAGCTTTATCTTCAACAGCGACTTATTCCGTACACCAAAACACAAAGCTTTAGATTTGTTGGCATTGATTTGTAGGAAATTATTCTTCATCCATGCTTCAATAATATCTAATGTGTGATTAACACGTGAGTTTAAACAATCAAGAAATTGATTTACACCAAAAAAGACTAAATGAATGTCATCAGCATACAGAAAAATGTCAGAAGACGGTAAACCAACAAGCTCAATAAAATCATTCATGTAGAGCATAAATAGAAGTGGGCCTAAAACAGATCCCTGAGGAACACCACTAATACATATCTGCAAAGATGAATACTTATCATTGACAGATACAAATTGTTGTCTTCCTGAAAGGTACGATGTAATAAGTTTACATGAGGTCTTACCAAATCTAAATAATGAGTGAAGCTTATTGACTAAATTGTTATGATTAATACTATCGAAAGCTTTAGATAAATCCAAAGCAATTAAAATACCAATTCCCTGACTATTTAGACTATTTCTGATCCTGTCACTCAAAGTTAATAAAAGAGTGGTAGTACTATGATTTTGACGAAAGCACAGAAACAGAAATATAAATTAAATTAAATTTTGTAAATTTCTTTATTAAATATTGTTTTTACTTATCTTTTTTAACACTTTTAAAATTTTCTTTTCACAGACAGAATTAATTCTAGTTTTTTTTCTTCCATAAAACTCGATGTTGTAAAAGTTTTGGCATGTACATAACATTAATGTCCCACTCTAACAATATGCTAGAGTAGAACAACTATAATTAGTAAATAAATCCATCATCAATTCCTATCAAATGACTAGTCAATTGACTATCAATTTTGAATTCAATATAAATTTCTGCAATTGTGTTAGTGAAAAAATTTTATTTGTGTTAGTTTCAGTCATTCATTTCTTGTAGGGATAATCAATATAAAAATTCGTTTTATTTTTGTTTTTTTAGTTTAAATGTGCACAACGGTCACGTTTGACATCATGGAAATGCATTAATTTAAAAATTTTAGCAGTAACACTTTTTAATAACAAAGTGCAAATTACGACACTGGGTACGAGTATTAAAGGAAATTACAAAATATTTCACTAGAGTTTATATGGAAATATTTAAAAAATTTCGATTTGTATCGAATGCAGTAATTTGGCCCCAGAACACATGAATAAATTTTCTTAACTTTCAAAAATCACTCACTTTATAATAATTTTTAATAAATTTATACAATTTATAACCGATAATTAATAAAATACTTATATATACTATTGTTTCAATCATTCTTTTTTGATTTTAATTAAATATTTCTACAATTTCAAGATCATTTACTTATGTTGAGTTTATAACAGAAACTAAACAAAATATTAAAAAAAAACGCACAGTTAAACATTAGTATAGAAAAAATATACTAAAAATCTCAATTACTATTCTGTATGTAGATAGAAAATTAGACGAAACTGCTGATGACAATATAAATTGTATGTAAACAGCGAAAAATGCATGAGGAATATATGAAATGTAATAATAAAATTTTAAATTGTATACAAAAGAACACACAAACAAATACGCCAGTAACTTTTGTACAATTTATAGAAAAAAGGCGATTAATACATCAAGCTTAGAGGAAGGAACCCATTGTAAGCAAGAAGGGGTGATTGAAACTCAAGGAGGAAAATCGTGCATGTGTATAATATGTTCTATATGTCGTCAATTGAATATATCGTTACCTTAATGTGGTAAGGCCCTATGTCTTTATTTTTTTAATCCAGATTTTTGCATTTTTCGATACAAATACGTTCTTTTATCGATATATACAAAGAACCCGATTTCAAAAAAATTATGAGTTAGGGCCTTTCTAAATTAAGGTAACGATATGTACATATGGTTTGAAAAATGTTTCAAATGTCTATAAGTGTCTCAAGATGAATTCAGATTTAAGCAACAACCAAGCAAACGCAAAGTAAAACTTTTGACATGTGGCAAAATAATATATCGTCACCTTAGATGCAAACGGGCGTAACTACACAAAAATTCGATATCGAGTTTTTGATTGATTATGGTTCACTTTATCAAATTACATGTTAACGCAAATATTTAGACCTCTGCGATCAAAAATGACGACTTTATTAAAGAAATTCAAACGGACGTATTTAGTTACGAATGCATCTATTTTTTTTTTATTGCAAGGAACGTATCTAACATTAAATCTTAAATATATATATAAAAAAGAAACAAATTTTTAAATACATATACATATGTAAAGCAGAAGCTGTAAAAATAGTAAATAAAAGTTGATTTTGTAAAAAAAATGCTTTTCTAAAGGAAAGGTTTTTGTACAAAAATAACTTTTATCCGCTTTTTTAAAAGTAGCTTTTGTAAAAAAACCTTCCTTTGAAAAATAAGTAGCATTTGTAATTAGGTAACATTTGTAAAAAAGCACACATTTTACACACATTAGTTTTTCTTTAAACAAGTCTCTTCAAATTTCTTTTAAATCTCTGTTTGTTTACAAATTTTTTTATTAGATTTTTCAATTGTTTTAATGCAGCAAAAGAAATAACAAAAGAGAATTGAAGTAACTTTCCTATCTCTCTCTCTCTCTCCCATAAACACAGACTAGCTTCCCGAAAAACTGATGTGTCTGCGACAAGACAAGATTTGTAAAAAAGAAGCTTTTGTAAAAAAATATCCGGCCCTGTTCTGTAAACCGATCAATTTGAAATCGCACGACTTTAGAAAACTAACTCCGACATTAGAAACAATTTTTTAGATTTGTTTCAATTTTTTTTATTACAGTGAACGTCCCATAGTACGTACTTTCGTTTCCACTAATTTCCAATAGTACGAATGTTAAATTTTTTGCATTGGCAGTTAGTTCTGTAGTACGAATATAATAAATGTTTTGCGTTCGATAATACGAACTGTGTTTTTTGTAAGAAAAAAGTTTTATTTTGAAGTTTTTTACTTGTTTTTTTCTACTGTCAACTGCGAAATATTCAGTTGGTACCAAATTTTATAGTGATAACAAGTGCCCTGTGTCGTGTGTTCTATACATATTTGATACATACAAAATGTTTAAAGCAAAAGAAGTCAAAAAGAAGCAAATTTCTTTAGAAAAGAAGGCAGTGAGAGTGGAAAATCTCTTTATGAAATTTGTAGCAAGTATGGATTATCCAATTCAACCATTTGCACTATAAGAAAGCAGAAGGCGCAACTTTTAGCTGCAACAGGTGCACTAAAATCCCGCTGTTTTATTTAAATAAAAGGAGAAAAAAACTGTCGTCCAATAATACGAATTTTCCAACATTACAAAAAGGCCTGACATTATATAATTCGTACTATTGGACGTCCACTGTATTTAGATTTTCAAATACCATATCTGAAAGAAAATTATCGTGTATGATTTTAAACACGTCTGCAGGGCCATTATTAATTTTTTGAAAACGAGAAATTTGTTCGAATTCGGTTTACAGAACAGGGGCAATATTTTGTAAAAAAGCCACTTTGGTTAAAAAAAGAAGATTTTGTGATAAGCAGCTTTTGTTAAAAAATTAAGCTTTTCTAAAAAAGCAACTTGTGTAAAAAAGTAGCTTTTGTAAAGAAGTAGTTTTCTTTAAAGTAGCTTTTGTAAAAAGTTATCTTTTGTAAAAAACACTTTTGGGAAAAAGAAGCTTTTGTTAGAAAAGCAACCTTGTAAAAAAATAAGATTTTAGAAAAACGAAGCTTTTGTAAAAAAAAAATTCCATATTTTTAAAATAAAAAGCTTTTGTTAATAAAAATTAAGCTTTTGTAAAAAATCAAATTGTTTAAAAAAATAGCTTTTGTAAAAAAGTAGATATTTTGAAAAAATAACAAGCTTTTTTAAAATTGCAGCTTAAAAAAAATCCCCTTATTAAAAAAAGCCTTTGTAAAAAACAGCTTTTGTTAAAAACTAAGGCTTTTGTAATAAGCAACTTGGAAAAAGTAGTTTTTGTAAAACGTATTTTTTTGTAAAAAGCAGTTTTAATAAAAAAGTAACTTTTGTAAACAAGGCCGCTTTTGTAAGCAAATAGCTTTAGTAGAAAATTAGCCTTTGTAAAAAACAAGTAGAATTTGTAAAAAAGTACTACATACATATTTGTAAAAAAAAGTCCAATTTGTAAAAAAGTAACTACTCATTTTTGTAAAAAAAATATGTACCTCGTAACAAAAATAAACATTTGCAAAATACAATGTACCTTTTGTTAAAAAGCACATTTTGCATAAAAGTACCGTTTGTAAAAGAGTGCGCTTTTAAAGAGCTTTTCGTAAAACTATACCATTCGTAAAAAATTCTCTTTTAAAAAACTGTCTTGCTTTATGAAAAAAAGTACTTTCTTTGTCGAAAAGAATTATTTTGCAAAATAAAAGCAACTTTTGTAAAATGAAGCTTTCGTCGCAATATTTATATTTTCCCTTTATTTATTATTATTTATTGCATTTCTGACACTTGAGCAAGAGATTGACATTAAATTTATGACCATTTCAAATCAAGCTCAGAATGTTTGCTGGCGAGTAACAAAAATGCAGATTATCATCACACTTGGTTGACCATAAATAGTAAAATAAAAGTTCAGAAAAGCTTTTATTTTAAATTGTTTGACCAGCACGCATATGAAAACCAGGTGTTTAATGTACTTCATTCAATTTTCTATCTCATGCATATTAATTACGAATGAATATCTGAATGAATTTTGCAAAATATCTTTTAAGAAAACTTAAAAGTAAAATAAGAAACAAAGTTAACTTAAAAGAATACTTCACTAAATAAAAAAAAATATATAAAATTAAGGAGCATACATAACTTAACATTTATTAAAAATATTTTTGCTTCTGTGGAAAAAGAGGAAAAGTTTTTAAGAAGCTTTTTTGTCATAAAATTGTCTGTGACTTTATAATTAAAACCACTTTTTCAAACACTAGTTATCTAGTAGCGTAAATTATATTTTAAATAAAAATAAAAAAGTAATAACTGCCGTAAGTTGATACACATCTAACTAAACATTTTTAATGTATCATCTTTTGACCTCTCGTTTGAATTGTTATTACATTTTCCTTTTTCGTCATATGGGTATGTATACATACATATGTATATGTATGTACTTATGTTCAGAGATGGCAGAGTTGGCACACACTACACATTAGAATAATTAAATTAAATTTCTAGTTCATAAAAAATGTAAAGGATTTTCACGAAATAATAGGGAAAATTCGAATAAAATTTAATAAAAATGCAGTAAATGAGTAATTACTGCGAAAATTTTTAAATTTACTCTCAAAAAGAGCTGTTACTTAAAAAAGGACGCGAACGGAAAAATAGTAAAAATTAGTAAGATTAAAGAAACAGCTGAGTTCTACTCCACATAGCGTTAAAAAATATATAAACTTTTGACTATTCAACTCTCTTAATTATTGGTACTCGATACAATATTTTTATTACATAAAACAATCTAAGAACAAATGTTGCAATTTATTTCATGTAAAATTTTTAATTAATTTATTTTTTGTGTCCTTGTTTTGTTGTTGGTTAAATTAATAAAAATTACATGACTATTTGTTAATGTTACTGATTACCTTAAATGCAAGTAAAATACTAGGTAACTAGATACTTTACAGTCTTACAACTCTGAGTAATTAGAATAATTTGCAAAACCAAAGGATTAATAAAATAAAATACAAAAAAAATGTTCCTTAACAGCTGTTATTATTATTCTTTATAAATTAATTATTTTTTAATGATTTTCACAATTTTTATTTAACCTTTTCTAAAATTTTACACTTTCCATTTGTTTTCAATTTCAATTTATTATTCAACTTTAAGTAACTGATCCCAATGATCCATAAATAGTTAACAAATTGTCTACATTTTGAATCATATGTTTTGATCAAGATCTGTCACTTTACTCTCTCAATTTGTGTTCTCATTTACTGTATTTTGGGTAAACGAACGCAAATTTAGTAAAATGCAGTAAAGTTCAGTTGAAATTTGTAAAAACTATTGAGTACGCGAACACAATTATTATCTATTCCAAATTCATCTGCAAATGTAAAAAGAATATTTTCGTACCAAAGGGAGAAACAGATTACACTGTACAACAAAATTTAATTTTTTCCAAAATAACAATGTTCTGGCAATTGATTATTGTAGAATGTGTAAAAAAGGGATTTTGTTACCCCCCGAAAATAAAGCTTGGCCATCCGTGAGCTAACCCAATTTTTGAAAAAGGTATTTTTTCAGGTTTTCGAATTTTTTTTTACCTTGTTCCAAGACGATATAAATAAAATTTGGTATCATCGAAAAGAGTTATTCAAGCAGCATCCATTTTTAGTTGAATACATATGGGCATTTCTCTCAGAAGGTATACCGAGACGAAAAAATTAAAAGTTCTTGAAATTTTTTTTGTTCCAAATTTTGAAATAAAATCAAATTTAATAAATCTTGAAAAGTTTTGCATTTATTCATTACTCATTTCGAGATATTCATGTCCAAAGTCAAGCAAGTGAAACTTTTTTTCCATTTTTTTTTTAATTTGAAGAGCAACTTTTATTTTGAAAAATATTCTTAGCGCTAATCGTTATAGATTGAGTTTTTCTCTCTTAGATCTCCATAAGGATATCAGGAGTTAGAAAGTAATGCATAAGATTCAATGCGATGAAAAATTGTCATAAAATTTTGCTTTGCATTTCCGTTAATTTAATGTCTCGTACGACATTGAAAAACAGGCGAACTAGGCGCCTATACAAAATTTGTCCCGTACGACATCGCTTTAGTGAAATTTGAAAGTATTAAAAAATATTGGTGCAAAGTCATAGTCAAAACAAAGTATACTTCAAGATTTTAGAACCAGTATTTTGTATGGGAATACTGGTTTTAATTTCTAAGAGTTAGTTTTTAACATAAAGATAAACTCTACTTGTCAGTTAACTGTATTTTAAACTTATAATATTGTTTTTCACAACTCAAGTTAGAACTGTCAAATGATAAATATACGTATGTACATATGTATGTATAAAATAAATATTACGCAATTGAAAAACAAAACAGTTTTACTGAAAATTTTAATAAATAAATACATTCATACATAAATAAAATGGATGTTTCTTATGACGACGAAGATTTTAGTGATTATGAAACCTATAATAACTTGGATAGGATAATTGTAATGAATGTGTAATGAATTGGAATTCTTTGAAATATTTCGTTGGATTTAAAATTTGATGTTCTTTTGTAGTTTATTCTTGGAGCGTCAATATTTTTAAGTCCATATTATTATTTTTTTATAATTCTTTAGAATTTCAGAAAACACTTATTGAAGTTTTTTAATATAAACTTAAAGAATTGTCATATCGCGTTTTAATTGTAGACAAAGTATGGCATTTCTAGCTAAATTGACAACTGTTAATCCATCACTGAAAAACAGCATGAACGGTTAAAACACGTTTAACTTTGTTTCTTGGTTAACTCAAACGCATGTTAAACTAAGTTTAACTAACTAGTAAAAAACTAGCCCTTAAAGTTTACTTTATTTTGACTATGACTATGCGCCATTTTCTTTAATAACTAAATATTTTTGGAATCTAATCTGACCCTTTTCAGTGAATATAGTCTAGATGTTCTCGAGCACTACAACCAGGTAGGAGTTATTTATAAAAACTTTTCCAAAGCGTTTGATAAAATATCTCATTCCATTCTGTTGTCAAAATTGAGTTTAATGGGATTCCATTCCAATTTTTTGTTATGGCTTAAGTCATATTTATCTCATAGAGTTTGCTCAGTGTATATTGAAGGTTTTCAATCCGCGCCCTATTGTCAAACATCTGGTGTGCCCCAAGGGAGCATTCTTGGCCCGTTATTATTTAATTTATATATTAATGATATTGGTGGCTGCTTTATTAAATCAAAATATCTGTTCTATGCCGATGAGTTAAAATTTTTCATGAAATGTGTGATTTTTGCACTATGCAAAATGAGCTCAATAATTTAAGCAATTGGTGCCAACTTAATTACTTGCATCTAAATATAAATAAATGTTTACATGTTACATTTCATAGATCCATGAATCCCATTGTACTGATATTTAATATTAATGGCATTAATTTGAACACTTCCAATTCTAAACTTGATTAAGGTGTTGCCTTTGATAGCTCTATGTCGTTTGTAGTCCATGTTGAGTATATACTTCCTAAAGCGTATAAAATGCTTGGTTTTCTGAAGAGAAACTGCTCTGATTTTGTTAATCCGTACACGCATAAATACATTTATACGTCGTTCGTTAGATCTAAGTTGGAATATGCTGCCGTTATATGGAGTCCTCATGTCTCAAATCTAATCTCTCGTATTTAGAGACTTCAACGGATCTTTCTTAAATTTGTTACACGCTCATTATCATATTTAATATCTGTTCCTTATGAATCTAAGTGCCTTTTTATTGGCCTACGTACTTTAGAAGGACGTCAAAAACTATAATCCGCCCTTCTGGTGTATGATATTATTAACGGACGAATTGACTGTCCTGATTTGCTTCATGCTGTACCATTTTTTATACCTCCTAGAAATTTCAGATTAACGAAGTTGTTTGATGTTCCTTTTCATCGAACTAATTATGCTCGTAATGGCACACTAACACGTGCTTTCGTGTTACTCAATGAAATTAACTTTAAATTTCATAGAGATTCAAAGTCCTATATAGAGTTCAGCACTACTAAAAATGAGTTTAAACTTGAAATTTGCTTTAATTTCATAACTTTGTTTATACATACATTCATTAAGTGATTAATTAGCCTTCTTTATTTTTATTTTTTTGTTGATTTTTACTATTTATATAAGTTATTTATTCTTACTTATTAAAAATGTTAACTTTATATCGTTGTCTGAAAGGACATTCTGTCCATAGACTGAAATAACTAAATAAATAATGCAATTATTTAAATCAAGATGAAACGGTAAAGAGAAAAATTAAAATAAATGAAATTAAATTGCAAAACTATAAATTAAAAGCCGAGAAAGAACGCGTAATGCTAGAAAAAGTCAAAAGCTTTAGCTGAAGCAATAAACAAGTTTTTGAAGAGAAAAAAGCGGTATGAACGTATACTTAAAAGCCAAAGTCAAAAAAACTTATTATACCCGATGCATTTTCTTTTTATCAAGCGATTAAAATTTATTTTATACCATCCGATGATATTGAGAAGTAATCTTTGTTGTATAACTTGGACGAAAAGTAGGAAAACGTAAATATTATACCACACATATCTAAATTGCACTTCTTTTGTTGCAAAGGTCAGGAAGTGAAAGCAGCTAACACTGCATATTCCAAAAAAAAATATAATTAATGTACCCAATACTATTCATGTTTAATTTTCCCTATTTTATGAAATATATTTACTTTTTCATCTCATTCTGTATTTCCCTTTCAGCTCGTCGTTATGCTAAAATAAACACATTGAATACCTCTATTTTATTAATTTTTTTTTAAATTTTTTATTCATAATTTCCCAAAAAAGCTCCGGAAAATATTTGAACATCATGATGGAACAAAATGTCCCGTACGAATATAATTAAATTTAAATAAGAAAAAGCTATTAATATTTTTTTTTTGTAAAATCTAGCCCATTTTAAGAAACATTGACTGACATCGTTCTAAAATTAGTCACATTAATTTATTGTTTCAGGTTTCACTGAAATTAGCATTTTAATTGTTTGCCACACCTACTTCCTTTTTTTGTCTCGTGCGACATTCGTGCGCTTTTCGCATTTTATATGAATAATTACAAAACAAAAATAAATTAACATTATTTTAAAACAGATTCAATTTGAAAACCAAAACATTATTTCCAAATACGTAGAATTTTTATGAAAAACCGAAACAAAAATATGTATTTAGCAAGGTTGGCAAACGGTATCGTAAAAATACCGATACCGATTCAAATACCGCTAAAATTAGATACCGGTATCGATACCGATACCGAAATGCATTTCGGTTAGAAAATACCGGTATCCAGAATACCGTTTACGTCTATACCGGTACGTACCGGTATACCGATTCCCACCAAAAATAAAATTCAAAAATTTATTTCAATCAACTTTCTTTCATAAACAAGTTTTTGTTCTCCTTTACACATTCTTATGCAGACCTGGTTTTTTAATCAACCGTAAATTGAAATCATATAATAATCATCACTAGTGCGGAATACTACCAAACTTCAAGAGCTGCTTATCTGGCTGTTCCAGATACACAAACTAATGTGGAGATTTAAATTTTGAATAGTGCTTTTTAATATATACTATATACACAAAGATTTTTTTCTTTAATTTATTTATTATATATGTGCCCTTAATTATAAAAGTTGTATAAGTCAGGGTTATTCAACCTGTGGTACGCGTACCACTTGGGGTACGCGAAACTTTCCCAGGTGGTACGCCAAATCGCCTCCACATATTTATGTGAAACAGGGTTTTCATCAATGGTGGCAATCAGAAATAAATACCGAACAACATTGAATTTGGAGCCAAATCTTATATTTGTTAAAGTTAACAAACATTGATCCAGATATAAAATTTCTTTTTAATTTTGTTGTTTTTTATTATTAATAAATGAAATGGATTAAATATTTTAAAATTGTTTAGTTATTTATTGAGCCCATACTTGTTTATACACATACAATTTTTTTGGTGGTACGCGAATTGTTGGTTGTGAGTTTTGTGGTACGCGAAACAAAAAGGTTCAATAGCTCTGGTCTAAGTCGTGTGAATTTTTGCTTCGAAATATCAAATAAATCTTTGAAAAACTTCAATAAATATATAAAAAAAATTAAATAACTTTATATAAATCGAGACTAGTACAACTCTAAATTAAAATGCTGCATAATATAAAAATACTTTATAATTTGTTCAAATGTAATCTACTAAATATCTAGACCAGAGAAATATATGACTTAGACCAATTTCATAATTAAGGGCACATATGTGCGCTGTCTAAAATATGATGTTTGCTGCCATTAATGCGGTCTTAATTTTTTAGCTCGATCCGACGGTACCTTCTGCTGCCTAGTGGGGCCTAAAGTACCCTATACACAGTGGGGCTTTTGTATAAAAAATATAAATAATTCTGCAGTTTCTAAACTAGCTGTCCGATTGTTATGAAATTTTTTATAGCATTTGAAGAGGTTTCATAGAAAATTAAAAACGATGCCAAGCTCTATTTTTGATCAGATAAAAACTATTTTTTGCAAGTGGATTTTTTTCTATTCAAGAGCTAAAACAAGTCTGCTACATTTCCGGGTTTTCGTTTATATTGAGAAAATGTTCGAGAAAAAATATTAAATTTTTGGCTTTTTTAGGTCCACTGTTCTGCTAATCGAGAAGTCAATCTTGTTAGATTTGGGAAATGAAACTCATTATGAATAAGGGACAAAATTTGTAACATTAAAATTTTGAAAAAAGTTTATTTCCGCCGTTTTTTTTTAAGAAAAAAGTAGGTTTATTATTTCGGTATTATAAAAGTATTTTGCCAATCAATATTTTCGGATGAAAAGTCTCTCCTAGGTAGAAAATGATGCAATCAATACACAAAAAGTAATAACAAAAAGAATTTGCTTTTGAGTTCTCGGCAATTCCCAAAAAAAAAAACAAAATCCTAAAAATGGGACCTTTCAGTATTTTTCCAATATTCTTCTTACTTTTCGCCGGGCGCAGATTAGATTTTTGGAAATATTTTTTTCTTCTCTTTAGAAACTCACATTAATTAATAAAAAAATAATTTGAACTTAAGCCCGATTTAGAAATTATTTCTGATTAAAATTCACTATAGTTCAACTAAAATTTAAAAAATGTCTCATTTTTGGAAATATTTAAAAAACATATCTTGTCTTAAGGTGGCGTAATAAATTTTGGAATTTGATATTTAGAACAAAAATAGGTCTAATTCAAATATATGGTTAATGCGTTGATAAGGATGATGGAGAAAATTTTTCTAAACTTTTATATCTGAAGGTAAAGACCGCTCTCTTGAGGTGAAGAAAATTACTTGCTTTAACTTTTTTAATATTAATTGTACAAGAAATTCGTTTTGTTTGTTTTTAAGTTGGCTACAAGAATATCGTTTATTGTTTAAATTGAAATGTTTAAATATTCGTTTCGTCTGAATTTGGGGAGTACGAATACGAATATCTAAAAACGGCCGAATATTCGAGAATTCGAATACGAATATACAATTCTACATGTATTTCATATATAATATACATACAATGTAATGTATTTATTTTTATCATTTTGGTAAATTAACCAAAATGTATACTTTATATATGCAAGGTTTCAACTGCAGTTTGCTTATTTTACTTTTTAATAAATTAATTTTAAATAAAAGTATAAAAACGTATATAGAAACATATAAGTTTATATGTTTTTATATGTTAATGTAAAAATACTCCCTTTTCGAAGTAATTTAATAAAAAAAAAGATTTTTTGCTATGTCCAGTATCTGAACTAATAAATTTAGCAGTAATATCGGTATACCGGTATTATAAACTCGGTAACGGTATGTACCGCTAATACCGATACCGAAATAAAAAAAAAATACCGATACCGAAATTTAAAAAATAGTTGTACCGGTATCAATACCGATACCGTTATTTGTTTCGGTTTCCAACCTTGGCATTTAGTTAAATATCTCAATTAGTAGGTCGCAAGTGGTTAAGTTTTAGATACCATTGGATGCAGCTTCAAAAACTATTTTCGATGATACCAAATTTTATTTATGTTGTTGTCTTGGATCAAAGTACAAAAAAAAATTCGAAAAACTGAAAAAAGACATTTTTCAAAAATGGTCCAGCTCACGGATGGTCAACGCTAGAACCAAAATATTTTGGGAATCATCATAAAACATATCAAGCTTTATTTTCAGAGGTGTAACAAAATCACTTTTTTCTCTTCCATAAACGTTGAGTCGCTCTAATATACATACATATGTACATACGTGTATCGTCCTTTTAAAACTTCACATCTGAAACTCATTTTACGGCCTTGTGTAATAAAAAAAAATGTGTAGAAAATCATGTGATACTTAGGTTTTTGCTATATAGTGACTTCAGAACATTTATTCAGAACCCGGAAAAACCAATTCGAGCAATTAATATAATATTTTTTTTATTGCTTGTTTCTGAAAAAAGTACAATTTTCGTTAAAATTAGTACAATATGTAAATCTAATCGTCTCGTAATTTTTATGAAAATAACTTTAAAAAATTAGTGCTTTTCATATAAATTTTCTACGCAAGTCGACCGCCTAGATTATGGAAACACAGAGTTAGCTTTAAGAGGAAAATTAGAAAAGTACCAAAACAAAAAAATTGTATCTTTGATATTGCTGTTACACTTTGCTAATATTTATTACCTATTACAAATTCTTTTTTGGCAATTTGCCAATTGCATTTATATTTTGTTAATATATGTATATGTGCATAAATTCATACATACATATACATATGTATGTATGTACATATATGTATGAGCATTTCAAGAGGAATGTCTGCTTCCGTCACATTACGTTGCCTACTTTTGATTTGCTTATATTTTAGAAACAAGCTTTTCGAATGATTTATGTAAGTAAAAAAATAGCCGCTAATGGTAAAATGTAACCAATTACATACATTATATGGTCTGCATATTCCTAAAGCGAAAAGCTATTAAAAATATTTCTTTTGAAAAGCTAATTTTAATATATATCGTATGTATAGTCTCACTTGAACGTAACTAAAATTAAATACAAACATGCCTCCAAAGTTGTATTTGGAATGACTTATTTAATTGTTAGTTTAATTATTAATATATGTATGCACTTTTAATAAATTAAATTTGCATTATAGTAAATTAAACAAAACAATGCAATGGGCGGGCATTGACCGTAACATTAATATGTAAATGAAAATACGTTCAGGAAAAGGCAAGAATGTATATGGCCGATATTTTTGAATAGTTTTTGTTTAACTGAAAATCTAAAATAAAAAACTATAAATCCCACTAAATACAAAACGCCCCCTTGATTTTTACCTAATATTTCTTACAAGGTTTTGTAAATACTGCACAATAATACTATGACTTCAGAAGATAATGATTAAGCAGTGATAACGCGGTATAGTTCCCAAATTTTCTAGAGATGCACATATGTATTTATTTTGTACTTTGTACATTTCGTAACATCCCTCCTTTCTTGCCACATACATACATATTTAGTATTTAAATAAATTGAATACTATGTTGATACGTACAGGGCACATTTTTACTTTTAAATTGAGGCATACATAATAAAATGTGCAGAAGTGTGTTAGTATATGCGTATGAAATATGGTAACAACAAGCAATATACGAACTAAAGTTGAAGAACTGTTTAATTCAATTGAATATCAATAAGCAATATCGATCAATTAATATATGATTATTAGACCACAGACTCAATTAGTCTACAAATATACTTAAATTGCTTTTGTTTAAGAATAATTTATAACAAAAATTAATAAGGTTGTTGCTTCAAAGAAGATAATGCAAATTATTAAAACATAAGAATGCTTACTTGATGAACTAGTCTAGAACATTGAGATTGCAGTGGCATGTTTAAGCTTGAAAAGTTGCGTTTTTGTTCCAAAGAGTTGTAATTGGACCTTAACAACATAGAAGTTGCAGCTGAAGCTCTTTGAGGTGCCGATGTATCGCCGAATTGAGCTTAATTAGATGAAGAACAAAAATTATTATTTTGATTATATAAATATGCATTAAGTTAAGAATTAAGAATTATTGATAATATTACCAGCAGTAGTGTGAAAGCCTAGAGTAACGACGGCACACGATTTTAACGTTGTTATCGATTTTTTTAATGTGTTGTTGTTGCTAGAAGTGATGATGAATTTGGCGTTTGATAATGTAGTGTTTCGAATGCCTAATAGAGACGCACTAAATGCAGGTGCCGATGTTGCTGAATTATTAAAACACAGACGCGGTGCTGTATTCAAAGCAAGACGTGATAATGAAGCCATTTTAATAAATAAGCATATATTTTTCGTTGGCGTTTTTGTGTAATGAAGGTATTCAACTGAAAACGTAAAAATAAATTTAACATAAAAATAATTATTCGAATTTAATACAATTTACCATTTTTACATTAGTGAAAATTGTTGTTAAATTTTATGTATGTATGTATATATGTATGTATTTTATAAAAGAGAATATTTAGTGCGGTTTAATGTTTCGTAAATACTTGCATATGGAGCATTCCACTGTCATGTACAGACATACTTAACTATTTCTTGAGCTTATATTACATATAATTCTTAAATGATAACACATATATGTATATTTTTTCTGTTATTTAATCGAGTGCAGACTAGATCTCAATTCTAAATAGTTAAGAGAAATTATTCACATTTCCGACTTTTCGTGGAAAGCTCCATATATGTATACATTATATAAGAAACCGAAGTCAATGTCATTATTATTAGTTTTTAATATTTTTGATATTTTAGATAAATTTAGTAATAAACACGAAATGAAAATAAATGTTTATGTTCACATTCAATGTACATACATATGTACATACATACATATGTATGTATTACATATATACATATTTAAATACATATATAATTGCTTGGTTGACTGCACCAAATACTGTTCACGCATGAAATCGAACAAAATCATATTATGTATCTGCTGTAATGGACAAGATTTTAGTGCTATTGACAGTCTAATTATGTTCGCTAGGGTCTAGGAATATAGCAATACCTTGTGTAGAAACAATAACTGGCATTGTTATTCAAAATTTGGCTTAAATATAGTCCAAAATTTAAAAAAGTATCTTATCCTATAGTAAATTGAAAAATAAGAAAAAAATTAAATAAAAATATTGGCGGCGAGGCTTTGTTTCGGAGTTATGGGCCTCTGAAATTATACGGTGTTTTCCAACGAATATGACCAATATTTTATCATCTTAAAGCTTTTGAGAATACGTTTCATGAAATCTTAAATATATATGCTCTTATGCAAAAACAATTGCTAAAGTTAAAGTATGCGTTAAAACCTGTTTTGCGATACAAAATTCGTTTGTTAAACCAACTTTAAGTTTACCAATTGTTTTTGCATAAGGGAGATACTCTTTGTGGGTCATGCAGGAAAACGCTATTTAAGGTCTTGATACACTATCATACAAAGTCGTGCGGTCTACGAAAAACTACAACCCTGGTGTAATGAATTGTTATTGTCTTTTGAAAATTTTCATAAACTCCATCATACCAGGGATGTACTTTTTCGTAAATCGCACGACTTTGTATGATAGTGTATCATGGCCTCAAGCAGGAAAACTTTGCAATGCAGAAAATCCTTATTAGGCTGCGCCGTCTCGGGAAACACCATGGTGGAGAAAATCCTTAAGCGCGGCCGAAGGCCGGCAATGCAGAAAAACGTTATTAGGCAAGAAAACTTTGCAAGGCAGAACATTTTTACCAGGCTGTGCCGTCTAGTGAAACTACATAATTATATAATAAATCATAACTTTGCCGCCAGTCTTTTTGTTTAATTTTTTCTTCTTATTTATTAATTTTCTATAAGATACGGTACTTTTATGAATTTTTGTGATACCAATATTGGTCATATTCGTTGAAAAATACCAATCAAAAAACCAAATCAAAATATTGTACTAGAATTCCAGAGGCCCATAAATCGGAAACTAAGCCTCGCCGCCAATATTTTTATTTAATTTTTTTTCTTATTTTTCAATTTACTATAGGATGGGATACTTTTTTTTAATTTTGGGGAGGTGCCCCTAAACTAGATTTGTTCCCAAAATTTAATTCCCAAAATATTTTTTCTAACAGTTTAAATAACTTTTTATTCGATTCATATGTATATATGAATGTATTTTCTTCTTTATAATAAATTGTGAATTTAAGAGTCGCAAGGGAACGAACAAGATCAAAAAGAATGTACCTAATACTTATTTTAAACAGTTGTAGGGTGCAATAAAAACATTAAACACAAATAAAATACATTTTATATACAGTTTATAGACACAGACAGCAACCACAAAAAGTTATCGGAATGCACAAATGCATATAATATAGACTTTGTACCCAACCAGCAAATAAATATATGTAAATATGTATGTGCATACATAAGTATATATTTATATACGTACATACATAAATACAACAGACAGGAATAATTCTTGTAGGGCAATGAAAATACTTGGTTAAGAACCATATATATAGATAACAAATTTTATTAGATGCTTACATAGTATTTCTATTTGCAGAGTGTTATTAATTTAATTTAATTAATTTTTTGCATATTAATATAAGCAAAAAATAAATAATTTATGTATGTATGCATGTATACCTTTTCTTTGTTGTGATTTGTTTTCTGTCTGGTTCCGTAATTGTAAAAACTTATCGATTTTGTTGTTATTTTACTTTTCACTGTACTAAAATTTTAATTAGATTTATTAAATTGTCAATTGATTCGTTTTATGTATACAACTTATGCCAGTACACTAATAAAACCGCACAAAATCACCGATTCAATCGGTGATGCACAATTCCGCCAGACCACAGAGAGGAGAAATCCAAACGAATTGCAAAATGCAATCCATCCATCCACTTTCGACGACGTAGAAAAACGACATCGATGCAAAAAAGGAAAAACTATTGTGAATGAACATTCATCAGCTGGTTTCGTGGGGGAGTTAATTGTGCCTGAAAGTTTTTACTCTTAGAATGCGAGTTGTTGCCATATCAAACAAATCTTAATATAAATTTTCGTTAAAAATAACTGTATTATGTCGCACCAATCTGAATATAAAAAAATTATTAAACATTTTTTTCCAGTAGTTCAATTTTTGATTTCTGTAACTTGGAGGCTACAAGTAAATTTTTTTCTTCAATTTTTGTTTCAAAGTTCAATACATTCACACTTTTTTACTACCGCACTCATACATTTGTGAATTGAACACCAGGTGAACTTCAATTTTTCTTTCAACGCTTCATTAAATTTTTCTTTCAATTTAACAACTGTTTTAAAATAATTTTTGTGTTTGCAAGAAGTAATTTTCTTTGCTGAAATAAAATATGTAGGCGAAAATTTTTAATTGTTTCGTCGACGACGGCATTTTGAACATAAAATTGGTAATCAAATTGCTTGCAGCCTACGTCACAACTTCAGTTTTAGCAAATTTTGACAAACCATACGTGTGAAAAAACTGAAGGCAATTAATTGAACGTGTAGCCGCAAGGTAAATCTAGAACATTTTGAAAAAGGGGCTATTTTTGCATGTTTTGTAAATTTGAGAATCTGTTTCCTTACCAACATATACAATATAGGTACCATATCAAGGTTTTTTTAAGGCGTACCCAACTGTATATACAATTTATTCAAGGACGATCATCTATGTCCTTCTTCTTAATGATATTCTGTAAAAAAACGGTTTTCATTAAATATGGGTACGCAAAATCCAGATAAATCTGCATTTCTGGAGTGACTAAATTCCATTTCAAATAAAGTATGTATATATTATAAATTTTTTGAAATAATAAATGACGGAAATGTAGCTTTATTTATGTTTTATTTATTTATGTACATATAACTATGATAATTTTTTAAGTCTTTTAAATAAAGCGTTTTCAAAAAATTAATATCAGGACACTAAATGAAATGTTTACGTTAGCTCGTACAATAGCATCAATCACCACTAAGATAGAAGGTTGATATATTGAAGAAATAAACGAGCAAGTTTTAATGGAAATTTAAAAAAAGGTATACATTTTCATTTAAATATTTTCTAATCTGCTTTTTACAATTGTGAATGCAGTTTTGAAAAGTTTATGCTCAATAGCTGAACACATTTTTCTTTCTCTGGTGGCAACGCTGAATTCCTGTCAAATTTAGTTTACGCGCAATTATTCCACGGTATGGATGTTAAATAGAAAGTGTGTGAGAAAATTTTGTGTTTTTCACTGAAATAGTACGGAAAATCTTTTAATTTTTCTTCCAATAGCTTGCTAAATGTGTGTGTATAAAATGTTCTATAAAAAGTCTGTGGAAAATCAAAGAAAACTAATGTTTGAAAAAGTTAAAATTAATTTTAGTTGGTGCGTCGTTTGCTGTTTACATTTTGTGCTGCCGTTCGTTGCGTTTATACAAGTTGTGAAAGTGTTAGTGTAATGGCCAAAGTAAAGGGAGCTTATAATTGTGAATAAGTAATACTTATGCTTATAGGCTTTTGTGAAATTGTATGATGTGTTTTATACAATTTAGAAAATAATTATAATAATTACCAATCTACTGAAAATATTTAAATAAGTAAAAAATAAATAAAATATATTCAAGGAAATAAATATTAAATCGTATTGATATACATACGTACATACATATTTATGTATGTAATACTAATATGTAGTATTTGCGTTCTGTGAAAATGAGGCGGATAAGGAAATGTTGGCAAGGTAAGCTTTCAGTATATTATATCTCTACACACAATGCATGTACTGATTGTAATAAGCTTTTAACGAATTATTTTTGTTATTAATGTATGACAAACAAAAAAAATTTTTTAAAATTTGTTTGTGTCTTAATATAAAGATTCACTTCTTCGACGCGTTTTCCAGAATAGCAACCAATGTTTCAGGAATGGCAAAAAAAAATTGTGAATCGAATTTTTAAGACAAGAAAGAACCGTTAAAAACTAAAAAATACGTTTTATTTTAAACACCATTTACAAAAACATTACATTTTTAATTAAACACCAATGTATTCCAGACTTATGGCGAATATTTTTATTTATTATTTTAACCCCTTGTTCCCCTTTTAAGGACTAATAAATCAGTGCAAATTAATATCTATTTTTGGTTTAAAATGTGCTAAAGCCATAGCTGTTAAGTAATAATAATAATAATTAATAATCGTACTGATTACTAAATTGATTACTTTACGATTACTTCTAATTGAAGAGTAATCTGAATTACTTGAAATTGCATCAAAATAGTCAAAAAGAATCAAAAGCAATAAAAAAATAATCCAATTATATTTAAAGATTACTTTTGAATCTTTTTTATTAATTCGTTGTAGTTTCTAATAATTCAGATTACTTTTCTATTATTAGTAATCGTAATCAATTATTCATCAGAAATTCTTTTAAGGGGAATTATATAATCAGTAAAATTCTTTTTAAAATGTAATCTAATTGATTCCTAATCGTAATCGAAATTTAACCGTTTTGGTTTAAGCTAACAAAGCAATAAATGAGTGCAATATTTAAACAATCTCTACACGCATAAAATTTGGCATTTAAACTATCAATACCGGCCATATGATTTTGTTGCATACAAACATTTCTTATAAATAAATCCTGAGAGAAGAATTTTTTCATAGCTTCATTGAGTTGTATGTAAACTAAAAACTTAAAAAATGCGTTGTGGACAACAATTGTTTTTTAGTTTTAATGTTATTGAACTAAATGAGCGGTTATGCATTGCATTAAAAGAGCACTCAACTTTTTTCCAAGGCTCTATTTTTTCTTCAAAAATTGTTCGATCTGTTTTCTAACACTCTATTGTTTATTGATATTTTTCTACCACCTCGCCAAACCAAGGGTGTCAGATATGGCGATTTCTCTCCAAACGTGGCGATTTTTCAACTTGTTTGGCATCCAAATTTTTGGTTTGGTGACATGGCGATTTTTCTGGTGATAAATAAATTTGTTGGCGATTTTACTGGCGATAAATAAATTTTTTGGCGATCCTTAAGGCTATTTTTAACAAAATTTAATTTCAAAATTTTTTTAATTTAGAAAATTAGTTTGTTGAAGGAGTAGTGTCAAAAATAAATTTTACCAAAACTTGTCAATATAATTCGATTTTGATAATATTCTTATATTAATTACAATCATTAATGTGTATTGAATTTGGATGAGAAAAATTTACATGAAATAATTTTTGGCGATTTTATTTCTAGTTTTGGCGATTTTCTGATAAATTTGTATACGTAACTTTTATTAAAATTTGTATTAAAAAAATGTTATATAAAAACAAATTTATTATCAAATATATACTAAGAAAAACTACATAAAACTGAACTTTGGTGATTTTTAAAATCAATTTGACAAAATAGGTCGGAAAAGCTGAAAACCCTGCGCCAAGCATAAAATTAATTTCTGTCTCACTAATCTTTAGCGATCTCTTTTTTTTATTTATTTTTTGCATTTTTGTTTGCACAAAGAATTAATAACCGCTGCAAAACAGCTGCTTTTTGACATTTTTCTAGTGCTGCCACAATATTATTTCTTAAACTACAATTTCCGCAAGACATAAAATAAATTGTACGGAGGTGATTTAGAACATTTGTCTATGAGGGATCAGCAAACAAATTTGCAGAAACCTTATTTTATAATAATAGGTCCTGAAGTAATATTTCGAAACATCGATACAGTCATACTCGTATGCTAGTTTTTACTTTCAGCAGCACTCGCTATAGCTGTCTGGTACAGAGAATAATAAAATATTTGTCAATCTTAATTTCAATTCATTATTGGTTCTGCACATAGATACTATGTACACTAATAACATACATGTCTAAATATCGTTACCTTAATATAGAAAGGCCCTAACTCATTATTTTGGAATCTTGTTTTTTATATATTTGGAATGCATCGAAAAAGGCAAATATCTCGATTTCTAAAACATATTGAGTTAGGGCCTTTATATATTATGGTAACGATATGCATGTTCAAAATTTAGATAACATAAAAATTTTTTTCAGAAATAATTCATAGTTAGGCTCAAGTTCAGTAATTTCAATTCTTATTGAATGAAATATTTTTATTAATTAATGTGAGTTTCTAAAGAAGAGAAGAAAAATTAAACTTAGACTTTAAGCTGGGGGAAATACCGATACTTTTCTGTGCAGCCACGCACTTCATCAGCACCCTAGTCTATCTACTTTGGGTAGAGATTCTTATTAACATCAGCTATTTAACTTAAATGTACAATGAACGGAATATGAGAAACGATTGTTGTGTATACAATTGATTTACCTTTGGTAAACACATTTATAAGTATCACTATTAATTTTCTGTTTTTTCCAATTTTTCATTTTTCTATTTAGGTTAGCACGAAATTATTTTACTCTACCTCAGTATGTTTAACTATTCTTACTTATCTTTTTACGATCATCACATTAATTATTTTTACTTATTCGATGTACCATCGGTACATGCATGTAAGTATTATTGTAGTGGTCTATGTTACTTGTTGTTGCATTCTACAGTTTTTATTTGGATTTCCAGCATTCTGAAACTGTGATGGCCAAGTGAACAGTGATTGCCAAGTGAACATATTTTTGTCACGTGCCCATGCTGTATTAAGTGAGAAATTTTTAGATATTTTAATTGAACTGTAGTGAATTTTAATCAGAAATAATTCATAGTTAGGCTCAAGTTCAGTAATTTCAATTCTTATTGAATGAAATATTTTTATTAATTAATGTGAGTTTCTAAAGAAGAGAAGAAAAATTAAACTTAGACTTTAAGCTGGGGGAAATACCGATACTTTTCTGTGCAGCCACGCACTTCATCAGCACCCTAGTCTATCTACTTTGGGTAGAGATTCTTATTAACATCAGCTATTTAACTTAAATGTACAATGAACGGAATATGAGAAACGATTGTTGTGTATACAATTGATTTATTGAGTAAAAACTGTAGAATGCAACAACAAGTAACATAGACCACTACAATAATACTTACATGCATGTACCGATGGTACATCGAATAAGTAAAAATAATTAATGTGATGATCGTAAAAAGATAAGTAAGAATAGTTAAACATACTGAGGTAGAGTAAAATAATTTCGTGCTAACCTAAATAGAAAAATGAAAAATAGGAAAAAACAGAAAATTAATAGTGATACTTATAAATGTGTTTACCAAAGGTAAATCAATTGTATACACAACAATCGTTTCTCATATTCCGTTCATTGTACATTTAAGTTAAATAGCTGATGTTAATAAGAATCTCTACCCAAAGTAGATAGACTAGGGTGCTGATGAAGTGCGTGGCTGCACAGAAAAGTATCGGTATTTCCCCCAGCTTAAAGTCTAAGTTAAATTTTTCTTCTCTTCTTTAGAAACTCACATTAATTAATTTTTTTTTTTTTATGCATGTTTTTTTATTTTTTGTATCTTCATATATGAACTAACAATAAGTATTCAAATCTTAAATCTAACATATTGTTACGTAAAAATATTCCTACAGGGTTAAGCAAAGAACTATCTAGAAGTATTTAACTAAAGCACTAAACGTACACACATATTCACGTGCAAGCACTATAGCAACAACAATTGTGTACAAAGCTACAGACATACACGTATACAAATAAAAGTGCGAGCACTTATGGTAACAACCCTGTACTAAAAATAGCACACTGCACTACCAACATACAAGTCGTTACTTTGAAAATTCAAAGATTAACGGCCAATCGAATCACCTACAAACATCTAGAAACGGCGATATGAATTTTCCCCATTATGCTAGAAGACTGTTTGAACATCTGGCTACCAATAAACAAACACGCCTATACGGCCATATCGTTTCTTATGTGTTGGTCTTTACTAAGTGCATGAATGCATGTTGCCACGTCATCTACTTGCGAATATTCTAGATCCGGTTTGGTAGTATAAAAAGAGAGCTGCCGTATGTCAAAGTCAGTCAGTACAAATTGGAATTTAGTAGAGTGAACATCGTTGAAAGACATCGTGTCGTGGATAATAACGTTAAGAAGTAAATTAGAATAGACAAGTTGTAATTGGTTTAGTCACTAATAAAAGGAAGTTCAGTTGCAAATAAGAAAATCGTGTTGTTATTTATTTTTATTTTTGAGCAATCAAAAGAACTCACACGTTTAATAAAATTTAAACGTAACAATATAATTAATAGGCCCGACCAATGCCAGACATAACTAAGTGATAGTTGTAAATAATACATAAGTGGTGATAAGCAAAAAAAAAAAATAAAAAATTTCAAGCAACCTTCATTCGGAGTGTTTAGTATTAGAGCCCTTGTATCTCTCTTTTTTAAGCGGATGTGTCCAGTAAAGTTCAAAATATTACGAGCAAGCGGATTAGGATGTGACTCGAGTTTCGTTAGATATTTGCCTGCGTATTTTGCAATTTCTTCCGTCACTAGTGGCATATTTAAATCACGATGTATATTTGAATTCTT
Organism: Tachina fera; assembly: GCA_905220375.1. NCBI lineage: Eukaryota > Metazoa > Arthropoda > Insecta > Diptera > Tachinidae > Tachina > Tachina fera. The sequence continues at coordinate 32,580,802 of LR999967.1, read as the reverse complement.
AATGTACCATGGAGCAGATGTTATTAACCTTAAAATTTTGTTTTGTCTTCGTTGAATTCTCTCTACATTGGAGGCAGAAGCAGTGCCCCATAACTGGATACCGTAACACCATATTGGCTTTAAAAGCGACTTGTATATTAAAAGTTTGCAGTCTAGGCTGAGTGTTGAATTTCTGCCAATCAGCCAATGTACCTGAGTTAATTTTAGTTTTATTTGAGTTAACTTATAGTCAATGTGATGTTTCCATGTAAGCCGTCGATCGAGGTGTATACCAAGATATTTCACATGTGAATGTTGAGGAACAACTTGATTATTAATCCGAATGGGGGAACAAGTATCTCTTCGTAAGGTAAATGTTATATGGACACACTTTTGTTCATTTACCTTAATTCTCCATAAGTTTAACCATAGTTCCATCTGGCTAATGTGTTCCTGGAGTTTTCGGGATGCCTCATCAGGGTTTTCGTGCATACTAAGGCAGGCGGTATCGTCGGCAAATGTAGAAGTGTGGATACTACTGCTCACAGGCATATCACAAGTATAAATCAAATATAAAAATGGCCCCAGTATACTCCCCTGTGGCACACCGGATGAGATAGTTTCAGGCATACTCATAAAGTGTCCTTCCACAACTGTAAATTTTCGTGCAAGAATGTAACTTTCCAAAAGATTTAGAATGTTTATTGGTAAGTATGTCTTCAATTTCAAAATCAGGCCTTCATGCCACACTTTATCAAATGCCTGAGAAACGTCAATAAACAGGGCAGAACAATATTTCTTTTCCTCAAATGTTTTTCTGATAAATTGACCCAATCTATGCGTTTGCTCAATGGTGCTATGCTGGCTTCTAAAACCAAATTGATGGTCCGGGATGCACCCATTATCAGTTAAAATTGAAGACAATTTTGCCATGAGGAGCTTTTCAAAAAGCTTTGACATTGTTGACAGTAAACTTATTGGCCTATATGACTCAGCCTTGGTAAGATCTTTACCTGTCTTTGGAATCATTTTAACCTTGGCAAGCTTCCAGCAGTCTGGATAATACTCCAGTCGTAAAATGGCATTAAAAATGAATAACAGGATTCTAATTGCAGTACGAGGTAACTTAATCAGCATCTGGTTACTAATTCCATCCATACCGGGAGCTTTTTTCGGGTTGAGCTCGGCAATTAGTTTTTGTACATCACACATCGTAAATTTTAAGGGTCGAGGGGGTCGAGCAACTATACTCGGCAAATCAGCAACACCGGTACATGTATTTGGTGTAAAAACGGATTTTAAATTTTCAACAAAAATGTTACCTTTTTCAGTATCGCTTCTTGCCCAACCTCCGGTAGATGTGCGCAGAGGTGGCTTAAACTCAACGGGTGTTTTAAGCTTTTTAGCAGCGCGCCACAAAGAGTAATTAGATGCTGGTGTGACATCAAGCCCTTCCAGATAATTTTTAAAAGATGCAGTTTTTTCAGATGCAAGCAACTCTTGGAGTCTTTTAGTGCACTCTTTAAATCTGATTTTGTGTTGAGGTGGTCTGTGCTGTTGCCATTCCCTTCTAGCTCTCCTTTTTTCACGTACGAGATGTTCAACGTCTGTAGAATAAATTTTATTGTACCCAGTATGCGGATGAGAGGTAGTGGCATGTTCAGAAGCTTGTTTAATATTCTCGTTAAGATTTGCAATGTTCGATTCAATATCATTGGGTGATCTTAGCGTAATATTTTCTGTGCGATGACTACTAAGATATTTTTTGAATCCCAGCCAATTAACACGATTTATCATCTTGACATATGGGTGAGGTAAAGCGCTTCTCAGTGGGCTACAGATTGTAACGATCGTGGGAGAGTGATCGGACGAGAGATCTAGGGAAGCTTCAACGTGGATTAATTCCCTAGAAATACTTTTTATGACGCCGAAATCTATATATCCGGAATTTTTTGTATGTCCGTAGGCCAGTAAGTAGGCTCCCCACTCGAAATAACATCCAAGCCCATTTTTGAAATTGTGTTGAACAACGCCCTACCTCTAGGCGTAATAAGACGCGAACCCCAGAACGTATGCTTAGCATTGTAGTCGCCAGCTGCTACGAAACAAGGTCCAAGAGATTTGTAGAACTTCTCGTATTGGTCCTCAGTGATTGAAAATCTGGGAGGGGAGTAAATTGAAGATATCACGAAATTTGTACAAAAATTTTCAATGCAGATATTTGTTGCTTGTAGATGTTCTTCACAAATGTTGTCAAGAATATAGTGCTTGTGTCTTGACTTTATTAGAATTGCTGATTCACCGCATGCTCTCCCTCTAGGGTCCTTTGTATCATATAAAGTGTAGCCATTCATTTTAAAGAGGCTTCTAGAAGTCAAATGAGTCTCAGAGACCAACATTATATCAATATTTTTTTCCGTAAGGAAGTGCTCAAGTTCATTTTTATGTTGGCGAATGCCGTTTGCGTTCCAGAAACATATTTTTAACGTGTTCATGGCTTGTTAATTAATGCTTGAAGCAGAGTATTTTGCATTCTCAGCATTTCTTGCATCATGGTAGTCATATTTGTTGTAAAGTTGTTTATAGTTAGCACCAGATTCTCAATAGTAGCTTCAAGGCGACTAAAGTTAAAGCTTGAATTTGCATTCGTTGAATTATTTGGCGGTGAAATATTTTGTGAGGGACTAGAACTAGCCTTAGCAGCATCGGCATACGATACACGTGAAGTAACTGGTTGACTTACTTGAGCAAAAGTGGCGGAGTACGCGTTTAATGGTTGAGCTGGAGCTAATTTAGGTTTTTGCACCATAGCCTGCTTGACGAAAGAGTACACAGGACATCCTCTGTAGTTAGCGGTGTGATTACCTCTACAATTACTGCATTTTTTTTCCGCTTGATCTTTTGGTTTGGTACAACTTGCAGTACCGTGCAATTCACCGCAGATAACACACACTGTAGGTAAATTGCAGTAAGCTTTTGTATGGCCATATTCTTGGCAATTATGACACTGCACGGGACCTGCACGCTTATGTGGCTCTTCAACTGTGGTTTTTCTGTATAAAAGGTATTTAAGGCTATAAATAGGATGAGTCTCGTTTTTTTTTCAACTGTATATCATTTGGCTCCAGTTCAACACGAAATAGGGGTTGGGGTACTTTTTCTTTGTTAAATATGTTTGATACATTCTTTACCTTAAATCCCTGGAGGACTAGTGCATCTTTAATTTCTTCAGGGACAACATAAGAATCTATGCCCTTCAATACGATCTGCAGGCCTTTAGCGCTCTTAAGCTGGTATGTGTAGAAGCTTGTTTTATTTGTTTCAAATTCAGAAACCATTTTGCGGAAATCCTTTTCGTCATAAATTTGAATTTTCGTTTCATCGATGTTGCCACGTTTTATTGGGACAATGTGGAATTTATTTTCACCAACGACCGAAATTAATTTTTTAATAAGGGCATTTGAATTTTTCTCCCTTAAGTAGATTGGTGGCGGCTTGAATGTTTTATTCGACGATGCCTCGGGTTTGTCGTTTTCATCTTGCAAAATTTTAAAACGGTTTTGGCGATTAATTGAGGATGCGCTGTTATCCCTAGACATTTTTGGAGCGGATGAAATTTTTGAAGAATTTGGGCTTCGCCCACGCTTTACCACGGTTATATATCTGTCCATACCGACTTGCACCTTGGGTTTTGAAATACTGTTATCTGTAGTGATAGCTTTGTTAAGTGACGAATACGAGCCTGAAGGGGATGATATTACTGACTTATATGAAGAAGTACTAGGCAATTGTAACGTTAATGAATCACTACTATTTGGCATTGGACAAAGCGAAGTTGATCGCTGACGAAAAATTGGTTTTGCCGTTAAAAAAACACTTTCATTAGATTTATTATTTCTATTATTTTCATTTAGAGCTTCAGAACTCACAGTAAAATAGGCATTTCTACCGTTAGAACTCACTTCATATTTTTTGTATTTGAGGCACTCATACAGAGTATTCCTCAAGGGCACTTTTTGTGTTTTTTTGCTTACGGTTTTTTTTGCTTTTGTAATTTATGATTGTTTGTCTGTTTTTGAGTTACTCGTATAGAGTATTCCTCAATGTCACTGTTTATATTTTTTTGTTTGCTTTTTTTGTATTTGTTATTTCCACTATGTAAAAAATATTATCAAAGCAATAAAGCTTATTTATTAAAGTCACTATGTACCTATTACGAATAATATGTACTACGAATATTTTTTTGTATAATTTTTTGTTAGTTTGGTATGTAAGAAAAAATTCCGCTAATCGACTGTTCGCTATGAAGGTACCACGAGAACTGAATTTCTGATTAAAAATTTTTTTTTCATAAGTTCTATGAATTTCAACATTAATTCAATGAAAAATTCATTAAAATTCAACCAACGTCACGCTCCGTTGGATTAATGAAACCAGTTTCGTTAAAATTATTTTAATGAAAACTACGTCAAATGTATTAAGCAGTCTCATCAATGCAATGAAACCACGAAATAGTTTCTTTAAAACAACGAAATAATTTCCAACGAGATAATTTCCATCGAAATAAATTCATTAAAATCACGAAATAGTTTCATTAAAATAATGAAATAGCTTCACAAAAACAGTGAAATAACTTTATTATAACATCGAAATAACTTAATTGAAACTGTATGTGTAAATAAGCATAAAAAAGAGTACAAGAAAAATCATACAGAACTACCTTTGATGCAAGCTTTTGGTTGACAGCTGTTGAAATACATTTAATTTATCATACTTTCATGACTACAATGAAATTTTCGTTGGAAAAACGAATACATTTCATAGCTATAATGAAATTCTAAAATGCTGTACATTTTATTATTTATTTTTAGTTTTAAACAATTTAATCTTTAGCTTAATTGCTTTAAGGTATGTACTTATCTATATACGTTTATTTCAAGCAACAACTGTAGATGTTTCTTAAATATAAAGGCGTTTCTTAATAATAAGAAAGTATTGTTGTCTTAAATCCAATGAAATATTGTTACGAAACTAGAATACCAACGAAGCAATTCCAATGAAATTCTTTCCCAATATTCGTGAAATTTTCATTAGATTTGTGAAATTATCATTATCATTTGTGAAAAAAATCTAATGAAATTGTTACGACTCTTAGTGGTTTCTTAAATCTTAAATGAAATACGAGTATGTAAGTTATATTGTCGTAAAATTTTAAATTTAATCATAAAATTTATAAAACAAATTGAATCTATAATAACTAAGTAATATACATAGCATCCTTATTATTCCAGATAATTTATGTTATAGGATAATAATATAATTTCTTAAAAGAGGTCTAAAAAGTGCTACAATACTTTGAATTTTTCGATAATACTGGTGAAAACAGTTTAACAAAGAATACGTACATTCATTGGCTTTATTTTTATTTATTTAAGTGAAACAGTAAAAATAATAATGTGTAGTGCTCGTACATACATATAAATATTGCAAAAAAAAATCCCCTACTCTTTATTATTTTACTGGGATGTTCTTAATCATCAAAATGGTGCTGGTGAGGTGAATCACAAACAATCGTTTGCGAACCTTTCATCTATTTTTATTTCACAGAACTGATTATTTTCTTATTTATTTTTTTTGTATAAAAACCGCTGTATAATTAAAAACCATCATCAGTCATTAATATCGCTTGCACCGTTCAAAGACATTGTTAAGAAAATGCAATTTTTGAAACACTTAATTATCCTCGCTTTGGCTTTGGTTTCTTTGGCCTCTACGTTTGTTAGTGCCGAGTCAAGAGAATTTGGCGGAAATGGCGGCAGTGTCCTCAAGCCCGGAAGACCATTAACTTTGCCTCCCCAGAGACCCATACTACCAGATTTCAATGGACCACGTCATCGGCTTTAAGGTGGATTGTGCAAAAAGTATTGAGTAAATAAATTAATAAAAAATACTAAAAAATATTAAATTAAAAAAAAATACTATTTACTTCCCTTCATTGTATAATAAATAAAGTAAAATCATTCGCTCAAGTATAATGTGCATGTTTTATTATTTTTTTATTAAGCGACTCATCAATTAGACAATATTATTGCATGTGCTGTTGTACATAATATTGTCGTTTTGACTTATACTATGCAATAAATAGCATAATATTTTTCAATAAAATATTGCCCAATTTTCTTGACAGTGAATAAGTAAACAACAACATGTTGCCACCACATTACACAATTATCTTGAATGTACAATAAAAATCAAAAGTCTTTTGATATTTGTCAATATATTGTGCCACCTTCGAATATGATATACATATTGGTTACATTATTGTACAATACGAAAAGCTGCACAATTATATTGCAAGCTGGTGGAGCGCTTTATATGATTGTCTATAATTTTTTTCGAGACATTTTTGGATTATTTAATTGAACTGTAGTGAATTTTAATCAGAAATAATTTTTAGTCAGGCTTAAGTTCAGTAATTTCAATTCTTATTGAATGAAATATTTTTATTAATTAATGTGAGTTTCTAAAGAAGAGAAGAAAAATTAAACTTACAGCCTGATTTTGTAACAAAAGTTTTTTTATATTGTACGTCGAATAACGAATGAATTGAACTTTTGGTTTTTGTTCATTTTATTTTGAGTAAAACAAATAAGCTTTTAGCTTTCGTTTGAAAAATTGGTTCACGTATGTACGACACAAACAAAATCAACTATCAAATTAAACAATCAGGAAAAATTGAACGTGTTGGTGAATTTTTTGAATTTTTACAATTAAAATTTAAAATAATGGATGTTTTTACCAAGAAAATTTTAATATTTTTCAGCATAAAAAAACTAATCCTTGTCAATTTAAAGTTTTGGTCCAATCAAGTCAATTACCACCTCCGAAAGTTTTGATTTCGACATGTATGAAATACATTCCTTTCCGGCACAAAACTGGTAACCACCAGTTGCGAGAAATTTTAGGAATGTTTTCACTTTAATTACAGCGAGAACGCTAGTGATTCTACTGTTTTGCTTCATTGCAGATTCCATTTTCTCCAGCAGTATTCAAAAACCTCCTTGTTGGAAGTGCTATATAATCATTTCATTTATTGATAAAAAATCCAAGTGCAACGAATCAAATCATTGTTTTTTTCAATAAACGCGTATTTTTTGTATACTTTAAACAAACAATTTTTGAAAACTTTACTTTTTATTTATTTTTACAATTGATTGATAGGGTTGCATCCATTTAAATTTTAAAGAAACTTTTAATTTTCTATGAAAAAAGCTCTAAGAATTACAACTAAAAAAACTATTGAAACATTGTTCTTAGAAGTTTAATTACAAACAAAAAGAGCTTTTATTCTCAAACGAAAAAAGTAAATGAACTCAATTTCCAACTCGATTGTTTGCCTAGTAATCGCTCGCCTTCTAATGTAAGGCAATTCGATGAACAGGCTGTTAGACTTTATTAGCTAGGGGAAATATTGATACTTTTCTGTGCAGCCACGCACTTCATCAGCACCCTAGTCTATCTATCTACTTGGGTAGAGATTCTTATTAACATCAGCTATTTAACTTAAATTTTCTATGAAACGGAATATGAGAAATGATTGTTGTGTATACAATTTATTTACCTTTAGTAAACACATTTATAAGTACTTACATTTTCATATATACAATTTTATTGTCTTAATTTTCTGTTTTTCCATTTTTTGATTTTTCTATTTAGGTTAGCACGAAATTATATTACTCTACCTAAATTTTTTTTTGGTGTTTTTCTACATTAGTTATTGTTGTAAGAAAAGTTTTACCTTATTTATTAGGCCATTGTAAAGTTAATGACATACTGCGGCAGACTTAAATGGCAAAAGGTCAGTGAAGTAATTTAATTGTCACTTTAATTGAAAAGGGAGACCAGTTTTCTTAGTTTTATAAAAAAATATTTTTTGTTAAAATGTTTGCCTATATTCTGCTTTCTGTACTGTTATCAGTATCATTCAATATAACAAACATTACACTGTTGTGACAAAAATTAATGAAGTCGAAATATCTGGTAAGTGCTATTCTTTTTCTCGTAGGTATTGTCGAGTATAACAACAATTTGTGTGCACTTATCAACCTCTAACTAAGTTGAATACTAACCGATTTTAAATTTATTAACGGATTTAGAAAGAACATACTTAGATCTTTCGAACAATGTATATTTTATTTCAGAAAATTTCATACATATGTGGGTATTTATTCACCAAATTTTTCGGTTTTTTTCGCAATGTGTCGTTCTTACGCAGTATTTCTTTACAGGAACCATACTATTTATAACATTAATTATAAAACTTAATTTGTTACTAGTAAAAAACAGGTCTGCACAAAAATTTTTGGCAGAAATGGACTGAGCTACTAAATATTTTATTATAAAACCTTTTGTTAAAAAAAAATAATTGCATAATCGGCCATGTCACAGAGTACAATTAATTCTGTTCGGAAACGGAATTCAATCAACCCCATTTTTGTAGAAGATGGTGTCAAAAAAAAAAAACTAAAATACTGAAATTTGTTAAGTGTGTCCAGACTGTTAGGAGCGCTGGTATGCTGGGGTATGCTACGGCTACGACTTAACAGCTTGAGTTGAGTCCGTTTCCTAAAGGAATTAAACTCTGTGACATGGCTGAATGTAGTTTGTATTCTTTTTATGCGTTTTCAAAGTACATATTTAAGCTTCTACGATAATGCAAGTACAATTTAACAAACATAGATAAAGATAGATAGTACAAAATTGGTTCAACATTGGTCGCCAAACTTTTTTCCTTGAGAGCCATATTTTCCACATACACCAACCATAAATATCTATGTATGTATATATAAACTCCGTCATAGACTAAACATTGCACACACGCTTGATTCTATTTAAAAAATGGGTGCCAAATTTCGGAATTAGATATCGAATGAATTTAAAAAATATTAAAAAGAAATATTCTTATATACTCTTCAAATATTTTTTAATTTTGAACTATATCGAATGCCGTAAATTGCTGCCTCTTTTTAGCACAGAGCTTACTGTTTCCAGCTATTTTCTAGAAATTATCCCCAATATTCGAATTGTTTTATCCCCAAAACACAATTTTTTTCTTACTCGTAAAAGTTAACAATCAATAAATTCGTGTTATTTGTTCAATCAATTTGTTTTAAAATTAATATAATATGTATACTTATGCATTTAAAAAAAATGTCAAACCACAAAAGTAAAAAGCAATCAAGTATTAATAAAAATAATAAAATATATTTCAGATTCAAGAGTTAATCAAGATATTGTTTATATTGAAAATATGGTTTGAATTTCTTCCAGCAAATTGAGTAAAATAATATTTAAAATATATGTATATTTACATCTCTTTTCCCAATGTACAATCAAAAGTCAACAGGGATTTTAACGACGAATTTTGTATGAAGAACTTGCAGTTAAAGTTAAGAGTAAACTTACTCTCAGACATTGTGAAAAGGGACGTTAATCATATATTGTGAAAGGGGACGTTATTCTGAAATAATTCGTACTTCCTGCATCGTGGTTTTCACTTCATCCGTTATTAAAAAACACGCACTCCATTATGTTGTACGGAAATTTTTCACTGTTGTCAACCTTTTTTGTTCCTAAAAAAAATTATATATGTACATATCGCTCATTTACTCAAAGAATGTCATAACTCATAAAATGGAATTTTTGAATGATGCATACAAAAATCTTGTTTAATCAACTCTTGAAAGCAAAATACAATTTTCTTTTCCCATCAAGTTTTGTGTTAATTAAAAACTTTAAACTCGTTGTTTTCTGTCTTGTGATCTTGTTTTTTAAGTTGTGATCTTGTTGGATATGGATTAAAATTTAAACAAAATTCACATATAAAATTTAGTTTTTTATGCTTGCCAGTAGCAAATGTTTACATAAAAAATATGTTTATTATAATTTTAATCCTCAAAAGACTCCATTTATTTTCAAACAAGTTGCAGGGGATTAACACAAATTCTTATTCCCAATCCCGAAAATATCCCTTGTTTGGGAATGATTAATACGAATTCTTATTCCCAATCGCAAAAAAAATCCCTTGTTTGGACATGAATCCCCAAAACGAGAGTGCTGCCAGAGCACTCGTTGTTTGAATACATGCCAGGGGTGGAAATATCAAGTGGAGTGGTTGAAGACAATGGTAGTAAACTTTTATTAAGGTTTTATTAAATTCGCTCTTCCATCAGAAGACCCATTGACTTATGCTTCGGCGTTGCTAGTAGGGTTGGGCTCAAAAAGAACGAACTAGTTCAATTGAACTATTCCCATAAGTGAACGATGTGAACTAGTTCAGACTAGTTGTTCCTTTTTGGTCTTTGTTGTTATTTTAGTCTTTCTTGTTCTTTTGGTCTTTATTATTCTCTTGGTACTTTTTGATATCTTGGTCTTGTTCGTTTTTTGTTCGTTCGTTAATTTTTGGTCTTTATTTTGTTTTGTTTATCTTATTCTCTGTTCCTGACCAATGAACATGCAAAAGATTTCGAGTAAAATATTATAGTTTCTCGTTTGCATACTGTTAAAAATACACAAATGTAGTGTGCCTATTAAATTTTTAGCACAATAATCAAAACAAACAAAAGAAAATGTATACTTAGTGAAATATACAAGTGAGTTTTACAAAATTAATAGAAATAATTTGTAGTATTGAACTAAAAAACAGATTGTGACAAAGAATATTAGAATTAAAAAAGTGATTATAATTTGTTTTAAACTTCATTTCATTTCATTTTAAAAATTTCAAAAATATTAATTTTTACCTTTTACTTACTAAAAGCATACAACAAATAAGACTACAAAGCACAAATGAAAATACGTCTAAGCAAAGAAAATTTTTACTCAATTAAAAGAAATAATTGTTGTGTCGAATATAAATCAGTATTAAAAAAGTGATTAAAATTTGTTTTCAAATGATCAAACTTCATTCTAAGCATTTCCAATCAAAAATTATTAATTAAATAAGGTCGTTAAGAATGAAATGAAATTACTTTAGAATATTAACAAACGAAGAGGATTCAATGTATGCATGTATGTGTAATCTCTGATCTGTTGTTCACTGTACAACTGACCGATAAGAACAACTGAACGAAAAGAACGAACTAGTTCTTTTTGTTATTGGGATCAAAAAGAACAATCCGCAAAAGGAACAACTATGCCCAACTCTAGTTGCTAGTATACACAGAGTAAAGTTTTGGGATTGAGGGGACATTTAAAAAAAATAAACATCGAATTTGACACTTCTAAATAAATATCGTTATATTTCAATTTAAAATACTTCATGGGCAAATTGCGGCATTCGATATGGAACAAATCTTCATACAATTGCGCTTGTATGGAAATTTCGAATAACATCGGATGCCGTAATTTGCACTCTGTTTAAGCATTGTCTTAGGGAAATTTTAGGAACATTTTTTGCCCGACCATTAAACATCAATTGTTTCATCAAATAATTTTTGTTACTTTTTTCGTTTGTTTAGAATTATATTTTTTTCTCTTTATTTTAGTAAACATTTAAAGTATTTTATTTTAAATATATATATATGTATATATATAATTTTTTTATTTGTATATTATATTATCAATAATAATTAAATGTAAATAATATCAATTTGTTACTATTTATCAATCAATGATCTATTACTTTGCTTTTCGATTTACAATAAGGTAATTTATAATTAATATTATTATTATTTTTTTTTTAACTAAAAACTCACAATAAAAACATTTAGGAAAATGCTAAATCTCTACGGCCTTATTACAAACGTTCAATTGAAAATATGTTGTGTCAGCCTGTCTTTATTTACTATATGTTTTAATAAATTCTATAAAAACCTTTAAAATGAAATTTATAACATGAGACAACATTAAATATTTAATTGCGTTTTTTAAAATATGACTAAAGTTAAACAAAAAAAACATTTTTTTAAGGTTAGTTTTGCTTCGTAAAGGAATATTTTTTATGTTTTCTTCTTTCACTATTTTAAATATTTATAACATTAATTTATATTTAAGTTTTTGTTGCATATTTTTTAACATACGTTTATATCAATATTTTTATTTATAAATATTTATATTTATTTAACATTTAAAATACATATTAGATTACTGTGAGGCGGTGAGGTGGAGTTTTATAATATCAATTTGTCTAGAATAGGAAAATAATTTAAGCGCCCGATGATTAATTAAATATAAAAATTGTTTTTGTGTTCAGTATAGAGATGGGCGCATGACGTGTTTTTTTCGTGAGACAAACACGCACGACTCAACACGAAATGTTCGTTCCAAGAAATCTGCCATATTTTGAAAAGCAAATCTTGAAAAAATCAATTAAATTTTCTGATCTTAAGTACCATACTAGTTTAAGCGGTCAATCGAGATGGTTTAATCTTACATTAATACTGACAACAAACACTTGTGAAACATATGACTTTTTTAAAAAACTATATGATAAAACAATTTAAAACACATAAATATAATATTTTTGTTTTATATTATTTATCTATTTCCTTCAATACGCACAAAATTTTACTTGATAACATTATGACTTTTGCATAGAAGATGTTGCCACTATTTCTTCAGTGTGGTAATACTACATACAAAGAGAAGTTTAAACTTCCACTCGAAAACATCAATCTCAATTAATGTGAGATTAAGTTAATTTTCGGATTAGCTAATTAGAGAAAGAAACCAAGTTTAATCTCGAACCCAAAAATTGGCCAAATTGACTCATTAATGTAATATTAAACTAAATCACTTTTTATAAAAAAATGGAATTTGTTTTCATCGTTAAAATAAACTGAAAGAAGACTCACTTAGGCCAAGTAATCAGAAAGTAATCTTCCAAATGTTGACTAAGAAAATATGCAAAATTATTTCTCACACAATGAATGAATCAATTACTGATGAAACTCTTTTGGATCGTGTGTAATAATATCCGTTACTGGCGGAGATAAATATAGGAGGAAAACTTTAATATAAATTTTTGCTAAATTAGTAAAAACGATTTCAAAAAGATTTCATTCAGATTTTGTTTATGATTTTTCGTGGTGCCTAAATGATCTCTACGCATAAAGTCGACTATTTGGTGAGATACCATAGAATAAAATAGGGGGAAGATCTGGTCCATAGACCGGCACTGCGACGACGCCTGATGGATCTTTTGTACCATAGATCAATGAGTTAAAATTAATTCAATCTCTGTATGACTTTCCTTATGAAGGTCAGTACATATATTGGAGAATATTTCCATTAGACGGAACAAATTCCACTCAAGAAATTTGGCTCTGCGTGACTTTTTATAAAAAATTAAAAATTTAATGAAATTTATTTGACATATTGTCAGAAGTGTAAATACTACAATAATTGAAATTTATTTGCTGGTGGTTTAGCATGTCTATATACGCATTTCATTGGCGCTTGAACCAAATCATCAGTAGACTTCAAACACGAATTTTGAACAGTCACAAACCTCTTACTTTTTGTATCAGTTTCAAAGCCTACTAAGCTTATTTTGTCTTTGTGATTTTCAAAAATATTATTTTATGAATTCTCATATAGTTTTTGAAAGTCTGTGCATAAAGTAAGAGGTTTGTGACTGTTCAAAATTTGTGGTTGAAGTCTACAGATGATTTGGTTCAAGCGCCAATGAAATACGTATATAGATATGCTAAACCACCAGCAAATAAATTTCAAAAATTAAAAATTTTTAAAAAATTTTTGTAATTTAACCGCTTAAATTATTTTCCCGTTTTCTACAACTATCAACCCATTTCTGAACAACAGTTCCTCGGGGGTTTTTTCCCTTTCGGAAAAATGATTTATGTATATGTTTTTCCTTAAAACAAAAGAACTGAATGCAAAACAGCTGTTGTCGAAAATTCGACACTTTCCGTGTATTGAGAATCGGATATTACCCACGGTAAATGATTACAAGAGATTACAGCGAACCGGGTTGTATATTACATAAGTATATGAATAATAATAATTTAGTAACATATTGGTTTTATAAGTGTATGTATTATAATGTATAGTTATATGTAAGTAAATAGTACTTATGTGTAGATAAGTGTATGCACCATATTATTTTTTGTATATTCATCTTTGGTATGTATTTTATAGGTTATGTAGGTATTGTTTTATTTTATAAATTTATGTACTTTATATTTATGTATATTATGTATAATGAATGTATGTATTTATGCACGTAAATAGGGTATCTTAAAAGGTACAATACAATAAGGTATGTTGGTATTTTTGTGATATAAAATAATGTTATAATATGTAAATGAATGCATAATTTTGTGTAAAGTTTAAAGGTAACCTTCTTATATTATGCAAAATCTAGAATCATTCTAACAAAGTGCAAGCGTTGCTTACTCCGCAATTTTTAAAACAAATTTCCAGGAAGCAAAAGTTTAATTTTATTTTCTTTGATTTTTTGCCTTGTAGGAATTTTGTCAAGTGAAATTTAGTAAATATGTAACACTAATCACTCACATAACTTTAAAAGAGGTTACTTGCCATTCTAATCATACATTAATAAATTCTATTTTGGCTCAACAATGAGCAACCAAGTTAAATAAAAAACAAAGTTTTGAATTCATAACCAAAAAAAATTTGTCATTAACAAGTTGCGCTTTTGTGACTTTTCTACCCTCACAATATTAATATTTTTAAAATTTGAAATAAATGATTTTAATACATATTTTTCTATCTTCATACATTATATCGTGCCATAACCGCCAAAAAAAGCTTAATCGACATAACTTTCAAGCTTAGTTTTTGATTTGTGAACATCTATACGCTAGGGGGTAAAAATCTTTTTCACAATACAATCATAAACTTTGAGTAAGATCGTAAAGCGTTATCAAATCGGTGTGGGCTATGTATGAGTGTGTTAGTGTAATCATACGAACAAGAAGTACAGATAAACTTAACAGCTCCATAGAATTACACTCATCCGAATTTTAAAGCATACCTTCAGGAGTAATGTTAATTTTAATATAAATCGCCTGTGAAGTATAATAGTGTTGCCAGTGGGGATAATTTTGTTAAAAAGTTAAAAAATATAAAATAAATATAAACTTTCAAATAGAAGAGCGTTTTAAATGCCAAATATTAGTTTAAAAGATATATTGCAGTCTTTATAAAGAATTTATAATATTCACGCTTAATCCAGTTGTCGTCATCGACGTCACTTTAACACAATACCAAAAAATTGGAGCTTGTTTACTCGTTCTCGAGAGCAATTTTGCGCAACTGGCAATCTATTTCCGTTCCCTAAGGTCTAGAAGATAGCTTGAGCCTGTCAAAATGAGTCAGTTGTTTTCGCCAACGGATATACCAGCACCAATTTTTTGGTGTTGTGTTAAAGTGTCGTCGATGGCGACAACTGGAATAAGGGTGATTATGTTATAACATATTTTACTGGAGCTGGTGCACGACAATTATGTAAAAATCTCCATCTCATGTTAATTATTATGGGTGGAGATTTTAATAAAAATTTTGCAAACCCACAGTCGCAAGCTGTATTAAAATTTTTATTGGACGTTTTCCACTTGCATAAGGGCGATTCTCCACCAACCCCCACAACTAATAATTTCACTACTATAGATGCAGTTTTCCATAGATTTTTAAATACAGTAGAGTAAAAAACTTATATATCTTACTTTAGTTAGGCCCCTTTCACATTAGGCAACTTTACTTGCGCAAGTCTTGTGTTTGTGGGTGTGAGAAGAAAGGTCGGTTGAAGGGGAAAGAATTGCCGAGATTTGAGTACAGACTTGCTTGAACTTGGCAATTCTGCCACAATTCTGTTTCAGCTGTCATTGTTGGCTTGGGATATTGATTTGTTTTTGACATTGTCTTTTATTTCTTCTTCGATGTGTTGTCTAATTAATTAATTTTGTGTTAAGAAAATTTTATTTGTGAATAAAAAGTTAAAAAATAATGAGAAATTGGAAGCGAGATGAAACAGAACAAGTAATCAATAGCATAAGAAAATTAAACTTGCTCAACAAATGCACTGAATGTGAACATAGAAGCAAGTTCAAAAGAAAATAAATAAAAATGAAAATTATACTTGCGCAAGTAAAGTTGCCTAATGTGAAAGGGGCCTTACCATAAGCCAATGTTTACATATCTCCCCTGTGATCGGACTAACATCGATTTTTTTACGAATATCAATTATTTATAAAAAAAACGAAGTTTGAAATATATGACGCTTGAGCGTTTTTGGCGATTATGCCTCGATATGAAAAAATTTTTGTAAGAAAATAAATTATTTTCTATAATACATGTACTAGGAGTTTTTAAATACATGCATATCGCCTTCTAAATTTAACAACGCAACAACTCAAAAAATGCGATTTTTAGTTAATAATGCAGAATTAATGCGGAGTATTAATTAATTATTCTTATTCATTTCATAGTAATATCTTGTATATTAAAGTTTTCAAGTTTTCTTTTTCCATTAATTTGTGTGTAACCAAACAAAAATAACGTTTTCTGTAAAATTAGTTTTTTTGAGTTATAGCGTTGTTCAAATAAATGAGCACATGTGTAGGTATTTTTAAATAAACATGGTTCTCTTGATAATGTTTCATTAAATTTTAATTTTTAATTTTAACAAATTATTTATTAAATAATAATAATAATAATATGTACTTGTAAATAAATAAATTGTAAACTTAATTTTAATTAAGTATTTATTAAATTCAACACAAATTGCTGTGCATAAATAAATTAGCATAAATTATGGTTATTTTCTTGTAGCATTATAGGCCAATTTTTACGATATGTTTTGGGTTTTTTTCTTCTTTAGTTTATGTCTTTATTTAGTTGTGTTTTTTTATATATATTAATGTGATTCCCTTTCTTTGTAATGAGTCTAATATGTTTTGCTATTTAATTTACTTAACGTATTTTCAGTGATTGTTCTCATAACTTTCGTTTCTTTTTTTACCAATATTGATTCTAGTTTATATACGACAATTAAAGTACAATATTTGTATAAAATCAGGCATCCTTAAAACATCTCACACATTACATACAAATTATACGGTATTTTGAGGATGACAGATGTAAATGAGAGAAGTTACTGTTATTGAAAGCGGTTAACGACAGCATTGCCAGCAAAAAATTGGATTCAAAATTGTATTTTGAATTAAAAATAATGGAAATAAAAAATTATTAAAAGAAGAATGATAGAAGCGCATGTTAGAGAAAATCAGAGTCTCAGAACCATATTTTAAGTTTCATAAAAGGGTATTAACAAGATTTTATAAAAACATGAATACGAACAAATGAACATACATTAGACAACCAGATCACTAGGATTAAACATGTGTCAATGCTAACTCTCAAATGGCAAATGTTTATTAAATTATTGTTTAGTATTAGTGAACAAAGCTCAAAAATTTAATAGCTTGTGTAATTGCAAAAAAAGTGGTGACCACTATTGCCAATTCAGCTATTTTCTCGTCAAATCTAGCGATTTTTGAGTACATTTTGCGGGAAAAATTATGATTTAGCTATTTGCGGGAATTCTAGCGATTTTTTGTTCATCATAATTTGCTTTAAAATGTGAGCTTGCTTAGAACCGGTGAACATATGTATATGAAGCCAACTATAGAAAAAAGGTGATTGAATAGCGCCACAACAATGCAGGTTTAAAGGTGAGCTAATGTACTCACATCCAGCCTAAAATCCGTCTTTATAAGTGCTTTTATACATTAATACGTTTATATTATTAATCCTTTAAATAAAGCTTTAAATAAATGCTATGTCTGCATTTTTTATTAACTTAAAAAGTGTAGTACTCGAAAACCATACAAAAATCAGCAGGTGTGTCAGCACTACTTTTACTCGATAATTTGAAGCAATTTTTAAATGGGGAAGTCCCGAATTAACAGAAACGGTGAATAACATATGTTTCTGCACATATCAGAACCAACACAAACAAAACTGGTGAAAATAGGTATATCTGTGCAGGATTATAGTATGTATATCTTTTTTTTAATAAAATAAGCCTTTTATTAACATATTACATTACTTTTATGTGGAATTTTATAAAATTTGTAGGGAAATTGTTGAAGTACGAAAGAAGTTAATAAGTTACCGTAAAATTTATGAAACAAACTAAAAATAAATGTATTTTTTAGCTATTTATCGTTAAATTTTCAAGTAATTTTGAAACTTAGCTATTTTCTTTTCTACTTTAGCGATATTTGTTGGGAAAAAGTTGGCAACAGTGGTGGTGACACACACAGTTTACAAAAATATAAAGAGATACATTTTAGTTGCGCCAAAAATTAATATTTAAAAAGATAAAACTATGTACTTTTAAGAAGGATCTCTTGTACATAGAAAAAATTGCCATATAATTCAATTAAACATATTTTTTTGTACTCAATGCCCTCAAATTAGCGACAAATTTGTTCCACATACATATTTACAGCCTTATTTATAAAACTTATTAAGGATTTATAAAGGGTTTTTAACACTAATTTTCATACAAAATTTTTTTATAAAGCCTTTATAAAGCCTTAATAATTTTTATAAATAAGGCTGTTAATATATTAGAGTGATTTCTTATTAAATAACGGTCTAATTCATAAAAAATATTTTAGGTTTATTACACGTTTATTTGACAAATTTCCCATAGAAATATGTCAAATAAGCGTTTAATAAACCTGAAATATTTTTTATGAATTAGACCGTAAGTGTATAAGAAATGTTTAGGTTACGTAATGAACTATTTTTCTGCTGAATTAGTTACAATGACATTTTTATTATTTACTTTTCAAAAGGAGGCATGAAGAAAAAAATCGTGTGGACTCATGCTACTCCATTATTTCTCTCACAAAGTATATCAGAGTTGTAGAAAGTGACTTACGAAAAAAAGGGGCCAACTATAGTGTATTTGTTATTAAGTATTTTTAGTACAAAAATTAAATGAACAATTGAACATTTTTACAAAATTAAATGAAAGATTTTGTAGTGTTGAACCATAATACACAAAGTGTAAAAGGTTATTAAAATTAGTTTCCAAGTGATTACAGACTCAATTTTAAACATTTCCCTACAAAAATATTAATTTTTAACTTTAACTTACAAAAAGCAAACAACGAATGACACCACAAAGTATAGAAGGAAAATACATTTGAGCACATGAAAATTTGTTCAAAACTAAATGGAGGAATTTGTTGTGTTGAATTAAAAAAAAACAATGCAAAAAAGAATATTAATGTTAAAAAAGTGATTAAAATTTTTTTTCAAATGATTACCGACTTTGTTTTAGGCATTTTCGTTCATAAATAATAATTTTTACCATTTGTGTACTTACAAAAATCCCGCAGCGAATGAGACCACAAAATGTAAATTGAAATTACATTAAAATAATGCCACGCGAACGAAAAATTAAGAGGATTTGATGACTGTGTGAGCATCACTGTATATCCTCTGTGATTTCTATGATACTCTCTGTCTCTGACAGAAAAATCATTAACGTCCCTTTTCACAATGTATGGTTAAGAGTTAACGTGAACTTTAACTGACAGTTCTTCATACCAAACTTGCCGTTAAAGTCCCTGTTATCTTTTAACCATACATTGTGAAAAGGTACGTAAATCCTATTTTTGTTAACGAATCATTTAAAGTTTGTATGTTAAAATTCGAATTCTGGCAACGCTGTCTTCGGGGTTTATGGAGAGAAAATTATGAGGAAAGATTTTTAACTAAATTCCATGTTTTTTAACATATTTTTTTTTTCTATTTTAATAAACTTAAACTAATTAGTAAATTTCAACTAATATATTATGTCAAACTTATTTTTAAACATATTTGTATATAAAAATAAAATGAAAAATAAAACTTACGAATTTTTGTACCTTCTACATTTCTTGCTGTTTCGCAATTTTATTTTATTTCTCTTTAACTTGAGTGAATAAGTTTTTGACTATTTATGGGAAAAAGCTTATTTACAAAGCTTTTGAAACTAGCAAGTTTTGCAACTTTTTTTTTTTGGAAAATTGTTCTACAACAAAAAAACAATAACTTGAACTTTTATGCTAATTTAAGTACAAAATGTGAATGAGTTTTTAAAAACTTATAAAAATATAATGAAGAAACTATTCAAATAGTAAATTTGACGTGTAATTAAGAGCTTCTTTCCATTAAATCACTGCATTTAAGGGAGAACTAAACTAAAGAACTAAAGTTCAGTTAATAGTATATAGAGCTTTTTCTGGCTTTTTCAAAATGTTCTTCCAACCAATCAAGTGATTAAAAAAATTAAAAAAGAGTGAAGAGTAATGATCCCAAAAATACCTGTTTAATTAACCTATTGGGTACCGAAGGGATTGCTGCCACCGGGTATATCCAAATTACCGCCGCTGACCTGGTATGTGCCGTATGTATTGCCAGTGCTGCCATTGGGATTCATTTCATTGAGACGGGTGTTGGATAATGCGCGAGGAATAGGATTGCTGGGTACACCATGCGGAGCCAAGTGGGAGGTTTCCTCAGCCACCTTAAAAATAGTTTATAAAAAAATATGCAGCTCAATTGCAATCAATAAATTATTAATTTAAACCTTTACCTGATGAGGATCTTCTGTAACTGGTATATCCGATATAAAACCTTGTTCCTTGCGATAAAAGTTTACAAATATAAACATACCCAACACGAACAGACAGCAAACGCCATAATAACGGAACGTTTTTGTTGTACCGTATACCGATACAAACATACCGCCAATAATGGCGCCGCAACCTCGACCCAAACCGTGATGTATGCCCTGTAAAACGCCTTGAGCTGAGGCTCTTAAATGCTTGGGCGTACTGTGAGCGATATATGAACAAGATGCAGCCCATACAGCAGCATGTGTTATGCCCTGCATCAATTCGAAGGGCAAGACCATCCAAGGATTACTTATATATGATATATACAAGAAACGTAGCACGTTGCCAATCAAACCCAAACACAATACCTTCACATGACCGATTTGTGTTATTAAACGGAAACTAAAGAAGTAAGCGAAAATTTCCGATACATGATTGATAACCGAGGCCACACCAAATAGCGTTGGAGTACCGCCAAAATCTTGTAAATGCCAGAACAAGAAGGTGAATATTAAACCAATGCCAAAGCCCATATACCAGGCTACAAATAAGAAAGATGCCGTTTTGATGTCCTTGAAGTAAGTAAAAACTGTCATCCATTCGGGTAATTCTTTTGTTGTCTGGGCAAACATTTTCGACTCGGCTCCAATCTGAGGCTTGGCTCCACCAGTGCCACCTCCCAAGAAACCACTAGTACCACCAGTAGTGGCGGGTCCTGCTGATCCCGCTCCAACAGCCAACGAAGGCAAATTTAATTGGGCCGCCAACTGATTCATGGACTCATCTTCGGCTTTCTTATTGGGATCTATAACATCTGTTGCTTGCGGTTCCAAGTCAATGGGATCATATTTGAAAGTGATTTTGGAAGCGCTGATAATTGCGCCCGTCATAAGAACCGTGAATATAGCAAAGCAAACATTGTAATTCTTTTCCATATGACCAGCACCACAAGGGTGATGGGAGAAGGATGTAGAATGATCCAACACTATGCCCACTACAAACATGGAAATGCCCCAACCCAATGAGCCGAACATTCTTTGATGACCATATTTATCAGCATCGTCTCCTAACAGTGTAATTACCGCTGAATCGGCCAAGGTGACAGCAGGTGCACTGAAAAACTCTCCAATCAATATAACTAACAGCAGTAAGAAGAAAGCTTTTTGTATGTCCTAAAAGGAAACAAACAATATCAGATGTGCAAGCTATATATTCTGCAAGAGCTTAATATCGTCGTAAACTTACCGGTGTTCGGTAGACCATACTCGAAAAAATGGGCGTTACATAGTCACTATGCTCCTTTTCATCATAATTGCTAACAAATTTTATGTGTATGGGTGATATTCCAGCATCGATGTGAGGTATAAAAGAACGTT
Organism: Tachina fera; assembly: GCA_905220375.1. Lineage (NCBI taxonomy): Eukaryota > Metazoa > Arthropoda > Insecta > Diptera > Tachinidae > Tachina > Tachina fera. The sequence goes on along the minus strand of LR999967.1, from coordinate 32,558,784 downwards.
TCTGTCTGAAAAGCAAAAAAATGTTAGGTTAAACTTTAGATAATGAATAAATAAAATAAAAATGATCTAGCATAACTGGTTTTTATTAATAAAATAAAACATAATTTTGCAAAATTAAAACCGACTTCAATGCAAAGATCTGACCAAACTGGAAGTAAACTCCTCCGAAAAAATATTTTAAAATATGTTGATTATGGAGAAGTACGTGAAATTCAAAATTAAGTTTTAATGGGCATGTCTCCGCCCTTTTTTTAAATGCAATATTGTGTGTTTTTCAGACCTCAGGGTGTGTTTTACGTTTTGAAAAAATTGGTAAAGTAGAACCATTTAAAATAAAATATTAAATTTAATGGGCGTGACTCCGTCCATTTTTTTTTAATTTGGGGATTGTGTCTATTTTAGAGCTCAAAGTGTATGGTAAGTTTCATAAAAATTGGTTAACTAGAACCACGTGCAATAGTATAATAAATTTTATTATGCGTAGCCCCGCCCATTTTCTCAACTTTTAAATTATGTGATTACAAGAACCAAATGTGTTTTATAGGTTTCGAAGCAATCAAATAAATAAGATATTGTTACGTTTAAATTTTATTAAACGTGTGAGTTCATTTGATTGCTCAAAAATAAAAATAAATAACACACGATTTTTTTATTTGCTACTGAACTTCCTTTTATTCTTGACTAAACAAATTACAACTTGTCTTTTCTTATTTACTTCTTAATGTTATTATCCACCGCACGAGGTCTTTTACTTTCAACGATGTTGACTCGACTAATTTCTGATTAGCACTGACTCAATCTCACACAGGGCAGCTCATTTTATACTACATGAACTGGATCTAGAATGTTCGACTGATAGATGACGTAGTAACATGCATGCATGTATATACTTAGTAAAACCAACTGGATGAAACTATTACTGCACAACGATGTGGCTGCTTAGGCGCATATGTTTATTGGTAGCCAGATTATCAAACAGTCTTCTAGCACAACCGGGAAAATTCATGTTGCCGTTTCTAGATGTTTATAAGTGATTCGATTGGCCGTTAGTTTTTGAATTTTCAAAGTAACGACTTGTATGTTGGCAATGCGGTGTGCTACTGGTAGTACAGGGTGGTTACCATAAGTGCTCGCACTTTTATTTGTATACGTGTACGTCTGTAGCTACCCTGTCGGAGAATGTGTAGTTGACTACAAAAATAGTTAACTTATAGTTAACTTTTCTTAGACTTAATAAAAGCTAACTGCAATGTCATCCAGAACAAACCCAAAATTAATTCTTAAGTTGAGTACGTAGTCGAATTTGATGAGAGCCAATAAATTTTTTCTCAGCTACTTTGAAACTCATTTCAGTTTTATGTTAACAGTTTGCTGTTGTTATTTTAGATGGTAGCTTAGCTGAGTGGTAGCTCGTTGAGTACACAAATTGTGATGACATATGTTCGAACCCCAGAAAATTCGTTTAATTTACTGACTACAAGTTGGTTTAAAAAAGTCAACTTTAAGTTAGCTGAAAGTAATGCAGAGTGAGTCAATTGACTACCGCCTAGGACATTGCAATGTTAAAGTAGTCAGTTGATTACATTGCGAAGTAATCCAAGTGTAGTCAGTACTACTTGCGAAATAGTTAGCTTAAAGTTAGTTTAAAGTTAGCCAAATTTCCGACAAGGTATGTACACAATTATTGTTGTTGCTATAGTGCTTGCACGTGAATATGTGTGTACGTTTAGTGCTTTAGTTAAATACTTCTAGATAGTTCTTTGCATTAACCCTGTAGGAATATTTTTACGTAAAAATATCATAAAATTATTTATTTAAAAAAATGTGGGTGCGTCCCCGCCCACTTTTTTACAATGGGACCAATGGGAAGCTATACCCTCTCAGACAATAAAAAAAATGTTTACAATCGGTCTAAAATGTACTGAGTTATGAAGATACAGACCTAATAAAAAATGGAGACCATTTGTAAACCTCCTCCTTTTTTTTGAAGTCGGTTAAAAATTGATAAAGCAGAACCACTTAAAATAAAATAATATATTTTAATGGGCGTGACTCCGACCATTTTTTTAATGGAAGATTGTGTGCATTTTAGAGTTCCAAGTGTGCGGTAAACTTCGCAAAAATCTGTTAGGTACAACCACGTGAAATGTAATAATAAATTTTAATGAGCGTAGCCCCGTAAATTTTTTCAACTTTAAAATTGTGAAATTACAAGAACTAAAGGTATTTTCTAGGTTTCGCAGCAATCAAATAAGTAAAATATAAAATCAAATAAAATAATTTGTAGGCGTGTTCCTGCCCACTTTTTTAACAATTGGAAGCTTTACCCTCTTAGACAAAACGAGCATTTTTTATTTCAACTGAGACTAAAGCTTGTTGGAAAACAGAGCTGCAGTATGTGAACTTGCTCTCGATAAAATGTATCCTTAGAAAATGGACCTCTTTCTCACTCATAATACATACCTCCTATAAGACTCTTCAGTCACTTCATTGGCAGGCATGGTATTTACCCCAACAAGAGCCGCATGATTACTTAAAATTTCCTCATTATCACTTTCCAAGTGCACATCATTAAATGCCGACAAGTCACGCTTGGTGCGCGTATAAGTTAAAACTATATCCGTTTCGTTGCGTTCTAAGCATTTTACCGGTTCAGGCTTAATAAAACTCAAGGGTATGGTGAACAGTATCCAGCATGCTAAAGATCCCAATAACAAAGCCTTGCCGCGGCGACATCTTAAAAGACATAAAATAAATTAATTTTAGATATAAGCAAAAAGTTATTATGTATTTCATTCAACTCACCTGTCAGCATAGGAACCCCAAAATGGAGCTGATAAAAATTCAACAAAAGGCCGCATACCTATAAGTATGCCACATTGGCCGGGATTCATGCCCATTTGTTTAAAATAAACACCCATTAGGGGAAACAGAGAACCGAAAGCGGCATAAAAGAAAAAATAAAAACCCTTAACAGGTATCAACTCATATTCAGTGGGACCAAATAACATTTCAATTATATCCGAATGGCCACGGATTTTGTGAGTACCCTCTTTGGGCTCTGGATACCTGGAGAAGAGTCATAAATTGTAGCATTAATTATTAGGGAATTTTATCAATTGTCATGATGAAATCTTACAGTGAAGGATCAACTTCTCCCTCGGCATCCACGTCTACTCGTGGTCTGGCTACGTAAGGTTGTTGTCCCGCTGGCATGCCTCCCACACCAGCAGCACCCTGACCACTATAACCGGCGGTATCTTGTCCATAGCTTGTACTCTGACCGTAACTGGCATCTTGGCCATAAGCGCCGCTTGTTTGATCATATGTATAGTTGGGTTGCTGTTGTTGTTGTTGTTGTTCATATGGATTGCTGCCAGCCATCCCTGAGGGTGTCCCAAAAGGATTTGCTCCTCCTCCAAATTGACTCATTTTGAAGAATGTTTGACGTAAATGATTTCTGGTGGAGTGATTTTACAGACTTTATAAAATTCGATGTTTCCTTTTTTTTGTCAAAATAAAAAGAATCTGAAAAATATGTTAAAATATTCTAAATTAGGGGTGAATCAGGGAGTCTACGCTGTAATTCTAAACGAAAGAAAATATTTGCCAATTTACATGTTATAAGCATACAAATTCGAAAGCATTTGCATTCATTCGTTTCGAATTAAACAATAGACCCCCAGGGATGTTTTTTTTACGAAGACACTTTTGCTATTACCCAGCAAAATTTTTGATGGTTTAGTAATGGGCTAAAGGGCTAATAAGGGCTAGGATTCACTATCCTACACAATCGTACGGCTTTTAAGAAAATACAAGCCTTATATGATGCAGTTTATGGAAATTTTCAAAAAACAACAATAATTCATTAGATCAGTAGTGCGATTCACTAACTTTTGTTTTTAACGTTAGTCGCATCGTTAAAATAATTATAACGGAAATTTATCGAATTTTAGCGACAATAATTTATGTGCTGTTAATTTTATTGACAAAAATCAACAGAAAATATCATCAGCTGTGTACTATCGCCAAAAAAAAGTTACTGAATCACACAATTGTTATTGCAAGAGACAAAATTTATAGACAAAAATTATAATTGTCGGATCGTTAAAAGTTTCTGAATCGCACCACAGGTTTGCATTTTTTCAAGACTCGTGCGATTTTATAGGAACACCTTTTCCAGGAAAATGGGAAAATGTGGTATTATGCGAATATGCGTTGTACAAACCAAAGAACTGGTACAAAAAATAAAAGATTTGATAGAAAATAATTCTGCCAAAAAAATGTCGACTTCATTCAAACATCTGGTAGAACTAAGGGTTCCGTACGGACTCGAGATATGTAATTCAATACGAACTTTAGCCTATATTAAATACAGTTATGGCATTTTTCCCCGTTTTTGGGTTTTTTCGGCTTTAATTGTTTTTTTACGGCCTGGCCCACGATGTCGACAAGAAACTTTCTATCGCTTACTTATACTGAGAACAAAAACAAAATAAGAAAATTTGTTTTTGTTTTCAGTATAAGCAAGCGAAAGAAAATTTCTTGCCGACATCGTGGCCCAGGCTGTTAGTTTTGGGGTTTTTGGCGTTTATTACACTTTTTTAGTTTTGGCACTTTTTTTCATTTTGGCGATTTTTTTAATTTTTGGCGATTTTTTTTCACATAGTTGATTTTTTTTTTTGGTTTTGGCAATTTTTTTGGTTTTTTGCGTTTTTATAATTTTGAAATTTTTTTAGTCTTGGCACTTTTTTCTCGTTTTGGTGATTTTTTTCGGTTTTTGGTTTATTTTTAATTTTTGGCGATTTTTTAATTTTGGTGATTTTTTTTTATTTTGTTGGTTTTCAACGTTTTTTAATATTGGCGACTTTTTTCATTCAGGAACTTTTTTTAGTCTTTACACTTTTTTTCTCATTTTAGCGATTTTTTTGTTTTTTGGCGTTTTTTGAATTTGGAGATTTGGCCTTTCTCGCGTTTTGACGATTTTTTCGGTTTTTGACGTTTTTTTTTCATTTTTGGGATTTATTTTAGTGTTACATCTGGCATTTCTTGTGTGTAATTTGCCCAAAAAAACGTAACCAACTAATTACTTATGAAAAACTGTTTTATTCAGACATGTATTTATTGATTTAAACAGTTTGCAATCATTTTGGATTCATGTCTTAATCAAACAGTTTTTCATTAGTAATTAGTTGGTTGCGCTTTTTTTACGCTTGTGTGGCATTTGGCACACAGATGTAAGCCCGGCCTTAGAATTTTTTTTTAATTTTTGGCATTTTTTTTTAATTTTTGGCGATTTTTTTTGGTTTGGCGATTTTATGATTTTCCGATTTTTTAGTTTTACCGTTTTTGAAAATTTCAAGAGTTTACCTCTTACGGTTTCCAAGATATAGCAAGTTGTCAAAATTACATATTCCAGATTGCATTAACTGATTGACCACCCTTTAATTAAATTTTTTTTTAAATTTTAGTGTTAATTGTTGTAGTCTTTATAAAAATACACTAATTTTAAAAATTTCAAGTGTCAATATACATATGTACATACAATTGTATGTATGTAATACATACTATGTATATTACATGGGATTTTAACATTTTTCGTTGCTCGTTTTGGAACACCCTTAATTTTTAAATCTCATGCATTTGTTGTTGCAGCGGCCAAGGTTCTACATACTCTGTCCGTAGCTCTTGCGGTTCCTGAGAAAATGGTGTGTGACGGACAGATGGACAGCGTAGCGAAAACAATAAGGTTCCTTATCACCTTTGGTGTACGGAACCCTAAAAACTTAAGAGTCTGAACACAATGTAACGATTATTTATTGCGATGCGTTTTTCCATACGATTATGAAGTAAAAAACCGCAGTGCGGAACGGAATAAAATTAAAATCTATTTTATTTTCATTGCGGACTTTCTTAATCTCTCAATTTTTGACGCTCTCTCTCTTGCTGACGTTGCCGTAGTTTTTGAATAATTGGCGGTGTTCACAGTATTATTGTAAACAAAAAACATGATTTTGAGAATCAAACATTTTTGTCATAGAGTACAAAATAGTGTTTTGCACAAGACCATTTATAAGACATTTCAAGACATGAGAGAAGCGAAATATTCTAAAACAAATGCTAAACAACACTGTTGGCAAGACAAACAACTGAAACAAATGTCTTTATATACACAGTAAAAAAACATTCTAAAGAAGTCATGAAAATATAAAGTTTATGATCCGAAAGTAGTGCAAATTTTTTCCATTTCTAATGATTTTTACTTAGTCTTGTAATTGCAAAACATTCTCTTTTTCGATTCCCAATCACCGAATAGGAAGCGATGTTAAGAAAAATTTTGTTTTTGACGCTCTTCTAGGAAAAAGTGTAGCAAGTTTCTTTTAACAAGAATTTAAATGCGAAACATTGTTTTCATGTAAACTTCAGTAAATAACTAAATATTAATTTTGAGACCAAAATTGGTTCATAAATTTCATTTAAAAAAATCGATTTCATAAAAAGCATAAATAACTATAAAGGATTCACAAACTTTTGTATGACTAAAATAAATTTTTAGTTGGTAAATAGCTGCATATTAAAAATATGGATTCTTTGGAAGCAATGAAAAGTTAGTTCCTTAAGAACGACATCCATTCGTTTTTAAAGGGATAGTAAGTGGGTGTCTACACAATAGATAACGTCATACATCAAATGTTTTTTATGCAACACACAGCATTCCAGCATCATCCACTTCTTTCTTCTTTTATATTTTTTTTTTTTGCTCTGCTCTAATTGTACTTCCTTTTTTTCCTAATACATAGTAATTTGTTTTTGTATACATACATATGTATCCATACAATGTAAAAACACATATGTACATATGTATATATGTATGTATATATTGAAAATGACATAATTGGTATGATGACCTCCTAACAAACATTTGTCAACATTTTCCTTTTTGTTCCCGTATCATGAATTTTTATCTCATAAGAAAGCAATAAAATAATTGTGGCAATAAACAAACGATTGCAAGGACTTAAAAAGCTCCAAGTTTCAAACGTTTTACATAATCTAACATAGAAAGAAGTGTGATAAATTTGAGAGCCGAAAGTTTTTCTTAACACAGATTTCTGCACACGATTTGTCAGCTGTCAAAATTCTTATGGATTTTTGTAGGTATACCACTTCAGGTTTCCATTTATTCTTTCAGTAGAAATAAAACTAAAATTCAAGGTTAATAAATTTGTATTAAAAAAAATACAAATTAACAATTTTTACCATTTGAGAAAAATATAAAAATAAATAAAAAATGGGTTTAAGGATTAAAATCTTTATATACATATATTTATGTACATATGTATGTACATTTGATATACATACATAAAACTTAACACACACAAATTTGTGCTGTGACGTGAAGGCCACAAACTTTTAACCAAAAAAAATATTCGATTTTTTTTTCATATCTTGTACATATTCTAGGGAATACCTATTTCATTTGCTTTATTTTGCACACATTCAGTGAATTTTTCAACTTTTATAACAATTTGTTACCTTTTTATTATTAATTTTAATCTTTTACTTATTTTTAATAGTAATTTTTCACTTCAAGTTCTCATTTAAATTTTCTTTTCTGTACTTATATTTCTTTGGCTAAAATCGATTTCACCGTGGTTTATTTTAAGTTTCCAACGCGTAACACTTGACTGAATAGATTTTCTTTAGCTTTCCTTTCACAATGACATTTAACCAACTTAAAGCTTCTCTAAAGGTATTTTTGATTTTCCAAAAAAAAAGAAGAAAAAATAGAAAATCACCCCCATTGCAATTACCTGTTAAATGTTGTTGTGTTATTTACATTGTTTATATTTTTAACAGTTCTTGAGAGAGTACAAAATGAACAGTAAAATTTAACTAAAAGAGTAAGAGATATAATATATTTAAATATTGAAAACATCTGCTTAAGAAGAATACAGGAAAAGGAAACTTAATATTTTAGAATAATTTCTAATGCTAAAATGTACATGTTAGTATGCGCCAAATGCACAGTGGGGCTATTCAGAAAAAATAAATGGCAAATGTACTTCTATCAGTGCTGCCGGAATTCAAGTTCAGTTTTACACAGACAAAACTGTAAAATTATCCAAAATGAGAAATATTTTTATTTATAATTGAACTGTAGAGAATTTTAATCAAAAATAATTTCTTATTCGGGCTTAATAGACAGACTTTGTAAAAAATTTCATTTCTAAATGTTTAAAATTTTTATGAAAAATAACGAAAATTCGTTTCAAAAAATATTTTTTCCATACAAATTTCAAAACGAAAAAAACGTTTCTATTTACAAAATTTGGCCTTAAGTGAGTGAAATGTGCACTTTTAAATGAAATTAAAACGTTTAAATGAAATAAATTTGAGAGGCGAAGTAACGCGAAAATTTAATGATCCAAAAATTATGCAAGAACAAATTTGTTGTCCCATTTCAGGATAATTACACAAAAATCGGCAACGCTGACTTCTAAACATTTAATCACACATGGCTCACTGGGTTTTCACAAGGCTCACTGGGTTTTCATATGCGGGCTTAAATATCTTAAAAAAAGTTCCGCACCAAATGCATTTTCTGCAGCAAAAATTTGGATTTTTCAAATCCAATAAAATCTCATATTTTCGTAATGACAAAAAAAATTTTGTTAATAAACCATCTACTAGTACCCGAATTTTATAGATTTTGATCCGCTGATTACGAATCTGCTGTTTATTTTAAAATCCATTAAGTGGTTTTCGAGATATGACCATTTGCAAATTTGTGAAATTATCACTCAGTTTCTTTTATAAGGTGATCGACTTGGTTTTAAAACCCGGATTTTTCACAATACGGTTGTCGGTTTTTTCAAAATGTTGATTTTTCGAAGGTCGAATAGTCCGGCTTTTTTTACAATTTAAAAACCGGCTGAGTCGTATACCTTAAGATTTGTATATTTTGCAATAAAACTAGTTTATACTTTATTAAAACTTAGACAAACATGATTTGATTTTCTTGAGTATTTTTTTCAGCGTAATAGCTCTAGATATTTTTTGAGCATGGCAACACTTATTGAAACATGAAATTAAGAAGAAACTATGAGGTGGTATCCGAAACGAAATAAATTTACCTTATGGTGTGCAATGGTTGTCAAAATCCATTTGTAAAAAGTGTTTTTTAGTTTTATTGGCATTTTGCTTCATATTTTATATAGAGGTAGATCCACCGCAAATCAAAAATATGAATATACATATGAATATACATAATTAAATACATCTTTAAATCTGAAAAGTAAGTAGTAGAACTGAGCACAAGCCATGAAAAAGTGCACAGTATCGTATTTTTTTCAACAGCGAATATTATTTGTAATGGTAATTGTAATTGAGTGAAAACAAATATAGAGAACAGGAAACAAAAAAAAAACAAACAAAACCACTGTACAACAGTTGTCAAACAAAATCATTGTACAACAGTTGAATAGACAGTTGTGTCAGGTGGGCAATTTTTTTATTGTACACTTCATAGTGCACCATACTTCATTTCACGAACTCAAAATTTTATAAAATATTAAGTGATAATAAATTTTGTTTTAATTATATCCATTGTGATATTATTTTTATAGGTATTTTTTAAAGTCTTAAATTAATAAATTATAAAACTTAGAGCTACGTTGTTTGATTTTTCTTCTATATTGATTGACAAATTTAAAAATAAGTGTACATTTGTCAATCGGTATAGTGAAATATGCTTCGATACTACAATAACTAATGCCTTCGCTTGGTAGATTGCTTTTGATAAAAAGGAATAACCAGCGTTGTCAACTCGCTGCTTTTCGCACACCGTTTTTAGTGCTTTTTAAAATTTTCGACGCGAGAAATTTTGAAGTTAGTGCTCAGTGCTTTCTTAAATTAATTTTTAGTGCTTTTTGTTTCGTGGCACTAGACCCAAAATTCAAAAATAAATTTCCATATCTATTTTTTTTTTTCGAGGAAGGTTATCGTTTAAAAAGCAGAACATTTCAAAAAATTTTAATAAGGTTGTACAATGCTTGGTTGCAGAAATACGCACCATATTTCCCATAAACTTTAACATTTTAAGCATAATTATTGTAAAGTGTTTTGCCACACAACAAAGAAGACATAAAGCAAGTAGGTACCCAAATATAGTTTAATAGCGACATTTTGTCTAGTTACTATAACAATGGATGGAGAATGGAGAAACTTTGAATCCAATATCGAGTTTTGGGCAGAAGTAAAATCTAATAAGCTTATATCAAATTATTGGATATAAACTCGTTTGAGGCATTATCAAAAACTGCATTTTCATCAATCTTTTGTCACTTCAGATTTTTTACCTCTATGACTTTATTTAAGTCTAACAAACGTAACAATATATCCTTACACTTTGTTAACACTTCGCTTCATAATAAAAAAGGTCTTAAACGAGAAAATTGAATTGTGAATATACTTTTTTTATACACTAAGGGGAAAACGTTCTAAAATCAAGATTTTACGCTCAAAAATCAAATCATTTTAATATTTAAAGTCTGTTAAATGCGAAAATTCTTGATTCAAGAATAAAATTTTGATTTTTTAAAGATCGAATTTAAGATTGTAATCTTGAGTAAAATCTCATTTTAAGATCAAATTCAAGATTTTTTTCTTAATAAAAATCTTCAATTAAGATCATATTCTTAACAACGTTGTTGATTTTAAGAATTCATTCTATGAATTAAGAATTTATACTTAAATTTGAGAACGTCAATCTTACTGACCAAATTTCAAGATTGAAATATTAAGATTTCTGCAATCTAAACTGAAGGATTTTGTTCATAAATTTAGATCGTCTTATTCTCTTAGGCACAAATTCACAGTCATTAAGTTAACTAGTAGCAATAGTTATTTGATTCACAGCTTTTGGTTTACCATTACTTGAACTGCTAAATGTCATTGGTTAACAAATAGTTAGACAACAGCTAATTCATTGTGAACCTTATTAGTATTGTTGTGTTGTGAAAACTTGTATGCACATTTCACACATACGTTGTAAAGCATCTCCTTTGCGTTTAGCTGTAATACATTCTTTTTTTTATTTTCTATTATGTTTTCGTTTTAAAATACTGTTAATACCATCTTGGGCATATGGTTTACGTTACTCCGCCCATATTTGTGCAACACCATATTATGCAAATTTACTTTGCATTAATATTTTTAATAAATAAATAAATAAAAATGTTTTCGTTTTCCCGAACCAATTTCTGCACTAAGTTAATATCTTTCACGATAAACTTAGATGAGCGAGCACTTATTTTTATCAATTTTTAAGAAAGAATATAATAAATGTATTAAAAAAGTATTAGTTAAACAATAGTTATCATTTTATTTTACTAATAATTAATTAGAATTAAAACGTGCATCGGATGCCTCAAGTTTTAAGTTTTAGGTATAAAATACAAGGTCAAGCGATCCCTATATATCTTATATACATATTTATGTATAACAATTTATTAATATAATAATTTAATTAAATTTAGTGCTTTTTTACTTAAATTACGCGTTTTTTCATAGTTTCAGTGCTTTTTGAAATTTAAAAGTTGACAACACTGGGAATAACAGTTTTAGTGTTCTCGTAAAATCAAGAGCACTAAAAAGAGAGAACAATTACATAATGTATACAGGGTTACCGTTCACCCGACCAAAGTCGCAATTTGACCCTTTTTTTAGCGGTCTGCGACTTTTTGTGAGACTTTTTTATCACCGACTTTTTTTAATTTTGTTGCGACCTTTTACCCTTTTTTGTGAAGCTTCTCATTTTCATAATTATCACTATTCATTTCTGTGCTGATGTATATTTTACATAAGTATTTTTCCCAAAGCTATAAAGTCTAATTTAATTTTTCTTCTCTTCTTTTTTTTCTTCCTTCAATAAGCATTGAAATTACCGAATCTGAAATTATTTCTGATTAAAATTCATTACAGTTCAATTAAATCTAAAAATTTCTCGATACTAAAAAAAAGTCAAGGCAAAAAATTTTTTTTGTCTAAAGTCATCTCTTATGAGAGATACAAAAACACATCTAAGGACATTATTTCTTGAAAATTTTAAGCTTAAGATTATCCCATAAAAATCGGATAATTTTTCTAAAAGTTAAAAAGCCTCAGAAGTTTTTTTTTTAGTCCTATGTAGTCAACTTAGGCCCACTGTAACTCCTGTCCAGCTTAAGTGACATGTGTTATATGTACTAGAAAGCCTAAGTCCTTCTCTACGAATGTTCGAAGTTTCATATAAATCTAATTAGTAGTTAAGAAGTTCCAGATTTATTACCATTTATTTTGTAAAAGTCCCCACTGTGTAACGTTGTACTCATACATACATACATACATACATATATGCATACATACATATGTATTGTAATATGTAAGCATTTAAATGAGATGAGGAAAAGCTTTTTTCTATCAGTGGCACACTTCCGTGTTTTCAATTGTAAGGAATAAAAAAACTCAATGTTGGCATCATCATGCACAATAGTGTCCTGCACAAGACCATTTATAAGACCTTTCAAAACATGAGAGATTTTTTAAATGCTTTACTAAAACAAACGCTAAACAACACTGTTGTCAAGACAAACAACTGAAACAAATGTCTTGCCAACAGTGTTGTTTCGCATTTGTTTTAGAACATTTCGCTGTAGTAAAGCATATGAAAAACCTCTCATGTCTTGAAATGTCTTATAAATGGTCTTGTGCAGGACTTTAATGCACAAACAGTTTTTCGTAAGGTAATCTTGTTTTTTTTTACAAAAAAAAAGAAGGAAATGTGTCAATCTTCATATAAAAGCCATTGACATAAACTCTTTGTTCTAGAAATGTCCGTAATAAAAATGTGAATATAAAAGAGATCAAATGCTATGGGAACAAGCTTTAAGTAGTTTAGGACAAAAAAGACGTTCGCAAAAAAAATTGCAGCAACAAGTGACTAATAATATAAATTATTAAGCCTCTAACTGTTCTCTTTGTGGGTCCCATAATTTCCACTTACGAAATGCTAAAGAACATCTTTTCTGTTTAAAATAAATATTTTATTGATATAGTCACTGATGATTTGTTACAGCAACAATGAAATGCATATAGACCGGACTGAACCACCAGCAAATAAATTTCAGATTGGTATATGATTATGACAATCACGGTTACCAGAAATGCAGATTTAGCTGGATTTTGCAGATTTTTAGCCTCCAAAAAGACGAAATCCAGATTTGAAGATTTTCGGCCTAAAAACGCAGATTTTTCAACTCCAATTATAGTGAATTTTCTTACATTTTTGCTATTACTGTTACTACTTTTTGTTTCTTTTATGTGTGAAAGAAGAAATAGCTTTGGCAAGCTTCTGGAATAGAATATCTGATATAAAACAAGCTTATTCTGATTATGATTTTACAGCCCTAAGTTAAATTAAAATGAAATGTCTCTACCACATTCATTTGCAAATGTCGAAAGAATTTTGAGTCAAGTGAACTTGAATAAAACAAATCTTAGAAGTCCTTTAAGTATTTATGCAACAAATTAAATCACCTTTTGCATAATTTTTTATTTTGAAATTTATTTGCTGGTGGTTTAGCTTGGTCTATATACGTATTTCATTGGCGCTTGAACCAAATCATCAGTAGACTTCAACCACAAATTTTTAACAGTCACAAACCTCTTACTTTATGCACAGACTTTCAAAAGCTATATGAGAATTCATAGAATAATAATATTTTTGTAAATCACCAAGACAAAATAAGCTTAGTAGGCTTTGACTGTTAAAAATTTGTGGTTGAAGTCTACTGATGATTTGGTTCAAGCGCCAATGAAATACGTATATAGACCAAGCTAAACCACCAGCAAATAAATTTCAAATTAAAATATAATTATGACAATATGTCGAATAATAAATTTCTTAAATAAAAAAAAATTTTTTATATATCCGATTTCTTTTCTCATTAATTTTATATTGTTTGCACATATGTAAGTATGAAGAATTTGTATTTGTTTGTTGGTTTTATGCATTTCGTTTCTCCTAAATAAAAACGGGTTTTCCACACAAAACTTTACTTTGAAAAGTCTAAAGTTTGTAGGAAAGAAGAGAAAGGAGATCTTATTCAATATTCTTTTTTCTTTAACAAACTCAAGACTTTGCAAAGTAAACTTTGCGTATGAAAAAACCGTCAAACTTATCAATACACTTCAACCAATGTCGCAAAATCGAAGATGTTATCTTGTAAAGATTTTTGCTAGAAACTTTTTGTGTCGTATTCATAAAAAATTGTTTTGGTTTTCAAAACAAACTTTGTATGGAAATTTGTTTGTTAAACGTTTTGTAACCCAAAATAGTTTTTGTGAATATTACCTTTTATGTTTGCGTACGTAATTCTTAATAACACATTGACAGTCGTTCTATAAATGTATGAAGTTTTTTGCTTTATTTCAAAAATTTTTTGGTTGAAGTCTGCTGATGAGTTTCTTAAGCAGAAACGAAATGCACATTCTTCGAACATTAAAGCACAAAGTAGACTACAGTTGTAATAACTGACGTATGCAAAAAGCTAAAATCATTTGTGGTGCAGTCACTGCGAGAAAGGGACAACTGTAGTATATTTGTTATTAAGATGTTAACAAAATAATCAAAACAAACAAGAGAAAATCTATATTTTGTAAAACGAACACGTGTACATACATACATACACATTTACAAAATTAAATTAAAGAATTTGTTGAATTGAATTAAAAAATAGAATGTGAAATAGATTAATGGTATTAAAAAGTGATTTAAATTTGTTTACAAATGATTACTGATTTAATTTTAAGCATTTTCATTGAACAATTTTAATTTTTACCTTTTGTTTACAAAAATCACACAGCAAATGAGATCACAAAGCATAAACTGAAAATACATTTGAACAAGTAAACGAAGTACACAATTTTACAAAATTAAATGAAAGAATTTGTTGTGTTGAATCAAAAAACAAAATGCCAAATAGCTTATTACTATTAAAAAAGCAATTAAAAAATGTTTTAATATGATTTCATATCTTATTTGAAGCATTTTCATTTAAAAATATAAATTTTTACCATTTATTTGCAAAAATCGCCAAGCGAATGAGGTTACAAAGCGTAAAATGAAATTAAGCTAAAAAATGCCACCACGAAAGAAGGTTAAAGAATGCGCAGTGACTGCGAGAACGAGACCTCTGAAAACACAAATTATCTTCCGTCTCGTGACATCTCTGTATATCCTCTGTGCATTAAAGGCTTCTGTTCATAAAAAAAATTTGATTGAAAGTTATTTAAAAACATTTTCTAAAAAATTTAAATAAAATACATTTTAAGCCGATTTCAAATTTTATGAATATGGGTTAATGAAAAAATATTTATATTACACATGTACATCCATGTTTATGTAAATTTTTTTAATAATATATAAAAAAATATAGCATCGAAGATTTTTTGAAGATTTTAAAAATAAAAGGCAGATTTTGAAGATTTTTTCGTGAAAAATTTTAAAATTTTGCAGATTTTAGCGTTAGAAATTCTGGCAACACTGATGACAATATGTCGAATAGTAAATTTCTTAAATATTTTATTGATATGTATAATATTTCCTATTTTTTAGGACATTTACCAGTTTAGAACTACGAGTATTTTCCCTGCAGCCAAGATTTTCGTTTAAGAAAAGTGATTTTTATAAAAAAAAACCCTTTATATTTAATTTTAATAATTTACTTTATTAACCAAACATATGAGTTAAACCTAAACCAGCACCATAGTTTTTCTGGCCACTGAGAGGACCGCTGGTCCATTTTGAAGCCGTACCAGTTAGATCCAAACGTGTATTCCGATCCTGAGAAGACCACAAATTGGCCTTACCAGCCAATTCTAATTGGCGGCCAAAGTTGGGTATACTACTCTGGGTTAAGCTGGCGCCATGTCCGTTAATATTTGAATAATCCAAACCATGACCATTACGTTCGAATTTCAAACCATTAGCCAAAGTGTTATCGGACTTAAAGACATTAGCGCTCAGTTTATGATCGCCATTATTGAATAAATCGGCATTGAGGCTTTTGGTTAAAGAATCACGTACACCAGGTATGTGTTCTTTGGCAATGGAGGCGCCAAAACCATTGCTGAAAAAGTTAGAAAAATTAATTAAATTAATTTATTAAGTAATTATTTAAAAATTACTTGTTATAAGCCAAAGCACCGCCTGTAGCTACTGGTCCTCCTTTGGTATTGCCGGCTGCAAAAACTTGTCCTATAACATTGTGATCGGGTGTGCCAATGCCATGAGTCAAGTCTATTTTAGCATTATTGCCGCCAGCTGGATTTGTTGACACCTGTCCTCCCAATACAGCTCTGCGTACTCTCATAGGGCGTGGCCTTGCTGTTGGTGGTGGATAGTAGGGCAGTTTTTGAAAGCGAACTTGTTGGGGAAAACCTTCAATTAAAGCTCCCATTAAAGCTACCAAGAGCAACGTTGCAATAATAAATTTCATATTGTTAAGCAAATTTTGTAGAGTGGAGTATGGAATAGATGAAATTTAATTGTTGTCTAGCATCAGTTTCATCTTCGCTTTTATACTTATTGTTTGTTATGATTTGCAAACAGATGGTACTTTTTTTTGCGTTATCAGTTGGGAAACCCGCATAAAATAAAAGCATTAACCACACAAACAAAATATTGAAGCAAAATCATTGTAATCTCTGCTAGATCAAACCGACCATAAAATTATTTTTATAATTATAGGGGAATCACTGTTTCTTAATAAAATGTAATAATATACTGAAATGGGTGTGCTTTACATACATACATATATTTATGTATATTCTATATCATTTAGTTTTGAGATTATTTATATTGTTGAAGTAACCAAAAGATATAAAAGATTGAAAAATAGATTTTTCTTTTGTGATTTTTTTTTATATTTTGCCAACATCAGGGTGCCATCTCATTGCTTGGCAACATTATTCGCCATAATTCTTTCTTATATTTGAAAGCTTAAAAATCCCCATAACGCTTTGCCATATAAGAAGGGATGAGAATGGGTGAGAAGGGTGATTTAAAATAATAATCCGCAAAAGAAAATTTATTTTTATTTTTTAATTGTCTTTATTTTGATTTCGATGCATTTAATGGGCGAAGCTTTTCATTGCGATCCTGATCTTATTTTGTAGGGATATCAATAATTTTTTTTTTAGTTTTTTTTTTCATAAATTGTTAGTTAAATTTTAACGGACGTTGTTGCTTTTCTAAGGCTCAAATTCACAATCTTTAGTTAACTATAGACTGTTAATTTGGACCGAAGTAAGAGAATTGTATAATTTTAAAACACCAAGGTATGTACAAAAACCTCTTGAACACAAGTACGCTAAATAGTATGCCAAACATTAATGGACGTGGGTTAGGGCCTACGGTTGGGTCCCCATCCACATTTTGCAATCCAATAGACCAATAGATCAACAAAGCTTAACTTAATTCGTACTGAAAACAGTGAATATATAATAGATACAGTAGTGAAAGAGAATATACTCAAAGAGTGTACCACAATGACCACTAATCTTTTCCAGAAATTTTGCTTAGAATATGAATTTTAATATTAATTTTGCAAAAGTCCAAAATGATTTCAGATATGCCACTTAATTTTTTTTTTAACGAGCTATTAGGAGCACCACTTCTATATATAGTGGGATATACATACATACGTATGTACTATTCTTCCATTTCCCACAATCACCAGTTTTCCTTCCAAAATAGGACCTCTTTTTAAAATAAAATTCTGTATCATTGATATATCTGTTGTATACCCAAATGGTATACAAGTAATTTCATTAATCAGAATGCGTACCATATTTTCCATTAATTGTTGATTAAGGTATCAGTTCGCGTTCCTGGATTTCGTGACCCAAATGATATTCCTTTATTTTACTAGGACTGCTAACTGCTTAACAGTCTGCGGTTAACTGCAAAATGGGCTCTGTAAACTTTTTTTCACACATATAGTTTAACATCACATTGAGAGATTTTTTGATCTAGGCAGCAAAAAAAAATTTGATTTGGAACCACTAACAACTGAGGAAGTAATGCATTGCTTACTTGATAGTAAAGGCTTCTGAAAAATATTAACATAAGCAGGGCTCTCTAACAAAGTATAAAATTATCACGGAAAACTTGGAAAACCAGTAAATTTTGCATCTGAGTATTAATTCCGTGAAGCACTTTAGTAAGTTCTAATTTACACTATTTAACTAATCAGCTAGTTTGTGGGAAAGAGAGACGAGGGGAACAGAACCGTTTCTTTTTCCCTCATCTCTCTCTCTCTCTCTCTCCTATTAAACTAATTAGCATAGCAATAAGACTTGCATAGAGTAAATTGCTAGCAAGCACTTTGGAAGCTGAATGCCAGCTAGCTCATCTCAAACAAAAAGAAAAGTCCTTATTCATGCGCAACAGCAAGTGATTCTGTAACATTGTCTCCTTTACAAATACAGTTCTGCAAAGCAGTAATTTTTGCTGGGTCCCTGACGATATTTGAAGATATAAAAGGGGCATTCAGCAAAGTAAGAACTTCAAGTTTTATTGACTGTATAAGTATCTTAGAACTGGACAAAGGTTTGTTCACTTAGATAAGTCTAATGCTTGAAATTAGGTTGATAAACTGAGAGGACTAAATGTCAACCAGCTTCACAATAAAGCAGCAGATGAATATGTTCGAATCTCCGTTCTTTCCAGATAGAAAGTCAAATATATAGGGACTATACTTGATTGGAAACTATCTTTTATATAGATAATAGAGTAAGAAAAGTTCAAAGGCCCCGTTTGCAGAAGAGTGTTTGGTTCGAAATGAGGGTATAAACCCGAACGTCACATACTGTCACTGCGCAAAAGTATTAAGAACCAGTCTTACATACACTTTGTCAGTGTATTCGACATTATTAGAGAATGATGTAAGTATAAATATCTACAAAAAATACAACAAAGACAATTCAGCACTGGCATCTGTGGGACTTTGAGATCCTACTCGTAAATCAACAAAGGAAATGGAGAACATTTAAACAATGTTGCCGATCGATGTACAGGTTAACTATGAAGCAGCTTTGGCTGCTGCCAGGCTGACGGTGATGAGAGAATGGCTGGAAACAGATCATATAACTAGATACCAAAGCATAATAGATACATATCTTACCAATACTTAATATATATATTCTGCTAAGGTTCCATGGAGGAAAATAGGCCCACAACAAATTTGTTCCAATGTAATCTCTCTTCTGCCATCTTCTGTCTGCTGAGTCTATTTCGATTTCAAGCATTCTTCTCCAAGTATGGTCTGATCTGCCTTGCCGTCTAGGTAATGCCAACACAGAAATGTCAGAAATATGGGATAGAATACCAAGTGCATATATGTTTATGTACATACTAACTGTATGACCTTAATACCGCAATGGACTGCAATCAGCAAGGCCGAAGTCCTCGTAGTACAGGAACCGATATTTATACGAACGGTTGAAAAATGGTGACCGAGCAAGACGTGAACTCTACGGCTGGGGTGTAAACGAAATAAAATTCTTTCGTTTTGCAGACTAAAACCATGGGCGTTAGGGAAAGTATTAGCTTATTAAAGGAAATTGATAACATAATGCCAGTCCCGTATTTTCATGGATTGTAAAGCTAATTCAGGCAATATAGTTGCGCATGACCTGGCAAAGAGAGGAACTCTGCTCAGTGCAGTCGATACCGAAAATCTCGGTCTCACTCTTATCCTGCTGGAGACGTTTCGATTTTGCTTTTATCAATTCAGTTCAATACAGATGGCGCAATGAGCCCACCTGCGAAATAGTGAGCAGCCTTTGGCCTCGTTAAAATCCCCACAGAACTAAACACCTCATGAACTTCACTAGGAAGCACTTGAGGAACCCATGTTAAACGTGTGATGAGGAGAAAATCATATGGCTTATGCCCCGCTCTGGAGGATACCCGTCTGCGCTTCCTTGGCAGATTATACTTCAGTAGCCTATCCGAGTTATCGGAAATAGAACTAAAACATATAATATATAATATATATATATATATATATATATATTTATATATATTATTTCCTCTTGTTCCTCTAAGGAGCATGGGGCCGTAATTTTTGATTTCATTCATTACGGTTTCAGATGATTAGCTGATTGGCCTAAAGTATCGTAATCTGGTGCAAGAGCTGCTAGCTAAGCCTATCAGATAGGCACGGATAACATCCAATACATTTATGTAGCGAACCGCTTGGTGCAAGAACGGACGTCTAAATCGGCGACGCCCGTTAATAGTTATTGGTTTGAATGGCGCCAATGACTCGCCATGTCATTTCGAGTATCATTGACACTCAGAATTTAGGTGGAGATAGGCGCAACCCAAAATCCCTCTGAGACTCTCCTCTCGCTGATTGTCCACGACTGCATAAAGCAGCTACCCCGCATATCTGCGGGACGTACCACTATCCGCAACCTGTGACGTGTGCGGTAGCATTCAGCTCTGCTTCCCGCATCCAGACAATAAATCGGGCACCAGCATAGAGAGTAGTGACCGAGTTATTATCCGTAATTGGACGAAAATACATGGCGTATATACACACACTATACTTTTCCCGATCCACTCTCTTTTCTTCTCTAGTAACTATTCATCTATATCTACCCTTTTCATATTTATCCTCCCTTTCTCTATAGTATATATTGTCCAACTTACAGGTAGCGCAAAAGCATCATCGTATTGGATCCAAGTGAGCTGGACCCTTAACTTGCACCTTCCACCAGCAATCTGCTAACCTGACCTGACCTAACCTAACCTAAAGTTGTTGTCAAAGTACAACAGAAAACCAAGATCTTTGAATAACCTCAGGCCTTTTAAGAGACTTAAACCCGTCGTACGTTGTCCGTGAACATATTATTTAAATATTTTATTTTGCAGTTTTGTATTTATATTATTTTTAGATAAACAAACGACAATTAGCGATTAGGGAACATAAGAGAGTTAGAGATATTCCAAATTAAGAGAAGTCAGAAGACACTATAACATTAAGTAGACCAAGAGTCAGGAGACTGGTAAGAATTTTAACCGGTTACACAATGATAAGGTCTCATTTAGCTCGCACGGGACTGATAGAGGATATCACATACAGATTAGGCTAGGAGCAGGACGAATTATTGGAACACTACCTGTGTCATTGTCCAGCGTTTAGTCGGCTTAAAATGTCTTGGTATACAAGTGCATCTTGCAAAACTTGTACAACTGCTCTATGCTGAAGAATAGCTAACGAATCATCCTAATTATTTCACTCGCACTTAAGATAGACGCTGGCAAAGCGCTGGGTTTAATGTCCAAAAAATGTTCAATAACCCATTGAACTTTTAAAGTACATAATTGGAAATTCTATAAAAAAATTAATTTTCCATATAAAAAAAATGTTCAATAATCTATTGAACTTTCAAAGTACATAATTGAAAAATTCATTAAAATCCTGAGAGTCAAAAAAAATATGTTATTTGCTGAGTTGTACATCCCCTTTGAATTTATTTATACTTATGATCACTTTGTCAAACAATAAAACACTATTGCATTTAAATAAATCATATTTAGTTAGTAGTGGGGGATCCCGTTTTACACTGATAAGACAATCAAGATAAAGAAAATATAAATCATTATTTAAACTTAAGCATCTTGAAAAATATGTAATAGCAAAAGTATAAAAACATAGAATCAGCTCAAACAAGACATCATTTCTACTTTGCTTGTTTAACATTTAACTTAAATTAACTTGAAACAAAATGAAACTAGTTATTTTAACCATCGTTTCCATGGCTGTTATGGAAAATCTAATACAAGCTCTTCCCCAACAAGTCCGCTTTCAAAAACTGCCCTACTATCCACCACCAACAGCAAGGCCACGCCCTATGAGAGTACGCAGAGCTGTATTGGGAGGACAGGTGTCAACAAATCCAGCTGGCGGCAATAATGCTAAAATAGACTTGACTCATGGCATTGGCACACCCGATCACAATCTTATAGGACAAGTTTTTGCAGCCGGCAATACCAAAGGAGGACCAGTAGCTACAGGCGGTGCTTTGGCTTATAACAAGTAATTTTTAAATAATTACTTAATAAATTAATTTGATTAATTTTTCTAACTTTTCCAGCAATGGTTTTGGTGCCTCGATTGCCAAAGAACACATACCCGGTGTACGTGATTCTTTAACCAAAAGCCTCAATGCTGATTTGTTCAATAATGGCGAGCATAAACTGAGCGCTAATGTCTTTAAGTCCGATAATACTTTGGCTAATGGTTTGAAATTCGAACGTAATGGTCATGGTTTGGATTATTCGAATATTAACGGACATGGCGCCAGCTTAACCCAGAGTAGTATACCCAACTTTGGCCGCCAATTAGAATTGGCTGGTAAGGCCAACTTGTGGTCTTCTCAGGATCGGAATACACGTTTGGATCTAACTGGTACGGCTTCAAAATGGACCAGCGGTCCTCTCAGTGGCCAAAAGAACTATGGTGCTGGTTTAGGTTTAACTCATATGTTTGGTTAATAAAGTAAATTATTAAAATTAAACAAAGTTTTTTTCCATAAAAATCATTTTTAAAAAACAAAAATCTTCCCCCTTATTGTGAATGGCGTCGTCGACGTCACATCAAGACGACAGTAAATATTGTCTCTTTTCTACTCTCTATCGCCTCTTGACAATCTCTTTCTAATCTCTAAAAATTTGTAAGTTAATGTAGCATGTTAATAGTAGTCAATTCTTGTTGACAAAGAGTAGACAAGTGAAAACTTTTACTGTCGTCTTGATGTGACGTCGACGACGCCATTCGCAATAGGGGGTTTGGCTCGGTGAAAAGTGGGCCTAAGCTGGGAAGTGGCTCCAAGACATCATGCTTTAAACAGAAAATTTTTTTATGTATAGTTTTTTGTTAATTTTGAGGTAAATTTTTTTGAAGTACGAAATATGATACCGAATACAAATCTGAAAGATTACGGCAAGTACAAAAAAAGATAAATGGTCAAAAATAGGAAATATTAGCGTGACGATTCTTAAAAATTGTTTGGCGTTTAATTTTTGATTTGGCGACATGGCGATTTCTGGGCTATTTTGTAATAAAATTGAACTTAAAATTTTTTTAATTCAGGAAATTAGTTTGTTGGAGTAGTTTGTAATTTAGTAGTTAGTAATTTGATTTTAATTATTTTTTTATATTAATTAATGTGTTTAGAATTTGGATGAGAAACATTTACAAAAAATAATTTTTGGTGATATTAGGTCTGTTCATTTACTTTCCCAGCAGAAACTAGCAACAAGAGAGTAAGGCTGAGTTTACATCTGGCATTTCTTGTGTGTCATTTGCCCAAAAAAAAAACGTAACCAACTAATTACTAATAAAAAACTGTTTGATTAAGACATGTATTTATTGATTTAAACAGTTTGCAATCATTTTGGATGCTATAAAAATGTCTATTAATTATGTATGAAACTGTTTAACTTAATAAATACATTGATGAATCAAACAGTTTTTCATTAGTAAGTAGTTGGTTACGCTTTTTTACGCTTGTGTGGCATTTGTCGCAGAGATATAATCCCGGCCTAGAGCAGAAATTTACAAAATTAGTCTCCCAAATATGAAAAATTAAATGAACGCTTTACTTGTAAAAACTTGCAAGAAAATTTCATTTATATCAGAACCATGGATGGAAACCATGATACAATTGTACTTTTTCTGATGTATTTTGTTTGATAATATTTTAAATTGCAATATTTTTAAGAAATTTATATTTAAAATGAAATACTTTACACAGTTTCATGTACATATATTTACTATTTTTATGAATTTTTCATACTTTTTTAATTGTATTCCATTAACAAATACAAAAATTCAACTTTCCATCTCTGATCATATATGAGAAACAAACAAAATTGTTTGCAATTAAAATTTAATTTATGTAAGCCACATAAATTCAATTTTAATGGAGGAAAAACAATAAATTAAGAAAACATGCTTTCTTTTTTCATACGTATATGTACATGTTTTTTAACAAAAGAAATGCACATTTTTTCAGTTTTCCTTTTTCAAATATTTTTTAAATTATTTATTTGACAAAAAAAAACACACAACAGGTGGTTGGATAATTCTTGCAAGTAAAAATTTTACTCGTAATACTTTACTTTATGTTGCTGTTCTGTGCTGTACCGTTCTGCTTCTAAATTCAAGTACTTACTTTTTCTGTAGTAACTTATCAGCTGTTTCTATTCAGAAGGGTCGCAGTTTTGCACTAAAGCGACGAGTTTCGCATCGGCCATTGTTAAGTTTCTATGTAGTTTAATTTTTTCTTTTAAAAATTATTTTATTTTTTTAATTCTAAAAACACAATCACAATTAATTTCAAAATATTTTTATTTAATTTATGATGTCACTTACAATTACTTAACAATTTTTTGATTTTCAAAGGTTGAACCCAAGGCGAATTCAGTATCAGGTGACCTTATCAGTACAACAATTTTACAACACAAAAAACAACATGTAGTTTGCTATGCTAGAAAACCAATGTGTCAAAAGATTTCTGAGCAAACTTTGACATTTTGGTTCAAATTGTTCAATTTTGTATCAACAGCTGATAATCAGCCGGGTTGATAAGGTCACCTGATACTGAGTTCGCCTTGGTTGAACCGAAACAGAACAGAACGAAACAGAAAAACTAAAGAGGCCCATAACACACATATACTGCTCATGCTCATGCGTTAAGCATGTATTGGTAAATTTTTAATTTTTTTTAATGTATTTGTCACACAGGCAATACAGTATGAAAAATCAAAATAGTTTTGATTTTGAAATGAACTCATGCTGCTGACAGTTTTTCAAATGAACAAAAAATTAATTATTAATTTTCTGATATGTATTTTTTTAAATTTGAAGTTTTACTGAAAAAAATAAAGTAAAACAAACAAAAAAAGAAATAAAACAAACAAAAAATAAGTTTTGAAAAAATAATGTGTAAAGAAAATATCCCTACAAGAAATGAATGACTGAAACTAACACAAACAAAATTTTTTCAATAACACAATTGCAGCAATTTATATTGAATTCAATATTGATAGTCAATTGACTAGTCATTTGATAGGAAGTGATGATGGATTTATTTATTAATTATAGTTATTCTATATAGAGACTCCAAAAAAATCATGAAAATGTAGAGTTTGCGATGCGGAAGTAGTGAAAATTTCGATCCGATCTAATGATTTTTACATAGGGTTGTCATTGCAAGAAGTTCTCTTTTTCGATGCCTGGTCACTGAATTGGAAGCGATATTAAGAAAAACTCCCTTTTTTGTGTTCTATGATAATATTTTCATCTAGGAACAAAAAATAAATTCAGTGAAGTGCGACTTTGACCCGCGCACGAAGGGTTCCGTACCGGCACGAGATATGTAATTCAATACGAGCAATATAAACTATAGTTTTGGCATTTTTTTCGTTTTGGGGTTTTTCGGTTTTAAGCGTTTATTTTTAGTTTGGGGGGTTTTTTGAATTTATTGGCGCTTTCTGAGTTTTGGCACTTTTTTCACGTTTTGGCGATTTTTTTTGGTTTTTGAAGTTTTTTTAATTTTGGCGATTTTTATTATTTTGGCGTTTTTTTATTTTGGCGATTTTTTTTAATTTTGGCGTTTTTTTCATATAGGTGATTTTTTTTTTGTTGTGGCGATTTTTTTTAGTTTTAGCACTTTGTTTTCGTTTTGAGGATTTTTTTCGGCTTTTGCCGTTTATTTTAAATTTGGCGATTTTTTTTCGTTTTGGTGATTTTTTTTAAATTTGGCGATTTTTTTAATTTTGGCGATTTCTTTTCTTTTTGGCGATTTTTTTTCACATAAACAATTATTTTGGTTTTGGCGCATTTTTCGCTTTTTGACGGTTTTTTTCGGTTTTTGGCGTTTTTTTCATATTGGCGATTTTTTTTCATTTAAACGATTTTTTCAAATTTGGCAATTTATTTTAGTGCTAGAATTTTTTTTTTAATTTTGTCGTTTTTTTATTTGATTTGGCGATTTTTTTTTAAATTTTTGGCGATTTTTTTCAGGTTTTGGCGATTTTTTTCGGTTTGGCGATTTTATAATTTTCGGATTTTTTAGTTTTACCGTTTTTGAAAATTTCAAGAGTTTTCACCTTTGGTGTACGGAACCCTAAAAATGGTAAATAGTTGCCTATTTTAACAATCCGTTTCTTTTTATACGAATTTAAGCCCGAAACAGTGTTTTCATGTAAATTGAAACAAATAATTTTTAAATTTTAGACTAAAATTAGTTCATAAATTTCGTTAAAAAAATTTTTTTTTTTAAATTCTGGTGAGTATTTTTCAACACTATGGAGGAGTTACAAGGTTTTGTACGACTAAAGTAAGCTTATACATGTTTTTTTGCTCACTCTCGGCAAATTAAAAATATCGACTTTTTGGAAGCAATGAAAATCTAGTTCCACTAGAATGACTTCCATTTTTTTTTACTGGGGATGTTTATTTTATAAATTTTTATTTTAAATGATGATTGATATGATTGATTGTAAAATATCAATCACACACGTATACCAAGGGTTCATCGGCAGTAGCTGCAAGCAGTATGTGTGCATGGGCCCCTTAATGGCTTGTATTAGGTTTCTATAAACAAAAAAGAGTCAGCTGATTCGTAACAGAACAGAAAGTAAAAACTAATTCTGGCTTAATTTGTAGGAATTTTTTTGTCTCTCAATTTTTTTCTCTCTGTTGACGCTCTCTCCTTGCAAATTTTTTGAGCTAATGAACACTTTCCAGTAACAATTGTTGCAAATTCGTAATAATTTTCAGTAAATGAACAGACCTATTATTTCTACTTTTTGTCAATTTTCTGCTAAATGTTTATACAGTTATTTTATAAAAATGTATATATGTGACAGCGCATAGAGAAAGGGACCCAAGGGTAAAAAAAATCAATTTTTATTTTTTTTTTATTTTTATGTGGACATCTGAGCATCGAATGAGAACGATCCCATGCCCCAAAAGTGTTCCCTCCCAGAGATATGCGCGTTTTATGAACTGATGGTACACCGAAGATACACGTATTTAAATCTTTAAAATGGCTCTCCTGAACAAAGCTGGTTTTTACCCTTAGGTCCCTTTCTATTTTCGGCGTCACATATGTATGTATGTCAAAAAAATTTTATACACAAACATATTTTTTATCAAATATATGTATATTAACCCATATCGTAAAAAATTATTTCCCTCGAAATATTTGCACTCTTCACCAAATTGCAATCGTGAATAATTTTTCACTTGAAATTTGTTCCCTTGTTTTAAATCCCTTATCATGAATACAATTTTTCACGTGAATTTTTTCACTTTTCCCTTGGCTTTGTTCACTTTGTTTTTGCAGGCGAACTGAATCACACATCACATCACAATCAACACATTTTTTCATGGAGTATGAATCTTTTTGGTTCAAACACAATAAATTTCAATTTCGAGTTGGCGCACCCGCGGTGGTATACTAAAGAATTGTTTTCCACTGCACCTAGAATATTTAAAAACGCAACTTTAAAGTTAAAAAAAAATCATTTAGAACCTAAATTTGTGTACATATTTCTTATTATATATTTAATTTAAATTTGTCTGATTTTCAATTAATTTTTAAGCTTTGCAAATCTTGTTCCCTTTTCTACATTCACTGGGGCTGATAGCGGGAAAAAAGTTATGGGAGATTTACGATAGCATTTTCCCCTTCGAGGGGAACATGAACAAAAATTCCACTTGTTACTCACGATAGGGATGATTATATTAGAATTGTTCGTGCACATTTTCGTAACAATATGAGAACATATTATATAATATATAATTAATATCCTTAAGAATCTATTTTTCGTGACCATCTACTAGTGCAATTAAATTTATATCAGATTTTAAATAGAAAGACTTTCGTAATTCCGTTGTATATTTTATTTTTGTGTTTTGTATGTTATTCCACAACTCCTTCATTTTTTAATCGGTTTGAAGAAGTCTTCTTCTGAGTACAGCGCGATTTGAATACATCTTTGGATAAGAAAATTATATCATTAATATCATTAGTGCTGCCCAAAAAAAGTTAAAAATAATATATTTCTAAAAATAAATTTAACCATTTTAAAGAAATAGTTAAAAATAGTTTTTAGTTAAATAATACAATATTATATGGTTTAATCTTTAAATCTTTTAGACATAAACTGATTATCAGACCCATGTAATTTAAACGGGTTTATTCAATAAATTTGTGTACCTAAAACGAGCTACTGAACGTGTTCGGTACAAGTCTAGGATTTAAGGTTTCATTAGAGGTATGTGCATAAAAAAGAATTTTAAAATTTTCAAATACTTGTGTAAGAATTTGTAACAGAACATCCAGCGCGCAGCTTAACCTACAGTATTGTTGAAGAAGGCATCGTAATTTTAGCATTTTATGTTATCTTAAAAAGTTTTAAATTTAACCTAAACTACGATAATTAAAGGACAAGGGGGTTAGGTAATGAGAAACGAAAATAGATATTTATGTTAAGATTTCCTTGATGTTACCATTGCAATTAGAAAGCTTTTTTTATTCAATATGTACGCCTTCGATCTTGAAATATAAGTCTGATTATCCCCAAATTTGTCCAACAACAACTTTGAGTTCTGAGTTGTAAGTTTAAGAATTAAGCATTACTTTTACGGCAAATTTCTAACGCAGTCAAGTTCGTATTTTAAAACATAAAACACATTATTTTACGGTTTTTTATAAGTTTAGTTTTTTATATAATTTTTTTATTAATTTAATAAGTTTATTTTTCGCCAATTTTAATAAGAAATAAATTTTGTATTGTTTGGAAAAAGAAGAAGCAGTGTTTTTTATCAAAACTTGTTTTCATATTCCTTCCTGGACTTTTAATATAATAAAAGTTTAACAAAAAGATAATAAAATGAGTGTAATTTTTAAACTATTGCAGCCAAAATTATGAATATTATTCCGAATTTTTGTTTTATCGATCATTATTTCCTTTGTTACGAGTTGTTTTGTATTTGTTTAAAGATTTTAAAACTATGGATTATTTATTGATTTAAAAAAAAATAATTAAATTGTTAGTATTGTTTATTTTTTCGTGTTGTTTGTAAATGTTGAAACTTGCTTTTAAATGATTTATATCTATGACAATTTCTTGGCCTTTTGATAAAGAGTGTCGACAACTTTTCCCATACTTTGTATAGTTTCTAAAACTCTTTCATAGGTTTTATCGACGGTTGTTTCTTCGAATACGATTAGCACACCTTCACCCTGATCCAATATGCCACTGAATTTTTTATCCAAAATCATTTGTGACAATTTCTTTTCAACCTGAGCCATAGGTAGTTTAATGCACTCAGCAACGTGTGAGACCTTACGTGTATAAACAGAAGGATACTATTAAGAAAAACGAATCTAGAGTCAGCTTATTTTTGTGAACTTACTTGTACACGTGAGTAGGGTTCAATGATGCGACAAAGATTTTGTTCCAGCATTGTATCATACAAGGTACCCAAATGCGCCTGAACAATAACATCTTCGGCCAATTCCTTGTTGTAGTCCTTTAAGGCCGTTTGAAAATCTGCCAAAGATCTTTTGTGTGAAGCTTCAGCTACAGATTTCATGGCATCAATGTCGCGTCCAGAATAAGTTATTGCCTAAAACATATTGCATATGCATACATTAGGTTATTTTTTTTATAATTAAAATAAATATTTTTGTTGCTTACCAATTTTCCACTGACTATCTGATTGACATCATCCGAATGACCCAACATTATTTTGCACAACAACATATACTTGAGAGCTGTCAATGCTTTTGCATTATCCACACTATCGAAACCCTCGAAGGCTTCATAGAAATAGGAAAAGGCGGTTTTAAAGTCACGTTCATCGGCAGCGTGTAATATACCCGACTGTAGATCTAAGGAGGCCTGCACTTTAGGAGGACAATAAATGGCATTTGCTGTTGTACGAGCCGAGGTTAAAGCAGCCCTGGCTTTTGGCAAATTGCTCAAAGCGTGATAGGTTTTACTTTCTAATAGTTGCACTTCTACCAAGAGGTTTTTGTCATCTAACTTTTTCAGCTCTTTCAAAAGTTGTGAACCCAATTGCAAGGCATCTGTGTACATGCCGGTGTCGAAGTATAAAGCAATCAAACGAGCCTCCAAGCTTTGACGCAAAAATGTACGCTTTTCTTGTTTGGACCACTCAATACAATCTTTACATAATTGAACCTTGAAAAAACGAAAATTGTGATGTGAGAATTTAGTTTATGGTTAAATGTTCCAGGAGGAATTCGAACCACTATGACTTCTCACCGACCCTATATGCCACGACGGGGATAAATATATGACATCCAACCAAAAGGTAAAAAATAATTTTTTGATGCGTACATGCATGCACATACATATGTATATACATACATATACTTATGGAAATCTACCTTTATAACGCGTAATTAAATTTTTATTTTATTTTGACACTTACTTCTATTCCTGTACCAGCGTCCATGTCCAGGAACATATCCACCAGAGAACGCACCAATTTAGCAGCCTTTGCTTTACTGATGAGGCTTAAAAACGGGCGGGTAACTTTTATTAGATCAGCCAATTCTTTAGCCTTGCCCTCTTGTTTATAGAGCTCGCCAAGCTGTAATATGCCTTGTTCCTTAATGCGTATAAGTTCCTCGTCATTTTCAGCAACTTCCTGTTCGCGAACAATTTTATTTAACAGAGATATTCCTTCCTCGCGGTTTACGTTGGACAAAGCTTGAGCCCGTTCGAATAAAATAGCTCCGGCCATCTTACTTTACTAAAAACACAACCAAAAAACTTATATGTCCACTTTTTATGAATAACATAATTTATTATTGATTTAGGGGAAAAACTCACCGTTGATTTGTAAAATTATAAAGTCACTCACTAATTAATTGATTTATTGAAGTTCTTTAAATTTAAATTTAATTTTTATATAGCGAATTTCGGGATGATTCTTATAATCTCTTGCTTTTTTACTTTTCTTTGTATTTTAGAAATGTCAATTATGACTGGCCTTTTTACTGTTGTTGTTTTTCGGCGAATGCCAGTCATGTTACGCAGGGCTACCAACTTTTGTACATGAAATCAATCACAATAGGTAGATAATCGGACAAACCACAATATTTGCATTTAAGTTGTCATTTAATTGCCATTTTTCTTTTGTTTAATCGTACGTAAACAGTATTGTCTTCTTATATTTTAATTAGTTGTGATGGATTATAAAAACTCTTAAAATATATTAAAATAATTTTTTGGAAATATGGTGGAAGAGACGACAGCATGTAATAGAACCAGATCTAAACCGGATAGGCCAAAGCCTGTATACCTATGGACAGTAGGTGATGTGCTTAAATGGTATCGCAGACATTGTAGCGACTATTTAGAATATTTGGAACTTTTTTCTAAGGTTTGCCACTAAACTAAACCAACTTTTTGGTTTTATTCCTTCTATTGTTTTTAAACAATTGGTTTATTTATCAATGTAAAATTTGGGCTTGACAATGTACCAATGTATTCATTTATATTGTTTACAGCACGAAATTACAGGCCGTGCTCTGTTGCGCATAAATGATTCTTCCCTGCAACGTATGGGTGTAACAAATAATCGCGAAAGGGAAGCCATTTGGCGAGAAATTGTTAAACAGCGCCTCAAGACTGATATTATGGAAATACGTGATATGGAGCGTATTGTAAATCAACATACAATGTCGAAAATATCCCATGCTAAAGCTCAAAAATAGTTTGCTATTTAACAAAAAAGAAAAAACAACGATTTATGTATATTTTTTTAATATTAACAATATTAGTAATATAAACACCAAGTGATTGTGGTTGTACAAACAAATTATGTAAAACAAAATTTAAAATTAATATTTAGTAGTTTATAAAACAAATTTAAAACAATTATTATACAACAAAAATTAATAAAAATTACAATGTTTAGTAGTTTATAAAACAAATTTAAAACAATTATTATACAACAAAAATTAATAAAAATTACAATGTAGGTACCTATGTATGAATTTAATGAAAGCACTAAATTAGAAATTGAAGACCTACCTACAGTAACAGTGAATTATAGTAAAAACTTAGCTCATCATTAATTTTAATTAAAAATATGTTATCCCATTTGTAGTGATGATACTGCAAAGGTCATTGATGAAACCCTATTGCCGAAGTCGTAACCGATAGTTGAGGAGACTAAACCCGAAATTATGTTGTAACATATAAGTATGTGGTACATTTTCAGTAGTTAATTGAACCTTAATGAATTTCAATGAGGACAAATTTCATAGTGAGACTCAAGTTCAGAGTTTTTAATTATTTTTATAGAATGAAACACTGTTATTAATTAATGTGATTTTCTTACGAAGAAAATTATGTATTTCTTCTTCCATCGCGTACTTCAATCCTGTCATGTCTATCTACTAGGGCACAAAGTGTTTGCTAACGTTACCTATTTAAAATTAAATTTTTAATGAAATAGAATATGAGACATGGTTTGCTTTTACCTGCAATTATTTTTTCATTCATTCAAATATTTGTTTTTACTATTATGTTCAGGTTAGCACGAAGTTCAGAACAATCACCAAAAAGGTATTATTTTGAGTTAATACAAAAGTGAACATAGAAATGTATCGTATATTTTCATAAAAAGGTACTGCATTCTGATTCGAGTTAAAAATAAAAATTCCCTTGTTGATTAAGTGAGACATGTATTTGTATGAAATGCATTGTGTAAGTTAATAACAATATGCATTATTAACTAAAATTTTAATTTTTTGGCTTATGACATTATTGAAGTAAAGGAGCGATATGTTAGCTGCACTTCCGTTAATTATTGATGTTTAATTCATAACGCTCAACTTTTTCCCAGGCTTATTTTGTTTACTTTTTAGCGTATTTCTTGACTCTTTAATATTTTCCTGTATTTGATACTTTTTGTAATGTGAAGCATTAGATTCTGATACAAACATGCGAATGCGAATTAGATTCTGATGCAAACATGCGAAATCGACACTTATTCTATGGGAATGTTCCCCTTAACACTTTTTACAAATCCTGGCAACTCTGTTGGAAAACTATTACAAAATACTTAAATTGCTACAACCATCTCCCTCTTTCATTTTACTATTAAGGGCAATAAAATAAACGTTCACAGGCTGTTTGTTGTTCACAAAAACTTTACTATCGCTCAGGGATGAGAAATCAGAATTATAAATTGTACTATTTTTTTTTTTAAAAGTTGTACTTATTCAGTACTATTGTACCGAAAATTCTTTATTTGTAAATATGTAGTATCTTTTACTCTTTGGTACGAAAATACTCATTTCATATTTGGACATGAATTTAGAAGAGATAATTTTCCTCTTGAAATATCGAAAAACATCACTTCATTTACTTAATTATTTTGTTTCTAATACATGCGAGCAAAATATATGTGCATATGTTGTTGTTTCTTAAGGACTTATTAATTTACATCAACCAACGCTCGAAACTCTTTATTTATAAATTAATAGCTTTATGTATAAGGAAAAACTTGTAAGAAGTTAGCATAAGTGGCAAAATTGAATATGATCTTAACGAGTTTTACCATAGAACTTTGCATTAAAAATCACTATAAATTTAAAAGTTGATTGTTAGTGTCAAATTGTATGGAGCACCTCAATGTCACTTATGCTTACTTCTTGCCAATGTTTTCTTATGCATAATGCTGTAAATATTTTTTGTGGAATTTTTGGCATGGAGTATAAATAATATTGTTATTTGAAATTTTGTATAATATCATAACTTTGTATATTCATTCATTAAGAAATTAGCTTTCTTTATTTTTTGTTTATATTTACCCAATTTATTATATAAATAAAAATAGCTATTGTGGAAAACGCGTCAAAGAAGTGAAACTTTACATTAAAACAAAAACAAATTTTCAAAAATTGTTTTTGTTTGTCATACATTTCTAAAATGAAATAAACGTGAGCATTTCAACTCGTTTCTCTCTCTCTCTATTTTAAAAACGGCTAATTTTGTATGTAAAACAAAAACATTTTTTTTTTATATGCACAGTTTTGTTTTTATTTTCCAT
The DNA here is from genome assembly GCA_905220375.1 of Tachina fera. Lineage (NCBI taxonomy): Eukaryota > Metazoa > Arthropoda > Insecta > Diptera > Tachinidae > Tachina > Tachina fera. The sequence continues at coordinate 32,524,552 of LR999967.1, read as the reverse complement.
GTAATTTTTCACCAAGTCGATGCGTATTTCAGAATAGGAACCAATAGGAAAAAATTGTCAATAGTTTGGTGCTCCGGTACTACTGACATTCAAAAAGTGCTGAAAAAAGTACAATTGTACCAACTTTTTCATCACTGTTATAGATTCTGCTATCACGACGTTTCTTCAGTTTACTTTTGGACCTCGTAGTGTTTTGTTGTTGAAAATTTTTTTAAGCGGAAAAAAGGCGCACAAGGAAATCTCATTTCCTCATGTTGAAAAAAAGTGAGCCTTTAGGATTCTTTAAATTAACAAACTGGAAAAAAATAACTTCATTTACTCTATTGGAATTTGTGTGAAAAAAAGTGATAAAATATCAAAAAAATTCTATTTTTCTACTAGAATTACAAATTTTCGCAACTTTTTTCTTCTATATAATCGTTAAGTGTGTGTGAACATTAACCGTATGTGATGGGTTAAAGTAGAAGAAGAGAAGAATTCATATAAATTTACTTGAGTGAAAGTGAGTCAAAAATACCATCATTGAAGGTAAGTTAAGTATAATTGTCTCTTTTATGCAAAGATGTCTTTTTCATGTGTCAAATTTTTTGTTTTTATTTTTCTTTTTGATTTATTCACAATAAGTAGGGCTGCCAAGTAGTTGAAATACTTAAGTTATTTCATTGGGTGTAGATTTTAAACGGCGGAGATTGCTATTGTAAATTCTTACCCGTCGTTAAAGAGGAAAATAATTTAAAAAGGTGGTTGCAATCAGTGCTAGCGAATCGGGTTTTATTCGACTAAAAAAAATGCAATAATGTTAAAATATGCTCGATTCAAAATTTTTGACTAGACTTCTTGTCCTACATTAAAAAAATAAATTGCGTTCTTTCGTAATCTACTAAAAGAAACGCCTGAGCGAAGTGCAAGAACTACATTTTAATCAGTCAAATTCTTTTTAAATGTGTTACAATTTCCAAACATTGTGTATCTGCATGTTTTTAATGCGTAGTCCCAAAAGTTGTTGATAGTCATAGTCGGTGACACTACCTGTTTTAATTAGTCTTGCATAAATTTAGTTTTCAATATACACACAACCAGAGAAACAAGTCGACCGGCTCGAAGCCGACGACGCACCGCCGCCGGTTATTTTTCTGCTTATCAAGCCGCAGCCGATTATATCGGCTTGCGTCGGCTCAAAACCAGCCGAAATTTTATCTGCTCTAAAAAACAAATTTCGGAGAAAAAGTTAAAATCGATTTTCAGTTTCAATTTTTATTTTCTCTTTAAAATTTCTTATGCTTATTTGGGCCACCGAAAATTCTCTCAGCGCGCCGCCGCCGATAACTTAGCCGTTGTTTCTCTGCACTAAGTGTAAATATTTGCTACACTTTCATGAATATACAATTCGTCGACCCAGAATAGTTTTGCTCCACCGACAATTCTTAAAAAATATGACTTAGGTATCCCAATAAGCAATTTTACTTGAAATCAAGTGTAAAACAATTGTTATTCAAGTCCCAGATTCAATTGTCAATAGCATTCTCCAGTGAAATGGGTACTTGAATTCAATTCGAACATTTCAATTTTATTACAATTCAATTCAAGCCTTGAATTATACTGTAATTCAACCTCGTATTACAATTGAATTCAAGTATATTTCAAGCTTCAAAAACAATGCTTTTAAAATAGAAAGGAAAATGCAATCGACAAGTTTTCTTATAATTTTTTTCAGCATATCTACCTTTACTATTGTTTTCTCGATTTAAATCACCTTTTGTTTTTTCTAAGTCACTTTTTAGGGTTCCGTACACCAAAGGTGAAAAAAGGAACCCTATTGTTTTCGCTACGCTGTCCGTCTGTGCGTCACACGGTATTTTCTCAGGAACCGTAAGAGCTACGGACCTGAAATTTGGACAGAGTATGTAGAACCTTGGCCACTACAACAACAAATTCATGAGAATTAGAAATTAAAGGGTGCTCCAAAACGAGCGACGAAACATGTTAAAATCTCATGTAATATACATACAATTGTATGTACATGCATATGTATATTGACACTTGAAATTTGTAAAATTAGTGTATTTTTATATAGACTACAACAATAAACATTAAAATATTAAAAAATTTAAATTAAAGGGTGGTCCATCAGTTAATGCAATTTTGACTATGTAATTTTGACAAATTGCAATATCTTGGAGACCGTAAGAGGTAAACTCTGGAAATTTTCAAAAATGATAAAACTAAAAAATCCGAAAATTATTTATTAAATTTAAAAAAAATTATTAAATTTAAAAAAAATCGCCAAATTGGAAAAAATCGACAAAATTAAAAAAAAAAATTCTAGCACTAAAATAAATCGCCAAATTCGAAAAAATCGTTTAAATGAAAAAAATCGCCAATATGAAAAAACGCCAAAAATCGAAAAAATGAGCCAGAACCAAAATAATTGTTTATGTGAAAAAAAAATCGCCAAAATGAAAAAAAAATCGCCAAAATTAAAAAAATCGTCAAGTTTAAAAAAAATCGCCAAAACGAAAAAAATCGCCAAAATTTAAAATAAACGCCAAAAACCGAAAAAAATCCTCAAAACGAAAAAAAAGTGCCAAAACTAAAAAAAATCGCCGAAACCAAAAAAAATCACCAAAATAAAAAAAATCGCAAAAAAAACGCCAAAATAATAAAAAATCGCTCAAATTAAAAAAACTTCAAAAACCAAAAAAAAAATCGCTAAAACGTGAAAAAAGTGCCAAAACTTAAAAAGCGCCAATAAATTCAAAAACCCCCCAAACTAAAAAAACGCTTAAAAACGAAAAAACCCAAAAACGAAAAAAATGCAAAAACTATAGTTTATATTGTTCGTATTGAATTACATATATCGTGCCCGTACGGAACCCTTCGTGCGCGGGTCAAAGTCGCACTTCACTGAATTTCTTTTAAAATAAAATAAGAAAAGTGGTGTATGTGGCACAGGTACGTATTTTTACTTTTACAATAAAGTAACATTTTGCAGAGTACATTATTTTTGTTTGGCTTTTAAAAAAATACGCATTTCTTACATTTGCGAAAGAAACATCTGGAGGGCCAAGTATGGCAGTAGTTATAGAACGAAATTACGAAATATTTCTATAGTTTATATGCAAATATTTTAAAATTTTGAACGATGTCGGTTGCCGTAATTTCCCCTTTATTTTATATTTCTAGCTTTACAGCCTTTTTCGCAAATGAATGAATGTGAAAAAATGCTATATATGTATGTATATATGTACATATGTAAGTCAAATTAATTGGAACTAAAAAATAATCTAATACAATTAACCCTTTATTACTCAACATCGTGAAACTATTTTCATTTAAAGGTATTGTAGCATAAGAAAAAAGTTCCTTCTAGGATTTTTTTGTAATTTAATTTTTTGCGCAAAAGCGTAGAGAAGGAAATGTAAAAAATGTCAAATATACTGGCAACAAGAGCTTAAAATTAAAAATAATATTACTCAAAATATATTTTTTATTCTTATTTAGGAAATAAAAACAATAATTAACTTGGACATTCATAAATAAATTTAACGAAATAAAATGCCGATAATATAACTTAAAAAAATGCACTACGGCAACATTGATTTAATAAAAGCGTAGGGTTACTTTATATCTGTTCTGCTGGAGCAGATAACATTTTTTAAAAAGAATAAATTTAAAAGTTTGAAATAAGATATTGTACCAAAGTTATTGAGTTAAAATTAAATTGATAATTAGATTAAATTAATAATTTTATGCAGATTTAATGGTTTGTAACATATCTAACAAGGGATAATAAACAGTACAGTTTTTTAAAGTTGGTACAATTTAAAAATTCCGAAATGTCAACCCTGATATATGTATGTATGTATGTATACGTATTCAGCTTTCTGCCGGCGCAGTATAAATATTTAAAACGCCGCCCATTATTAGAAATCGTCAGCCTTGTTCTTTGATATTTGTGCTGATAAGAATAGTTTTGCGTAAAAACAATTTAATAATGCATTTTCATATAATTGTTGAAATTAATAAATAAAATACACTAAAGGTATTCATTTCAGTTTTTTTCCCCGTTGGAAAAATTACATTTTAATTTAAATTTAAATTACATTTTTCCAACGAGGAAAAAAACTGAAATGAGTACCTTTACTATTTGAAGAAAGGGCACAAAAAAAGAAAAAAATATATTAGGTTTGTTTCTTTAATTTTTGGGTAAAGTTCGGCCAAATTAGAGGAAACTATAATTTCGCTCAATAACATACAAAAATGCATGTATGCATATACATACATACGTATACACATAACTAAACACATGCTTATGTACATACACACGCACATATATTATTTACATGATTCGGCATACTTATGTGTGTTTTTTATCTTAATTTCATATAAAAACTTATAAAACTTTGTTTACCACTAGTTTTTAAACATTTTTTCATAAATAATTTTTTTAGTGTTTAGGCAAATGTAACTTTTCTTTGTAATTGCTTATTTATTTAAACAGCTGCTTGATTTTGTTTGCCCAAACTAGCACGAAGAAAAATTACGGGCTGTTTCGTGCAAGAAGAAGAACATTACTCTCACCAAACCTCTCTCATTTACCCAATTTTTGAGTACGGGAACGCTTTTCGTGCAAATTGGGATCCCGCGGCATCCCATTGTAGAGTAAAGGAACAAACCTATTGAAATATTGGATGTCGCACCAAATGCAAAAATTCAACGGAATTAAATAACGACCGATATGCAAATTGCAATTATTCATTGTTGTTGTATAAGTATCCCGCGCAATAGATCTACCAACCCTATTTTGATTAATTCTAAAGCTATGTACAGACGGTTGTCAGATCTTACAATATTGTCAGTAAAATGTGCTAAAAATTTCTTACAAATTAATATTTTTGTCAGACGTTGTTGCCAGTCCATTGCAAGACTAGGATTTGACAGTAAATTGTAAGACATATTTCAATCGTGTGAACACATTGTACAATTATTGCCAGATATTTGTCAGACATTTTAATATTGTCCTACTTTTTAGTGTAATAAAATAACGGTTTTAATATAAAATTTAGCTGTGATTTATAAAATTAAGATAATTTTGTATTTATGTAGGTTTTACACATACTTCATTGTTAATTTAGATAATTATACAATATAATTTATAGGTATTTTGTTATCTCAGTCTGTAAGGATTTTTTGTCCATCTGACAATGGCGTCATTGTGAGATAATTCTTTCTATGGGCAACACTGCACAGGCTTGATTTCAAAGAAAAATATGTATTAAAAGATATGCAGAAAAGCTAATTGCAATACTTTCTTTATGGTTCATAATAATTTATATTTTAACTTTTTACATTTAACACAACCTCAAACAATTGATATTTAACAATTTCTACCAAATGCTTTAAGTCTGGCAAAGCTTAACAACAGATCTGACCATTTTTGCATATGACAGCCGTGTGAACTGACAATTTTTCGTCTGATGATTTTGTCAAATGAATTTATTGTCATACAATCGTCTGGCAATAAATTGTAAGATTTTCTGACAGCCGTGTGAACTCGCAATATTCCTTGTGCTGGCAATTTTCCATTGCCAGTACATTGCCAGATCTGACGATGTTGCAAGATCTGACAATCGTCTGTACATAGCTTAAGGTAATATCGGGCCTTATTTTGTACAGCTTGTATCTTAAAAGTTATGAATTTCGCCATTTTGATAATTCTAAACCATGGATATGCCCATAAAGTTTCAATGTCAATAAAAAAGTCTATTTTCGATAACATGTCGCTTACGATAAAATCGAAAAATGGCTCGATATGTATAATGTCAGCAATTAAAAAAAAATTACCTATAGGTATTGATTGTGCCCCTGATATTCTCTAATTTAGTTTTTACTTTGCGATATCAGCTCTCATGGAAACGTCTGTTCAGACATTTAAGATTGTGGCGTTGCAGTCTCGGATAATGGCAGATCCTCTTCATCCTCACATATACTACAGAAATGTAGAATGCCAGTTTCCCAAATGTTGGTCCTCGCTATGGTCGAGCAGTAGTCAAGACTCCCCGTCATATGCAGTAGCAGTTTGTACAGGGTGGCCCAGAAAGACCGAAGTGGTGTAAATTCCTTATAACTTTTTATTTAAGACATATTTTTTTAATTTTTTGTTTTTTAAATACAGTAAATTTATAGGGAATATTTTTAGATTAGTTGTTAAAAATTATATCCCGCAAGTGGAGGCCATTTTCTGCTTCGCACAAATGATCTCTTTTCAACACATTTTCCATGACCTTTCGCAAAACTTCCGGTGTTATGTTGTTAATTTCGTCTGGAATATTGGTTTTTAATTCCTCAATAGTCCTAGGCTTATTAACATAAACTTTCCCTTTTAAATAACTCCAAAGGAAACAGTCTGGAGCGGTTAAATCCGGGGAACGAGGAGGCCAATTAAAATTGCTTCTACGCGAATTTATTCTTTCCCCAAAGATGTCGCGTAAAATAGCCATTGTGGCCCTCGGAGTGTGCGCTGTGGCTCCATCCTGTTGGAACCATATTTGCGGATGGTATTCCACGGCTGGCCTTACAAAATTTTCCAACATGGCCCGATATCGATCACCATTGATGGAAATGGCGACATCTCTTTCATTTTCCAAAAAATATGGACCAATGATCCTTTCTGAAGAAACACCGCACCAAACAGTACACTTAACTGGGTGTAATTGTCGTTGATGAAGTACTCTCGGGTTTTCCTTAGCCCATATCCTAAAGTTTTGCTTGTTAACAAACCCATTTAATTGGAAATGGGCTTCGTCACTCATAAATAAGTTATGAATAATGGAAATGGAAAGAGCACATTTGTGCGAAGCAGAAAATGGCCACCACTTGCGGGATACAATTTTTAATAACTAATCTAAAAATATTCCCTATAAATTTACTGTATTTAAAAAACAAAAAATTAAAAAAATATGTCTTAAATAAAAAGTTATAAGGAATTCACAGCACTTCGGTCTTTCTGGGCCACCCTGTATCTTAAAAAGTTGAGTTTTGGCAACACAGCCCTCGGGATTACAGCCTTTCCTTGTTCTCCACTCAATTACTTATATTTTCCTTGTAGTAATGACCCATCGTTAATATAACAAATTCGTCATCTAACGCCTACCCTATTCTTTTCAAATTTAGGTATGTAGGTAAAATTATGAACCTATTATAAAATGTACTTGAAAACCTCTAAAGAAATTAAAAACGTTTCCCCATAATTAATACTAAAGTTATATTTATTATGTTTTTTTATTGTTATTAGTTAAAGTTCACCTAATTTTTTCAAAATGAAAACGTTTTTTTTTTATTATTATTTCAATTATTCGTACATTGTATGTAGGTAGGTAGGTATTTACATATGTATGTGTTTTTACTTTACTTTTGTTATATTTTGCGTTCCAAACACCTATTTGGCTGCTTTGATGTCGATTACAGAATTAAAAATAAATTTGCATAATATCCATAAATTTAACACGGAAAGAACATGTTTGAAAAATAATAAAAGCTTTTATTGTTAATACAGTGGCGATAAAAACATTCGCATAATAAATCGCTCGATAGTTTGACAAAAATAAGAAATACTTTGGATGTTTTTAAAGTTATAATCTGTGGTTGTGTTTTGAACACTGATGTTCATGTTTGTTGATATTTGTTTTTGTTGTTTATTTTTCTTTGTTTATTTTGCTTTTGTTTTTTCGGTACTCGTGGTTGCCAGATTTGAATGTTTATCATTATTTCAACGATATTGAGAGACTGATACACTGTCTTGGATATAAAATTTGCGTTTTTGAAATTACTAAAAAAGGAATAAAAAAACAGTGATCAATTAAAATTAATAGTTTTTTAATGCGAAAACTCCTTTGGTTTCCTGTCGTTTTTGTAAAGGAAAGGAAAAGATTAGATTGAATATATTTATAAAACAAACAAAGGAATATTGATATGAAATGATAGTCACAAAGTTATTCATAGACATGGTTGCATTATAAATACACATATGTATGTAAGTACGAACATACATACATATCTGTATATATACATATGTACATTAGAGTGGCCGTTAGTTGTATGGATAATTTTTGTTTTTTTTGATTTCTTTTATTTTCGGTTCACTTTTATGTAAAAAAATACAAAAAAATTTCATAGCGATAAGTTGTGTTTTAGGGGGTGCGTCGTTCCCTCCAAGTTAGTCCCAAGCCCGTATATTCGATGTATTTTTTTTATAGTTTTCTTATGACTATGTACCTAATATACATATGTATGTGTGTACGAAATAATTTAATAGATATAAATTCTTATTGTAAACGCTTAGTAAAATAATTTCCATATACATATGTAATTGCAATTTTGGTATATATGTATATTTTTTGGTATTTTCTTGGTTATTTTCTTCATTATTTCCCAAAATATTAATTTTAGCAAACAAACTTTCTTTGAGACTAATGTTGTAGACTAAAAGATCTAAACTATTGTCATATATCATAATATTGTAAAATGATTTTTTTAAAAGATAGTCATATGCAAAAAAAAAATTGTCTTGAAGGTCAACACAAACACAACTTATCGCTATGAAATTATTTGTATTTTTTTTACATAAAACAGCCGATTTGGGAGATGAGAATAAAAGAAATAAAAAAAAATAATGGCCACTCTAATGTACATATGTATGTATGTACATAAGTATGTTTTAATTTCTTTTATTTTATTGCACAGCTATTATTTTATATATTTTTACAAATGTGTATGCATACATACATATGTATATACATATCGCTCATTTACTTCAATAATGTCGCAAGTCAAAAAACTAGTTTTGCAGAAAACGCGTTTTAAGTTTTCAATTTGCATGGAACTAAATGAAGACATAATAAACAAATATTCTTCTCTTATGAGGTAATGGTACAAGCTATTTATATGAAATTTTTACATAAGATAAAATACGAAATTCCGTTTTATTCTGTGTTATTAAAAATGAGTTTTTGAGTTATGACACTATTGAAAATACCGATCTTTGATTTGAGAGGGGTAACTAAAGTCGCTCTAATGTACATACATACATACATATGTATGTACATGCATGCATTCATACAGTTGGGGTATTCACAAGGGTGTCTTAAGCGTCCTAAGTGACATAATGTCTTAACAGAGAGAGATAGTGAGAGTAAGCAATGTACAAAGGTGCTAAAAGCAAAATACAAATAAGTACAATATTTATAATTGTAAATTATAAGGGGTTGCTCATAGTAGTCATATTTTTTCGTTTTATTTCTTTAAAACGTGTTAATTTATGAGTACCATTTGAATATCCCCAATGTGTTGTGTATACATACTTTGAGCACCCATTTAACAGCTTTTAGTTGCTCTTTGTTTGGTTTGGTTTGAAATTTCATTATGGATCTACTTTCACCAGAGCAACGCGTGCAAATTGTTGAAATTTTTAATCAAAATTATTGTTCTATTCGCCAAACTCATTGTGCACTTATGTCTTCAAAAACGATGATGGTCAGAATTCAAAAAGTTTGTTCCAAATTTGTGTTCCAGATTGCGCATTCTACGCACCATCCGTGGCGGTCGCATGGCAGAAATCATATTTAAACATTAATTTCATAAAATTTACTTTCCAATAAAGCCCGTTTCATTGATATTATAAATTTATTTCCTTGTTTTATTATGATTTAAACTTGTGTCACTCTATAAAAAAACACCCTTTAGATACACACACATATGTACATATTTTATTGAAAGGATTTTTCACATTTTTATTGACTCACTTGACAATGTAACAGACCTTATAAAAATAGATTTCATAAGACAAACAAAATTTTTGTACACTCTACCCATATACGATTACATACACGTATGCACATACATACATACTTTTATTATTTAATACACTAAATATGCCATATAACTTATCAACGGCTATAGTTACATATGTACGTACAAAGTTCAGACGCAATCGATAGAAAATCATCTAATTATCTTTTAACTCTTTCACTACCATCTTTTTGTTAGTAGGTACATATGTATGTATGTATGTATTGAATTGATATTTTAAACTTAAAATCATTATTACTTTAAGAATTTTGTCACCAATTTGTCTGTGTGTGAGTTTTTGCATATTGTAGCATACAATAGATTTTTGCGCACTAGAACAGTTTGGGTACCTCAGCTGTAATACGTTCATTGTTGTAGATGAAAATGAAGGTTGTCTAAAGGAAGCATATGGTTTCTTTTAAGAATTTTATTTTATAAGAAATCAACTCGTTTAAATACTCGTAACATTCAAATAATATTGTACATATTGAAAGCACAGAAATATTTGAGAAGTAATTTTACCTTATAATGTATTTATTAACTACATCGATTTTAATTGCGGGACTACTTCCCTTGCTTTTAATATTTGGTTGTTTTTGTTGTCTTAATTTTTGCTTTATTTATTATTATTGCATTAAACACTCTTCTACTCCCATTGAATGCTAAAATCATTATACTCTGCTGACGATGACGATGTTTGCAATTTATTTATTAATCATTTTAAATAATTTATAGCAAACAATTTAAAATAACGTTTAGTAAATAATTTCATTTTTTATGGTGGTTTATAGAATAGAAATGTATCCTACAGCAGGTATTATTAATTAAATTGAATTAAATAAAGTAGGTGCACTTTATGCTATGAATAATAAATATGTATGTATACACTTGTGTTCATACACATAATTAAGTCACTTCCATGACAGATCGAAAGTTTGTTCAATACGAATTTTAGTACCTATGGAAAAAACTTCCAAGAAAAAAATTTGGATATTATTATTATTTTTGAACTAAAGACTTTTTCATATTAACGGCTCTATTCACTATGTACAATTAAAAGCTAATAGGGACTTTAACGGCAAGTTTTCTATGAAGAATGTTTAAGCCGTTTTCTTTTCTGGAAAAAGCGCAACATATTTTAACTTTTTATTCAAAAAAATTAATTTTAGCGCATACCTACATATTTAAAGTAAACATTTACGCTCGTAAGGGATGATATAATAATTTCTAATAAAACATATATTTCAAAAACCCATTTTAATGCGATTTTTCTTTGAAAAGTGCAATAAATGTAAAATTTTTTTCTATAAAAGAAAAAGCAACAATCTCATATATTTTGAAAAGGGACGTAAGAGTCTTCCTTATTCATAAAATAATTTTGGTTTTATAACAAGTTTATTAATCAAATTTCCATGGAAAATTTGTTTAATAAACATTTTATAAATCAATTTTAACAATTGGGCCAACTGCCGATAAGCTAAACCACCCCCACTCCATCACTTATGAACCACAATTATTTAGGGTTTATTTTGCGTATCACGGATTGAGTTGTTGCAAGGAGGGATTTATTATATATAGTTCACCATCATTACCTAGCACATTAAATTTTGACTCGTCTCTCCAAACCTCCTCCATAGTACCGACGATTGGGTTTTTATAGTGCCAACAAATATCTATTCAATATTGTGATATTCCTCCAAATGCGCCCTAATTTACGTGGAGGTCGAAACTGGATCCAACGTACAGTGCTTTTCGCTTAAAGCGAACTTCAAGGGGCTGATCAAATTTGTTCGTTTTAAGTGAAGTTCGTTTTAAGTGAAGACATCAAGAAACCATTATTGGGTGTGCACATGTCTTTTTTTAACACTTTGGCTGTTTATTTACTTATTAAAACAATTTTAGAACATTGTAGTCTTTAAAAAATAAGTTTATTTAGTTTTTAAAAAATCAGTTATTTTAGTTTGCTTAGTATTAATATTGGCTTAATTTATATACACTTCCACTTGGGCCAAGTGGTCAAGAATTTGTTGTGGAGTGTCGCGAGACTGAAGAAAATTTCTTAGACAGCTTACGCTACACATTAATATATAAATATAATTTTTTGTTCATGGCAACACACTTCTTGGTTCGTTTTAAGCGAAAAAAAGAACAATTTACATGCAAAAAAGTTTGTTATAACCGAAAGTTCGCTTTAAGCGGGTTCGTTATAAGTGAAAAAATTTTCATGGTTTTATAGAAATAAAAGTTTGTACTTTCGAAAATGGTTCGTTTTAAGCGGGTTCGCTATAAACGAAAAATACTGTACTTATCCTTTTGTCGTCTGTAGGCCTTGTTTTTTTGGTGCTTCGTACGTGGTAGACTTTAAATTTCATTAATTTTTTTAAAAGCATTTTAATTTTCCTTTTGAACAAAATTTCTAACTATCGCAAAATTCAGCGAATTATATGATGAAAAGTGTTCTTTGGTTTTAAAATAAAGTACGCAATGAGAAAAAATCGAGTAACCGAAAGAAAATTGGGTTTTGGTTATTTACAGTAAAGCGGAGTCGACATATTTTAATATTCACATACATACATACATACATACATACACACACACACACACACATTACTATGTTGCAACATATTGAATTTATGATTAAAAACCACAACTATTAAGTTTGATTAAGTTTATATAAAATAATTTCCATACGTTACGAGATTCCTAATGCCTGAAAAAATTTACATAATATGCGCCAAACCAATAATAAGCTGACTATACATATATACATATGTATTTATCTTTAATAGTAAAGTGTAAAATTAACAAAGATCTCCAAACCTTTTGTTTATCTGAAAAAAAAACGTTATTAAAGTTACAATTATCGTGATTATATTCACAATAGCCGCCAAAGTTACCATATTCGGTATAAGTTGGATCTCACATCATATGTCATAAATTTACTGTAATTTATAGTTTTCATCATGATTATTTTGCAAATATGTATGTATACTGATAATTTCACTGATTCTTAACACACGACAACAATTGTGCTGAAATAACATGCCTGCTTGCAGGTTAGAGTGGCGAAGATAATGGTTTTTGTTATCGCAAAGTTACAACTGGCCTTAAGCATTTTTATAGCAGATGCTACTTATATTAAAAAAAATATTATTATTTTTAATTATTATTTGATTTGAATCAATGTTAAATTATTACTGTTAAAGTTCGCGCCAGAACTAACAACAGAAATAAATTAACAATGACTCAAATCAAATAATCCTTAAAAAAATAATAGAATATGGGCATTTCCCCCGAATGGTCTACCAGGATGGAAAAATTAAATTTTGATTATCTTCGTGTTTTTTTGTTTATAATTATAAAAAAGCCTATGTTTATATAATGGAATGGTTTAATAGCATATATCAACTGTTTTAGTTAAGGAAATTGGGCTGGAAGCTGGGAAATTTTATATTTTCTTTTTAAGCTACTTGTAAAGACATTTTTATATTTATTTTTTGAAAAAAATATGTTATATTTGCACACTTTCTTCAAAATCTCTCTATTACCAAATAGTAAGAAGAGAAAAGTGTAAGGTGAACAAAAAAGTTCGAAAATGGGAAGGAGGGATGGTGATAATAATGAAAAAACATTTGGAAAAATCGTACGTTCGCAGACCCGTACGTCCGCAACCGGGAATTAAGCCAATTAAACCAAAATCAGTAGAGATATTTTATTGTGTAAATACTTGATAGAGACATTAATACACTTTTAAAATAAATCAATCAATTTTCATTATTCTGTTCCATTTCGGAGATTTTTACATTTCACTACTGTCGTCCAAAGTTGACTTCTATTTTGCGTACGTTCGTGATCACATGTTTATAACTTGATGAAATCCATCTTTTGCACTAAACATAGAGCTTCCAAAAGTTTTGTTTTCTATATTTTTTGTACATCAAAAGCGTACGAACGTACGTTCGTACCTCAGGAAATGCACATATATATTAATATATGTACATACTTACATAAATAGCGTCTGCTATGAAAATGCTTTAAAATCGTAGTTTTTATGGAAATTTTAATACACTGGCTTGAAGAATCTTTCAGATATTTTGGGAATCCTCATTAAAAAGATCGATCTTTGATTTGAGATGGGTATCAAAAACTTTTTTTCAGTGAGTCGCTCTAATGTACTTACATAAGTTCAAAATGAGACACATATCTCAACTAATTGAACGACGACAAACATTTCAATATAATGAATTTTTAGTGTATTTCATAGTCGTTATTAATTACATGTTCATGCATTTTTTATAACAGATTTTTTTTAAATATAATTGGTACGAGTTTTAAACTTAAATACATATAATGATGCCTTATTATCTATAATTTACGCATGAGAGCACTTCTTAGTTTTTAGCAGAAAGAAAAAAACAAATAAATGAATAAAAAATTAAAAGAAAATTAAGTTTGTATGTACATATATATGTATGTACATTTCAACAGCAAAATGATGTGTTTTATGTTTATGCTTTGGATTATATAAAATTGTATAAAACTACCCTTTTAAAGGGTATTTTAATATTTTTACGGAAGAAACAAAAAAATATGTATACGAAGAAGAGCAAGAGTGTTATGAGTTCTACAAAAATCTTCCTCGTACATACATATGTACATATCGCTCATTTACTCAAAGAACTTCATAACTTAAAAAATTTAATTTTTTATTTAATGATGCAGAATTAATGCTCATATCGTTCTTCATATTGTGTAAAAACTTCATAAATAAATAAATAAATATCTTGTTTACTCAACTCAGGTTTATAAAACCGTTTTCAACACAAATTTGTTTTATTACCCCTTTATAAATAAATCAAAATCATTTTTTATGAATAAGGCATTACAAATAATTACGTCGAGCACATACATAAGTATGTACATACATATGTACGTAGATAACAATTTCTACAGAAAAATAATCATTTATTAGAACTTCAGTTAGTAATACTTATGTATTATGAAAAAAAGTTAAATTTCCCTTTCGGTTTACAAAATGTCGTTGTGTTTCCTCATCGAAAACAATGTAGAGGCCGGGGTACAATAAATTCGTCATACGTTAAACTTCGCCTTTTTCAACTAACAGCTAAGTTGAAGTACATGGTTTCTTATGAGGTCTGTTACATTCAGTACGTCTCCGTCAACGCAAAGTACAAAAATTGTTTAACTTTTAATTTTTTGCGTACTTTGAGTAGTTTGACAGATCTTGGTTGGATTTTTTGGTATGTTCTGATTTAAGTTTTTGTGTTTTGTGGCAGCAAAAATAAAATTAAACAAAAGAAATAAACGAAACAAATTAAAAAAGTTGAATTTAATAAATAAAATGGAAAATAAACTTATAGAAGCTGTTCAAATGCTTCCCTCAATAAAGTACTCATTGTGTTCATTGTGTCCCGTTCAACCTTTAACTTAAATTAAAAAATGAAAAGTCGTGGCAAGTCGTGTTTTTATGGAAAAGAGAATGGGAAATATTTTGATTTCTCTCCTACAAACTCAAGACTGTACAGACGGATACTAATACTAATGTAACAGCAGAGCCCCTCCTTCATCGATATTGTGTAGCAGAATCATCGGCGAAGTAAAACAACGAATAATAAATTCAGTGAAGTGCGACTTTGACCCGCGCACGGAGGGTTCCGTACGGGCACGATATATGTAATTCAATACGAACAATATAAACTATACTTTTGGCATTTTTTTCGTTTTTGGGATTTTTCGGTTTTAAGCGTTTTGTTTTTAGTTTGGGGGTTTTTTGAATTTATTGGCGCTTTCTGAGTTTTGGCACTTTTTTCACGTTTTGGCGATTTTTTTTTTGGTTTTTGAAGTTTTTTTAATTTTGGCAATTTTTATTATTTTGGCGTTTTTTTTTTATTTTGGCGATTTTTTTTATTTTGGCGATTTTTTTTAATTTTGGCGTTTTTTTCATATAAGTTATTTTTTTTGGTTTTGGCGATTTTTTTAGTTTTGGCACTTTTTTTTCGTTTTGAGGATTTTTTTTTGGTTTTTGGCGTTTATTTTAAATTTTGGCGATTTTTTTCGTTTTAGCGATTTTTTTTAAATTTGGCGATTTTTTTAATTTTGGCGATTTTTTTTTCATTTTGGCGATTTTTTTTCACATAAACAATTATATTGGTTTTGGCGCATTTTTCGCGTTTTGGCGATTTTTTTTCATCTAAACGATTTTTTCGAACTTGGCGATTTATTTTAGTGCTAGAACTTTTTTTTAATTTTGTCGATTTTTTTTCGATTTGGCGATTTTTTTTTAAATTTTTGGCGATTTTTTTCAAGTTTTGGCGATTTTTTCGGTTTGGCGATTTTATAATTTTCGGATTTTTTAGTTTTATCATTTTTGAAAATTTTCAGAGTTTACCTCTTACGGTCTCCAAGATATAGCAATTTGTCAAAATTACATAGTCAAAATTGCATTAACTGATGGACCACCCTTTAATTTAAATTTTTTAATATTTTAATGTTTATTGTTGTAGTCTATATAAAAATACACTAATTTTACAAATTTCAAGTGTCAATATACATATGTACATATGTATATTACATGAGATTTTAACATTTTTCGTCGCTCATGTATTTGTTGTTGTAGTGACCAAGGTTCTACATACTCTGTCCAAATTTCAGGTCCGTAGCTCTTACGGTTCCTGAGAAAATACCGTGTGACGGACAGACGGACAGCGTAGCGAAAACAATAGGGTTCCTTTTTTCACCTTTGGTGTACGGAACCCTAAAAATGGCTCCTAAACACAGTTTCAAAAAATTAATGCGCCTCATTGAAACCAGAGGCGCTGCAACTCTGCATTATAACGTGCAAAACGTAGAGTTGTAAAAGAAAGAAGCTTTCCTCTACCTCTTCCTTCACCGCCTGTCTTCTCTATCACTATCCTTTTCCTAAAGAAGGTAACACCTATAAGTAGTAGTAGGCATTCATTGCCTGAGTGTTACTTCTCTTTGAAAAAAAAAAAGTAAACTCTCCCTGTAGAAAAGTCGTCTTATTGAAAATTAACATTTGACATTTACGGCCTGGTCCACGATATCGACAAGAAACTTTCTATCGCTTACTTATACGGATAACAAAAACAAAATAAGAAAATTTGTTTTTATTATAAATATAAGCAAGCGAAAGAAAATTTCTTGTCGACATCGTGGGCCAGGCTGTTAGTTTTTTATTACATTGAAATATTTACATATGTATAAATATCTTTTTTTTATTATTATTATATGTACATATGTATGTATTTATGTATATTTTTTCGCGAAATCTTCCATTTGTGCCTTTAATAACTTGCAGATGTTTGTGTTATAAAATATTATTGTCAAAACATTTATTGTCACATTTCGTCCATCTACTCAGTAGATTCTACTGCAAATAAGCATGTGTAAACATACATATGTAAGTACATGTTTTAATTTTTTGTATTAAAGACCTGCACAAGACGTCTTATAAGAACTTTTAAAACATGAGGGCAATTTCAAATGCTTTACTACAGGGAAATCTTCTGAAACAAACGCTAAAGAACGTGTTCGGCAATACATTTGTTTAACTTATTGCAGGTATAAGAGTAAAGAAGAAAATAGTTCGTGACTGAAGAATTTGTGGTACTTGTGCTTTTTTCTCTCATTGCCACGTATACAAACGTCATGCATTCATTTGTATAAGAAGCCGATTGATGTTCGGCACTCTGGTGCCAGTTTGAACAGCCTGGACATACACATACATACATATATGTATGTATGTATATGTATATATCGTTAACTTAATACGAAAAGGTCCCAACTCATAATTTTCCCAAAATCGATATTTTTACATATTTCGATAGACCATTACTAAACTAAATTAAAAAAAATTAATAAAACTAATATAACACTAAATTTGTAGTGTTTTTAATAAAAGTGCGTTTAACAAAAAATTTTATCAATATTTCATCTTTTTTATGTAGTTTTTTCCTCCTGTAAACTATGAAAAACATGAGTTAGGGCCTTTTCGTATTAAGTCAACGATATGTACATACAATATACTATATGTAAGCATATCAAAGACTTCTGTGGCAAAAAGGAAAAAGTGCTTAAGTCGAGATAAGCTGATTTTGACTTAGTGGTACCTCCGTAATCTGCATATTTGAAGGGCAAAATCTCAGTTAATTTGTACGATTTTTCAGGAAATTAAAGTACTATACCCGACCTATCTTTTTTAGACTTTTAATCTCACTTCGAATAACAGCTTAATTGAGGTTATAATTTGGTATATTTCAACTTAAATGAAGTGTATTATTTATAGTGTGTAAAACTATGTTTGCTGAAAAAAATAAAGGTTAACAGAGAATTTCTCAATTTAACTGTAAAAGAAATTAATTACTGAAAATCTACTTAAAAGCTTATTTGCTCTCTTGGAAAACAGTAAAATATGACTTAAGCACTTTTTCCTTATTGCCACAGAATTTGAATTTATATGAAATAATTTCATTCCTTTATAGCTTAAATTAGACGGGCCATAGTCATAATGCCATAGCCATAACCAAACCAGAATTCAATTAGTTTCTATGGTAATGGTTATGACATTATGCCGAGTCACCTATAATCATATACAGTGTTGCACATAATTTTGGTTCAAACAGTTTTTTTTTTCTATGGTTATGGCACGTCTGATTGAACCTTTAATGTGGTTTGTGGGAAAATATGTGTGTGTATGTGTCTGTGGACTTATGATGCATTATTTTCAGGGGTTACGTGACTTTGGGCTACAAAATGTTTACAATCGTGTTTCAAGATATACGCAAAATATGACCTGGGATTACGTTACAAAACAGACTTTTTTCAGGAAATGCCCATATGGATGTTCACAAATTGTTTACTCGCAAAAATCACAATAACCTTATGCAGTGGTTTTCGATTAAAACGAACGATGTTAAATAATAAAAATTCGTTAAATCGATTTACATACTTACAGTTACAGACTAAATTAAAAGTTTCCTCAAACCCCCATAATTTTTGGGATTTGAGGAAAGTAAGAAAAAAAATTATGCTGGGTGCTAAAAAAAATACATATGTACATACATATGTATGTATCTAAAAATTATTTCGTAATTATAATAACTACAATAGTAACCAAAATATTAAAAAAGTCATTGGGCAAAAGTCTCATACAGACATAAAATACATTAAAGATACTACATACATACATATGTATGTAAATGTGTTATGAAAATTTCCGAATATTTGCATTTTTAAACTCGGAAAAAGATTGCTTGCAATTCTAGAATATTTTGACAATTTACTAAGAAAATTATTCACAAAGATTTGTCTGCAGGAAGAGGTGAAAATATGTAAATTTTTGTGAAAATGTGTGAAGATAAATTTAAATTTATCTAGCCATTTTGGGAGTTAGGAAAAATTAATTTGAAAAAGGTGATTTTTGAAGCAAAATTTCTGGAGAAGAGTAGTAGTCATTGTGGGAAATAGAAGAATTCTACATTATGCCACTATGGTTACATAAATGCGACTTTATTTGCTCTTTAAAGAACCAGTAGGAGCACCATTTCTATACAGTGGGATATATGTAGAATTCTTCTATTTCCATACATCCTTCCAAAATATGACTTTTTTTAAATTAAGTTTCTGTGTTATTTATACATATATCTGTTGTATATCCCATTAGTATAATTTCATTATTCAGATCTCGGACCATATTTTCCATTAATTTTTGGGTATAGTATCAGTCCCTGTTCCTGGATTTCGCAACCGAAATAATAGGCCGACTTCCTAAACGCAAGTTGCAATTCATATTTACAATGCATACACTTCGTAAACGCATATGTAAACTTTCTGGCAATGCCCAATGTTCCTAATCGTTTGGCAACTCATTTTAATGAGTATCAGTTGTCAAAATCGCGCATCATTTTTATTTTGTTGGCAAACATATGTATGAGTTGCATAGCGGCGTTCCTAAATGCCGATAAAATGCAAAAAATGTCTCCGCAACGCAAGGTTGCTCTTAATACATCCTTAGCATTGCACACGCATTTTATTAAATTGTGCATTGCAACTTGCGTTTAGGAAGTCGGCCATATTCCTTTATATTACTAGGACTGTTAAGTGCTTAACAGTGCTCTGTTAACTGCAAAATGAGCTCTGTAAAATTTTTCGGTTTTTGTATCTGCTAGTTAAATTTAAATTTATCCTCACACACATTGATACGAAATTAAATTCCATGTCAACGAAAAATGTTGTGCGGAAATTTTGCTAATAAGTTTGGTTCGAGCAGCTCTTTTCTATGGTTATGGATATGGCACTTCTATTTGAAGCTTCAAGGTCCAAGTTTAACCAATGATATTTGATTTACAGCCTTTTGTTTACCACCAAATGTCATTGGTTAACAAATAGTTAGACAGCAGCTGATTCGTTGTAAACTTTATTAGCATTGTTGGTTTGTAAAAAATTTTTACACATTTCACACATGCATATATATGTATGTACATATGTACGTTGTCAAGCATCTTCTTTGTATTTAGCTGTAACATGTTCTTTTTTTTTATTGTATATCGGTTTTCCCGAACCAATTTCAGCGCTCTTGTTCAATATCTTGCACGGTAAAGTTCGACGAGCGCGAACTTGCTTTATCCAAAATATAACAAATGTAAACATATGCTATAAATTGAAACTTAATAGTTTGATAGGGTTACAATAAAGGTTAAGAACTTTAGTTAAACAAAACACTGTAAATATGATAGGTAATTATACTTAAACAATAGTTATCAATAGTTTACTTATAATTAAGTAATAACTGTAAATTTGGCCCTAATAGTATGTTAACACCGACTTTAAATCAAGTAGGTTTAAGTAAATGATTAAAACAGAATACCGGCATAAACACATTTTCCATACAAATTGACACAAAAAACAGCCGCAGAAACCAATCGTGAGATAGAATCTATTTTATTTTGAGAGCGTTTTTTCTCTCACATGCTCTCACATATCAATACTCATTCTCACAAAAATGTTACCATACTTTCAATAAATTTCATATATTTTGTAAACAAAACTACAAATAAAAATAAGTACAAAAGAAAATAAAAATCAGGGAGCATTTAAAGCTACTGCCGTCGATTTTATTATGGATTTTATTAATTGGTCAGCGATTTTCCTGAAGTTGCAGACTTTATTCTGTTTCATCATTAAATCACTTCAAAGTGTTTCCACCGAGCTTGTGAGTGATTTGTTGTTCGAATTTTCGTATTCAATTTATGCACGTACATTATAAAATGGGCTCAGCAGCTGTAATTTGAATTTTATCCATGTGAAGAAGTTGACATTTAAAATTGACAAAGTATTAATTTTTTTCGAAATTGTCAATCACTATTGATAGATGACCCAGGGATGGAGCTTGTAATTTTATAAGAAACACAGGGTTTCATACATGAATGCAGTTCGAAAAATAGTATTTTCGAAATGATTTAAAATAAATCATGTACATATCTATAAAATTAATAGGCAAACATGTTTCTTGTAATCCCTTTTACGCTGGTACTACTGCGCCTGATTTTAAAAAGATTTATATGGTTTTAAAAGTTTTTCGGTACAGATGTTCAGAATATATATTTTATTAAAATCGGTTCAGTATTTTGGGAGCTATAAGCGTTTAAAGTTGCTACTACTACATGCACACATATTACACACGCATTTATTTGCTTACAACAAGTAAACCAGAAACAAACCATGAGATTGTGCGTGTTTGTAGTATTTCTCTTGATCTAACATTTTTTTCTCTTATTTGTTATTGTATGAAAGCCATAGTCAGCGTTGTCAACTTAGTGCTTTTTGAAATTTTCGACGCGAACAATTTTGAAGTTAGTGCTCAGTGCTTTTTTAAATTCATTTTGGTGCTTTTTGTTTCGAGGCGGTGGCACTAAACTAAAAATTTCAAGAAAAACTTCCTCACCTATTTTTTCTTTCGAGGAAGCCTATATTTAAAAAAATAAGCTCTGAACTTAAATGGAGCATTTCAAAAAATTCTACTAAGATTGTACAAGGCTTGGTTGAAGAAATATGCGGTGTATTACCCTCAAACTTTAACATTTAAAGCATAATTAATATAAAAAAAGAAGACATAATAGAAGTATTTACCCAAATATAGTGTAATATCGAACTTTGTCTAGTCCTGGGAATATATTGAGTCCACTATCGACTTTTCAGTTAATATGAACTATGCTTCAAGCATTGTCAAAGTTGCATTCCCATCAAACTGCTGTCACTTCCATATTTAAACGCAGAAGTTGATCGCGTTTTTTTTCTATGACTTTGTTTTTAAGTCTAAAATACGTAACAGAATGTCCTTACACTTGGTTCACCCTTTGATTATTTATAGCAAAGAATGGTAGCTATTTTCCCAATGTCTAGTAGTTTTTTAATTTTGGTTATATTTTTTGTAAAATATTAATAATTACATATGTATATATGAATATTTTTTTAACTTGATAAACTTTTTTTTAATTATTAACTTTGTTATTTATATTGGGTTTGCTGCACATCACTTTTGAAACCTTTTTTATTTCGATAATAATTTATTATGTTTTTCACATAGTTCAGTCTCTGCCAAAATAATGTTTTCACAGCATAATATTATAAAATCCAAATGTTATTGACAATTTTTTTTTACTACTAAACCCATTGAAATCAAAATGTAATCAGCTATTAACCTCAGAAAGAATTATCGATTATTTCTAATTTGATTGAATTCGAAAAATACGTTTGTTTCCTGACGAAAAATGATTAAAATTAATTTTTTTATAATAACTACAAAAGTCTTCGTCAAACCGATTTGAGAATTCACTGATTCTTATACAATTAAAATGTGTATCGGATGCCTCAAATTTATAGTTTTAGAAATGGAATGCAAAGTCAACCGATTATTATATTTTTTATATGCATATATGTGTATAACAATTTTTTTTAATATATTATAATAATTAAAAATTTAGTGCTTTTTAACTTAAATTACGCGCTTTTTTAGTGGTTTCAGTGCTTTTTGAAATTTAAAACTTGACAACGCTGGCCATAGTACTTAAAGGAAGAGAGTTCAATAGATTGAATTAGCTTAGTTAAAGGAATTTCGTTTGTGTTTTTAATTTCATGTATTATTTAATTATGCATATGTATGTAAGTATGTGAGTGGCTGTGTTTTAATGAATTTTTTATGACGTTTAGATACATTTTCTTTGAATGTTAATAAAGTTATTAACATTTAGATTCTAGAATACCGGCGATTGTGTCGTCTGTTGGTATATCTAGTGTATATAAATTAACATGATTTGCACAAATCACGATGATTTGTCTAAATCATGCCGGTGGAAACATACTATAAGTCGTACAATTTTGTAGGATTGTGAATCGTAGCCTTAAAAGAGGAATTTACTAAGAGATTAATGGTACATACTTACATACATATGTACTATGTACATAAATTTTTGGAGTTATTCGTTAAAAGTTATTTGTTTTAATAACTTTAAGAAAAGAATAAGAAACTACAAGATAATAAAAACAAAGTAAATCAAATAAAAATAAAGGCAAACACAATACATACAAAAATAAATAAATCGAAAGAAAACATAAAAACCCCAAAAGTGAGAACAACAGAAAAACAATTTACAAACAAAAATAGTCGTGGCAAGCAGCCAAAGTATAAAAGAATAATAAAATAAAAATAGTGCAAATGTAGTTATAAATAAAAAATCTATTTCACTCATAGAAAGACAATTCAAAAATTGCTTCTCGTAGAATTATTAAAAATAGACTGCAATTGTTGGTCCTTAACGGGAACAAACTGTTTGTAATTTTTCCCAGATAAGAGGGATTTAATGCCCTCCTCCTAAAAAGAATTTCTAATTAGGCCAATAATTTAATTTTTATATACATACATACCTATGTACATATGAATGTAGATATGTGTGTATCAGAGAACTGTATGAGTTGATTCACTTTCGCTCTCCACTCACTCTTACAATGCTTTTGTTTTGTTTTTTAACATCAGTATTTACTAATGATCAGGGCTGTCAGATATGGCGATTTCTCGCCCAACGTGGCGATTTTTAAAATTGCTTTGCGTCCAAATTTTTGGTTTGGCGACATGGCGATTCTTCTGGCGATAATTAAGTATGTTGGCGATTTTTCTGGCGATAAATAAATTTGTTTTCAATTTTTTAACAAAATTTTACTTAAAAATTTTTGTAATCGATGAAAATTAGTTTGTTGAAGGAGAAGTATCAAAAATAAATCCTATCAAAACTCGTCTGCTAGAAATTAAAACAATTTGATTTTTGATGATTTTTCGTATATTAACTATAATTATTAATGGGTTTTGAATTTGGATGAGAAAAATTTACAAGAAATAGTTTTTGGCGATTTTATTTCTAGTTTTGGCGATTTTCTGATCAATTTTGATACGATAATATTATAAAAATTTTTATTAAAAAAGTGCTATATAAAAACAAATGTATAATAAAATATATACAAAGAAAAACTACATAAACTTAAATTTTGGCAACTTTTGGCGATTTTTAATATCAATTTGGCGAAATAGGTCGGAAAAAATCTGACAACCCTGCTAATGATATTGCTTGCAGTGTTACATCTTTAACAACTGACTCAATCTCATTTTTTAAAGTGGTGTTAGTAAAAGTAAAAAAAAAATTCTACTGTCGTCGCATTCAATTTTTGAAGTTCAGAAATCCGTATTGGAAGACTCTTTCTACACATAAATACATACGGTTGTAAATATGTATGTCAATGAAGGTCGAAGTGAGTTTTTATTGCTTGATATACTCAAATGACTAAATTTTAGTCCAATACTCAAACCAAACAAGAATAAATGCACATACTACATACTTACATGGTCTAATTTTATGCACATGTACAAACATAAATACATATATTTAGTATGTACATATGTATAATTTCTATAAAATGGTTCAATTATGTATGCAAAACCTTTTATAATTACAGCGATAACAAAAAAAGCTTTTATTTTCATTTTAATTTTTTTATTATTTTTTTTTCATTCAAATTGTTGTTTAATATATTACAATATCGGTCGTCGACCCCTCTCTCCTCTTTAGTATTGCTCACTACTAAAGTTAAAAAGAAAAAAACAGTGTGGCACTTCTACCGTATATTTGGTGTTGGAAAATTGAAAATAAATCGCTGCACATGTTTTCATTAACAATTTATACAAGTTCATGTAGTTTTTTAATTATACCGATATTCTAAACTTCTGTGACAACAAAAAATGTGCCAGAAATGAGAAATGTTATAATTTTGAAAATCTGAAAAATACTGTCTTTGAAAAAAGTAAAATTTGTATATGAAATTTTCCTATTGTGGTTATCAACTAAATTAGTTTTGGTTGTCAAAACAACTACAAGCTCAATCGTATTTTAAGTTTTGAATGGCAATACCAATTCGTAAAGCGCGGATTGCCTCTCAGACAACCAAACTGAGTTGAATTGAGAACGATACTAGGGGCTAAATTGTTTTATTTTATAACGTTTAATTTTTCGAAACTGAAAAAGACTAACACGAACTTTTCACTATTGTAGAAGAGTATTGTAAATGTAACATTGATTTTTAA
Source organism: Tachina fera (assembly GCA_905220375.1). NCBI lineage: Eukaryota > Metazoa > Arthropoda > Insecta > Diptera > Tachinidae > Tachina > Tachina fera. The sequence goes on along the minus strand of LR999967.1, from coordinate 32,499,039 downwards.
ACATTAATTCTGTTTTTGTCACAAAGGTCATAAGGCTGTAAGGCTGTAACAATAGTGGTTGTCAAAATGTATTTAACCATAAATAGCAACATTTATTTTTATTTGCTTAATTTACTAGAGCTTATCAAAAACACAAGGCATAAAACGAAAAAAAAAATAAAAAAAATCAAGCGCAAATATAAATAAATTCAGTAAAGTGCGACTTTGACCCGCGCACGAAGGGTCCATATCGACACTAGATATGTAATTCAATACGAACTTTAGCCTACATAAAATAGTTTTCTTTTTTGGATTTTTTTCCGGTTTTGACCATTTTTTTTTTTTTTTGTTTTGGCGTTATTTGCGTTTTTATCGGTTTTCGCGATTTTTTAATTTTGGCACTTTTTTTCTCGTTTTGGCGATTTTTTCGGTTTTGCCATTTTTTTTTCATTTGGTTGTTATTTTATTTTCGATTTTTTTAATTTTGACACTTTCCTCGTTTTGGGGATTTTTTCGGGTTTTGGCGATTTTTTTTAATTTTGTTGATTTTTTTATTTTGACGATTTTGTTTTTAATTTTTGGCATATAAACATTTTTTCATATAAACATTTTTTTTTAAATTTCAGCGATTTTTTGCGGTTTTTTCATTTTTTCAAGTTTTGACACTTTTTTCTCGCTTTTGCGATTTTTTTCGGTTTCTACGTTTTCTTCATTTTAGCGATTTTTTTCGGTTTTTACGTTTTCTTCATTTTAGCGATTTTGTTTTTATTTTGGTGATTTTGTTTTTATTTTGGCGATTTTCATATTGGCGATTTTTTCGTTTTTTGAAAGAAATTGTTAAAACGAAAAAAAAAGTGCAAAAAACTAAAAAATCGCCAAAATGAAAAAACGCATTTTGGCGATTTTTTTTCATTTAGGCGCTTTTTTAGTTTTTGCACTTTTTTTCGTTTGAACAATTTCTTTCGGTTTTCTGTGCTTTTTTTCATTTTTGCGATTGTTTTAATTTTGGCGATTTTTTTAATTGTTTTTAGTTTTGGGTGTCTTTTTCGCTTTTTGGCGCTTTTTTTTGGGTTTTTGGCGTTTTTTGTTCATTTTGGCATTTTTTTTCGGTTTGACGATTTTATAATTTTGGAATTTTTTAGTTTTACCGCTTTTGAAAATTTCAAGAGTTTGCCTCTTACGGTTTCCAAGATACAGCAAGTTCTCAAAATTACATAGTAAAAATTACACTAACTGATAAAACACCCTTTAATTTAAAGTTTTTTAAATTTTAGTGTTAATTGATGTAGTTTGTATAAAAATACACTAATTTTACAAATTTCAATTGTATGTACATTTGTATATTACATGGGATTTTAACATTTTTCGGTAGTCGTTTTGGAACACCCTTTAATTTTTAATTCATTTGCATTTGTTGTTGTAGCGGCCAAGGTTCTACATACTCTATCCAAATTTCAGGTCCGTAGCTCTTACGGTTCCTGACAAAATTCATATTATAATCATCGAAGATTTCGTTGAGCAATGAATTCTCTATCGAACAGAATTTTGCTTTCGATGAAGTATTTTATTATGAAAAATTATTAAAAATCCAAGATTGTTATTTTTAGGTACCCGAACACAAACTGTAAACTATTTTTTTTGTCGATTTTATGTTGATTTAAGGAACATCCTCAATGAAAATTCGTTTGGTCAGTACTTTCGACTACAGCCGAAGATCGAAAGCTGCTTATAATAAAGGCCGAAATTACAAATTAAAAATTTAATTTTAAAACTACCAAACTTTTAATCCCACCAGAATTAAAATAATGCAGTTAATAGAAAATGTATCATCGAAATTTCGTCAGCCTTTTAAAAAACGGTAAACTCAGAATCACTTTTAATGGCAATTTCTAAAAAAAACAAAAATCGAAGGAATATTTATTAAATGAGAACTCATGCGGGCCTTTTCTTCATATAATTTATTTTATTACGCGTACTTTCTTGCAATCATATTGACAACAATATCACTTGTCTGCTTTTTTCATATCATTTAAGATACCCAGAGATGGCATTGTTTCTACAGTTTTATTACTATATTTTTATCAGGGAAGTAACGAATACCGATACCGATTCCGATATATCGGCGATATTTATGATTTGCCGATATATCGATATCGGCGATATTTTACTATCGATACGGCGATACTTCTTAAGTTTTTTTAGAGCCGTTTTGAACAAACAATTAAATTTTCAAAGATTTTTTTTGCATAAAAACTAAATGAAATAACATATTAACATAAAGAACATAAAGTCTAAACAGACAAATTAAACGTTTCTTTTGTTTTGCTTTGCACCATAGTAGTGAAAATAAAATAATTGATTTTTTGTTAATTTCAGAATGAACTCAAATATCCATTTTAAATATTAATAATCTCTTACACTATAATTTTGTATAATAAAAGGCTTTGTTAATTTAAACTTAAGTTCAGTTTCAATATGCGTATCGGTATCGTCGATATTTCTTTTTGAGTATCGGTATCGGATCGGCAAAACGGCGTATCGTTAAGTCCCTAATTTTTATATTCGATATACAATAAAAAATTCCTAACAGCCTTATTTATTTATAAAGATTTATAAGACAGATTTTCATTCAAAAAATTTTTCGTATTAAGCCGTTATAAAGTTTTAATTAATTTTTATAAATGAAATTAAAATATAAAAAAGTTAAAATTTGACTGCCTTATTCAATAAATAACACTGTAAGTAAAATTTTAACGTACGAAATGACACAGAAAAACGCCGAGACACCCCAACTCAATTTTGGGCCGTAGAACACAGTGGTATACTCCGTTTTAAAAGATTAGGTTAAAATTAATTAATGTTTTTGATGACGTCACGCGCATCAGATAATTATTTTGAAGAGCGGATTGCGCCATCTTTGTTTGTTGTTACCTGGTACCTAGCTATTATGATATAGGCAAAATATTAAACTTCCCATCCCCGAAATGTATGCATGTACATATGTATTTATGTACCCTGCTAGCATTTTTGGAAATTTTTAATTAAATTTGATTCTTTTTTAATACTTTCAAGTGATCAAAAAACAAGAATATGCGCTCGTTTTCTGAGCATAAAAGATAGTTTTGTAGGGAGAAAATGGTACCCTACATGCGACTCTTCTTGAGGAGTCTTTTATTACCCGCTTTTCTGATCAGTTTCGACTCATTTATGACTCATATATTTTAAAATAAATAAATAAATTACTTTTAAAGCATAAGCACGACTCTTTTTTGAGTATTTTTTCAAGCGCGCAAGTGTTTAATCAGTTTTTAATCGTCAAAAGTACTCGAGGAAGACTTAGTTAGGTGATTTTTGATAAAACAATCTTCCAAATGCTAGCAGGGTATGTGCATAATGTATACTAAAGTCCTGCACAAGACAATTTATAATACATTTCAAGACATGAGAGATTTTCCAAATGCTTTACTATAGCGAAATATTCCAAAACCAAACGCTAAACAACACTGTTGGCAAGACAAACAACCGAAAAATGCAGTAGTAAAGCATTTGAAAAATCTCTCATGTCTTAAAATGTCTTATAAATTGAATTGTGCAGGACACTAATGTATACATATACATTTGTACGTACTATAATAAAAACCGCCGAACCCCCACTGCAGCTATAAAGCAAAAACAACTTGCTCACTTAAGTGAAAGAAAGAAAAAAAAAACAATTTAATTAATAAACAGTTTTAGTATATCGGTGTTGTGCTCTCGTTGTTGTTGCTTTTCAATACATTTGTGATACCTATACATGCATGCACACATATATGTATATGTATGTAAGAGTATATATGTATATATTGTAATCAGGGTCCGGATTTCGATGAAAAGTCATCTTGCAGTTGTTTTTAAAAGTCCTATTTATACAATTGATTTTTTTTTTCTTCAAAAATTTAAAGTTTTTTGCACATTTCGAACTATCGGGCATGTTTAATATTTACGATTGTAACTTGAACTCGCAAGAGAGGTGTTCTGCAACTCGCAATCGTAAGACTCTTGGCGAGTTCAAATCACAAGAGTATACTGAAGTGAACTGATGAATTTAGCCAAAACATAACTTTAAAGAAATACTAAAATGGTTAATTAATGATATTTAATATGTTTTCTTTTCATTTCATTTCTTTTTCCTAAAATTGAAATTTATAAAATGTTCTTTTATTTTGTTAATTTTGTCTTCGCATTGTTTACATATTCACTAACGATTTGAATACACAACTGACCTAAATCAATATGGCAAGTCACAAGCAAAACGAGTGAATTACAGAACATGTAGAAACCAGTTTGGCGATTTGCAACTCGCATGCGATTTGTAAACGATGCGAGTGTCAGAACATACCTGTATGTACGGACGATTGTCAGATCTTACAATATTGCAAGTTCTCGCAGTAGGTATAATGACAATCAAAAATGTCCAGCACAATGTAGACTTTTAGTTCAAACGGTTGTATGAAATTTGTGAGAAAGTTCTTACAATTTATTGCCCGACGATTGTATGACAATAAATTTATTTGACAAAATCGTTAGTAAAAAAATTGTCAGTTCACACGGTTGTCATATGCAAAAATTTTCAGGCCTGTTGGTATGCATCATGATATAAATATAGAAGGTACTTCCATTCTCTCTCTTTTTTTTTTAAAATAGGTATTTTTGAAGTTTGTTTTTTTTTTTAAAGAAACAAAGAAAAATGTTCCCATATAGTAAAAAATTTAAGTCTTCCCCTAGAAATTTTTTTACAAAAATGTGTAATTCTCCTAACAAAAATTTGGGAAAAATTAAAGTGATATAGATAACTACACATTTTTAAAGATTTAAAAGTGATGATATAAGAATTTATCTCACATTTTTATGTTTTCTGCTTAATACAAATCTTTTAACTATATTTTCATCTAAAATTTGGCGTTGAGAAACCAAATTTATTGATGTTTTTGATTAGTTGACAATGAATTTTCATTAAGTTTAACAAATATTGATTGATATTGCATTTTGGTTAATCTACGAAATTCGCTTCTTGTTGATTATAACATCTTTTTCTAAAATATTGAATAAGATCTTTCGGCAAGTCTATTACAGATATTATAAGCTCTTAGCCACTTTTGACGAACACCAGGAAATTAAGGGAATTAAAAAAATGCTGCACTCATATTTTTACTTATGCCCTAATTCAGTAAGAAGATTTAAAACGTTTTTGTTTGAAAATACTTTTAAGTTCTTCATTTTGAATTCTATTTTATTCAAAAAATGGTTGTTGTTTTTGATAATGAAAAATAAAAATATTATTACCATGTTTTTAAAACATAAAAATTAAATTAATGTGTTATACAATACATTCTATATTTTATAAAAACAATTTTGAAATAATTTTTTAATAAAATTTTTAAACAAACAGGAAACAGAGGGGGAAATATTAAATTAATACGGTAGCACGATTTTAAAGGAATCTTCAGAATACCTATAGCTGTCAGAACGGGAATTTCAAGAAAAAATTATAAAAAAAAACAAGTAAGAGTGCTATATTCGGCTGTGCCGAATCTTATATACCCTTTACCAAAGTGCGTTTATGTAGTATAGAGATACATACATAAGCACAGAGATAAGTTAGGTACATATTAATTTTGTGAAAAAATTCATACTTTTTTCTCTAGTGCAATTTTAAGATTTTTGGGATTATGTTTAATTTGGTGCTTTTTAAGTTTTGGCGATTTATTTTATTTTGCTGATTTTTTTAGTTTTGTCGATTTTTTTCATATAGGCAATTTTTTTTGGTTTTGGCGATTTTTTCAGTTTTTGGCGTTTTTTTAATTTTGGCAATTTTTGTTCATATAACCTTTTATTTTTGTTTTGGCAATTGTTTTCGGTTTTTGGCGTTTTTTTAATTTTAGCGTTTTTTCATTTTGGCGATTTTTTTAATTTTATAGATTTTTTTAAATTTTTTTCGATTTTATAATTTTTGAATTTTTTAGTTTGACCGTTTTTAAAAATTTCAAGAGTTTATCTCTTATAGTTTCCAAGATATAGCAATTTGTCAAAATTACGTCAAAATTTCATTAACTGAAGAACCACCCTTTAATTTAAATTTTTTTAATTTTAGTGTTAATTGTTGTAGCCTATATAAAAATACACTAATTTTACAAATTTCAAGTGTCAATATACATATGTACACACATACATACAATTGAATGTATATTACATGGGATTTTAAAAGTTTTCGTCACTCATTTTGGAACACCCTTTAATTTTTAGCTTTTATATATTTGTTGCTGTAGCGACCAAAGTTCTGCATACACTGTCCAAATTTCAGACCCGTAGCTTTTACCGTTCCTGAGAAAATAGCCTTCTTCCTAAAACATGAAATATGTTTAATTATTAGGAAAAAAGTTAAAGTTTTCCAACCCTGGAAACTTTTTTATTTTGTTAAATTTAAAATTTTTTTTAATTATAAATACCGAAGTATAAAATAAGTTAGTTTAATAAAAAAGTAATAAAAACTTGTTTTCGGTAGTTATTTTCTATGGGAAAATAGAGTTTGAGTTTTCCAGCTCTGAAACCGTCTGCCCGATTTTGCTGATTTTCAATAGCAGTCCAAGAACGAAGTTTCTAGCTGTTCTGGGAGCTTGGGAAAACCGATTTCACGTACAGACAGACGGACAGACGGACATCGCTTGTTCGTCTTCCCTATGCATAAGGATCCAGAATATATATACTTTATGTGTCTCTTATTAATATTGTAGAAATTACAAACGGAATGACAAACCTATATATACCCTTTTACCATTTTTTGGTAAAGGGTATAATGATATTTATATCATGGTATGCATTGCCAGACTCAAAACATTTTTTGCAAATTGTCAATTATCAACCGTTTGTGCACATATATATAGACGCATAAACTTTGAACATTTGACAATAATAAAATGCCTGACAAATATCTGGCAGTAATTTTACAGTGGCACCGAAACGTGTTCACACGATTTTCATGCCGAGTACACACTATGGCATTTTGTGATATCGCAATGGTGTGTACTAATGGCAACGTTTGTCGTTTCCCATATTTTTGGTTGTGCGGCAGACGAAAACTTTGTCCCTAAAAATTTTAAAAATTATCTTAAGTTCCGTAGATGGGGAAATTGGTAAAAATACTTTTAAAAATGTTTATAATTTGGTTAAAAAAAATCTGAATTTCGAGAGAAGGTTCAGTACATCTACAGTGATTTCTAGAGTAATTTTTTTCTACAATGGATAGTTAACTACTATATATTTTATGGATGTACCGATTTTAAGAAAAAGGAGCTTTTCGATCTACAAAAAAAGGAGCTTTTCGATCTACAAAAATATTTTAACAGATAATCGTAGATCTTTTTGCTTTGAAAGTGTAAAAGCGCATTTAATAATATATTGCAATTCACAGCAAATTTATTGAAATAAGCAAAATTTAAATGTATTTTTTACGCCTTGGAGTAATTTTTAGTGTTTTTATTTTAAGGTTATTTTGTAATTTTTTTTTATATTTTAGGTCATTAGAATCCGAGCCCTGTTTATTACATACTTACATACATATACGTACATATGCATATGTACCCTGAAGGAAATGTCGATGGTGAAAATGTACTGAGTCGCTTTTGACTTTGTCACCAATACCACTCTACAATTATCCCCCATACAATACTTTGTGCAATAGACATTTATCCTGTGCTTGTCATTGAAAATCTACAAGGGAACACTAAAACAATTGACTAGGTAGTGACTACATAGTTCTTATGGTAACATGGAGACATACCAACCAGACATTTACTGGTACATTTCTATACCTTACGTACATACAAATTTATGTATGTTGACAAGTTGTTGCAAAATCCACCAGAAATACACCACATATATTTTCCCTATTTCTTTTATACTGACATATAGAAGAGAAATTGTAGACAGTGTAACTACTACTAGAGTTTTAGTGTTGACATAGAGACATTTGGCCCCAGTCTGACTGCAGGGTATATAATATGGATGTATTTCATTTAACAAGTTATTTATGCAATTTGATGGTGTTTTTTAAGCAAACATCTAATTTTTATTAGACTTGTCATTTATAAACATACACTCAAAGAGATAATAATACAAGCCACACGCACGCACACACACACACACACATTTCCAACCGTTAGCACAGCGTGGGCAGGTTGTGCACGAGATTGTAACGTTTGTGGGGCTGGTGTATCAAGTTGAGTGGCTCTCAATATAAGTATGTATGTTGTGGGGATGATGTCTCAGAATTCTAAACATAATATAACACTTCCTGCAGAGAGTGGTTATATGTACATAAAGTTAAACTTTCAAAGAGATAATGAATCGGAAGAGTACACCAATAAATTACCTTAGAATACTTTCTGTACAATAGAGGCGATGTTATGAAAGGTGCACTTAGTTTTGCCAGTAATTTTGAACCATTTTTCGTGCAATTTTAAAGTTGCCCTGATTATTACTAAAAATATTCTGCATAGACGACCTACGCTTGTGCCCGGCCGTATTCTCTCCTCTCCTTCGAGAAAGTTAATGACCAATCGCCATTTTATATGATCATTCAGGAAATATTCAGGAATTTTTGTAAAGAACAGCTTTTTCTTTACTTACTTTTATTTTCATTGCCTTCATATTAATGTATACTTATTTCTTCGCTCCCTCAGATGGATTTGTACAAGTGTAATGCCATTTGCTTAATTTGTGTATCTTATGCTTGAATTTAAGTATATGTGTGAACTAGGGATGCCAAACGGGGAATCCCGAAATCCCGGGATTTTCGGGATTTGTAAAATTCAAGCCCGGGATTTCAATTTCGGGATTTCTTAGCAATTTTTATATAAAAACCATTTATAAATTGAAATTTTCGTTGATTTTGTGGTATTTTTTTTATAAAATATAAAAGTCCCATACAATTTTTTAGCTGCAGTTTTAACAATTTAATGACTATTCGTGACATATTTCTTATAAATTAACAACAAGAGCAAAATAAATTAACTATTTTTTCACTGTTATATTCATCAAAGGGGCTACAATATATAGTACAACTAAGAATTATTTTGAAAACAAAAAGAAGCATATGAGCTTTGGAAGGGAAATAACATTTGGAAAATTCACACGTTGGACAAATTTATTACGTCTTATTCTATATTATGAGGGCAATTATGAATAAAAGTAGCAAATAATTGGAGAAAACAAAAAAATTTATTTGCGGAAATTCATTCATAATTGCAGTGAATAACTATCTGTATGTCGACTACTCAACGCTGTAAAAAATTAGCACTTTTTTTACTTTTCGGTAACAATTGAGTACAATTACAGCTCTTTACAATTGAAGTAGAATGCAATACAAGGCAAGTGCAAACTTTTTGTTGTCGGGTTAACGTAAACGTATGAAATATTTACCGAATAATAAAAACAAATTTTCTTTAAGTTAATTTTTAATTATTATTTTTCGAACTTAATTTGTTTATGATTTATTTGAACGGGCTAAAGTTCGAGTTATGGTTTTCAGTGTAAATTCTCTAATATCAAATGTGATTAATCTGCTTAAAGTTTTAAAATGCACAAAATTTGTTATTAAAGTAATATTTATTAAAAAAAATTATTTATTTTACCAAAAAAATTTAGATCCCGAAATCTTGAAAATCCCAAAAAATCCCGGGATTAGGGATTTTATAAATCCAAAAATTCCAAAAATCGATTCCGATTGGCATTCCTAGTGTGAACGCATCTGCACACATTTACATATCGCTCATTTACTTCAATTGTGTTACTTCTCTCAGGAGGTGATGGTCCGAGACCTGCGCCGAGCATTTTCATCGGCGGCGGCGGCTAGACGAAAATAGATCGGCGGCGTCTCAAAAACGGCTGTAGCCGACAATTGATTAGCTAGCCGTTTTATGTTCAGCTCATACAAAAAAAAATCGGCTTGAATTCAGTTATTTTCAAGATTTTCAATAAAAAATTATTTAAATATTTTAAGTTGATAAATTCGTATAGATCTCGTTTTACAAAATGTATATGGATACATTTGCAAGTGCGTGCATGTTTGTATATATGGATATGTATTAGTACATTCATATAAATGCATTTATATTACTTTATACTAAAAATGGGTTCACTTTTTTAAATGGTTAATAAACATTATTATTATTTATTTATTAATACATCTTATACAAAGTAAATCAAGAAATAATTATGATGACTCTAGAACTGTTATTCAGTAGTGCGATTCAGTAAATAAAATTTTGTCGCACTAATTCGAATAATTTGAAGTAATTAAAAAATACATGTATATTCCGCAATATAAGTTTCATTTCTCAGTAATAAATAAATGTTGAATTGATTAAGTTGATTGTACATGTTCATTCTATTTTTTGATTCATTATATCTCGATAATGCTTCAAATCCGATTCCAGCTCAGTAAGCTCCACGGATTCTTCCGAGCTAGTGGAATCCTCACAATTTTTATTGAGTTCTGAGCCCTTTTCAATTGATTTTTTAAAAAAACTGGTTATATTGCTGTTGCTCATTCTTTTACATATACAGTATACGAATGCACCGAAAAAATTTATTAAACTTAACAAGCACAAAACACCGACAAATTCAATTTATCAAGTCAATTTTTATGTACATTCTTAAGCAAAAAAGTTGGCAGAATAACGGAACAAAATTTGCATGTTCTTGTTCTGCGATGCTAACTTAGCGCTTTTCGTGCAAGACGAAATGATACGAAGAGTTGTTAAATAATAAAAAAAAAGTTATTTTACTTTATTATAAACAATTTTGTTATCAATTAAGCGTGTCCAGTTTTCGTATTTTGCATCTTTATATCAAATTTCTTTCTTGAATGACGGTTTGAGAGTCAAACTATATAGTACTCTGCAAACTATAAAGTATCAAAATCGCTAGATTCGACGGAAAAATCACTAGACTACCATCACTCCTATTCTTCTATCACTAACAACGGAATCTATCAGTGTTGCCAATTACAGGTATACAACCTTAAAATTACCTTCAAAAAATCATAGAAAATGTAAAAATGAAAGATATTAGAAATTCTTGTAGAAAAAAGGGTAAATAAAAATAAATCGGCGGCTAGTTTTAAGCCGATTTTAGTCGTCAAATTTTCGGCGGCGGCGGCTATGATGTGTTTTTTTGATGTGTTAATATTGATGGTATATTGACATAAAATAATTATTTTTGTTTATTAAACTGTGCACCTTGGACCACTGACTGACGCCACTTTCATACCTTTATTTGCTTCATCTTGTGATAACGGTCTTCCAGCTAATAACTTGTGCTTCATTATTTATTTTTATTTTTTATTATCATTATTATTATGCATTTATTAATTTAATTGATTTACACTTTGTTTAGTACACATTCAAATTATATAATTTTGGTTCTACATTAAGGATTTTTTTATATTTATTTTCTGTTATATTATTATATTTGTTAAATATTTATAGATATTTTTTTACATATAAAACTATTGTAGTAGTACCTTTTGTAGTAGTATTAGTGAAACTGATTATGGCCATTAGGCTAGGTTTTCGTGTTATGAATGAATAAATTAAATTAAATTAAATAATTAATGAATAAAATTAAAAAAATTCGAGAAAATCCGATTTTTGGGTTAAAATTTATTTTTAGCGACTTCTAAATCTCTTTCGAAAAATTTAAAAAAATCAAAAAAAACTTTACCCTGTAGGCTTTCAAAAAATGCTGGGGTACCTATAAAAATCGAAAAAATAAATTTTTGGGACACACTAATGTACATGTAATTTTTGCTTTTTTTTGTAATGCAATATCTTTATGTACTGACCTCGTATACTTTATTTACTTTTTTCAAAGTTTGTTTTGTTTATATTTTTTCCAGCAAAGATTAAAGTTAATTTAATATTTATTCACGAACGCAAAAAGTGACTAGGTTATTGCAGTTAAATTGTCGGAACACTATTTTTTGTAATACTAGTTTTTGTAAATCACGCAATTGCGGTTTGGGGGGAGGGATTTTTCTTTAAAAGTTAGATGTGGGTTTATAATATATGTATGTATATTTCATGTTTCCATGTAAACTTTTTGCTTGTGGTTACTTTTCTTATAAATTGTATGCATGCGTAAAACCCATTACAACTGCCGAAATGTTTTTACATACAAATTGTGTTTGGTTTTAAAAAAAATTGTGTTTATAAATTGACAAAATATGTATGCACATGATGTTGATATTGAATTTGTACCCTGTATTTAATTTTTCCTTATGTTTGAATTTATTTTTTTATTATAGATGAATACGTTTCTTTCGCAAGGAGCTTTTCAGTGCTTTTCAGTTTTACTTTCATTTTGCCCCTTTTGTGTGTGTGTAAGTATTGAATGAGGGCAAATTGAAAGAAAATTTTTTATTGCTAAGTTAAATAAGTGAATACCTATACAGAAATAAATAATAAAAAAGTCATTTAAGACTTACATATATTTTTTCAACAAATAAACTTTAAAGCAAAGTAAGGAAAATAACTGAAAAAAAATGCATACAATAAAAACTAAAAATACATATGAGCAAAATTTACTGCTTACGAAATTTACAGCAAAATCTACTAGGTCAATACAATAAATTTTGTCGAAATTTACTAAAAATCTTTCCAGAACTTAGTGATGCCAACTATGGTTTGTTTTTCTCAATATTGTACTAAAAAATAAACTGGTGTACTTAAAATGGTGTGTGAATTAGCTATATTGCTGTTGTTTGGTTGTAGTTTACGAATAATTTCAGTCAATAGTTTTTGTTTTGAATAATAAATCTTGATAAATTAAAAAAAAACTTGGTGTAAACGGTATGGAGTTTGATAAAGATTTTATTTAATTCAAATGTGATAGATTTCGTACAGGTGCAAAAGCGCTATAAAATAAAATAAAATAATATGGGCATGTTCTGTATTCCTCGTGAAATTAAATTGTTCGGAATTGTCAAAAATCAAATAAATACATACATATTTCCAACAACAATTCTATGACAATTCCGCTCGTTGTAATTTCACGTGGAATACCGAATATACCAGGATTTTTATAAGATAACGATACATACTTATAAGGAAGTGAGTGTTTATAATTTCTCAAATAAAAAAATTATTAGGTCCGTTCATTACTTTCCCAGCAGTCCCAAATATGAA